>JAHLJT010002406.1:196768421-196931822 GCA_031308135.1 Acheta domesticus
TGAAGCAATCAGCTTGCGAAGATTTGTTTACTTTCTCACGGCCAGGGTACAGCGTTGCCGCTTATTTGACTATCACGAAGTCGCAGAGGCCATAAGGTTGGATTTGGCGAAAGTTATGAACATGATATCAAGACGTGTCATAGCCTGTCAATAAATATTAATGTTTGAGTTTTCATTTATCTGTGATGTAGGTGGTGCCATTTGCGTAATAGTGAATGGCAACAGCGCATTGAACTTGTCAGAGTCGCTTGTGCAGTATAAATCGACTTGCCGTACCATGTAACGAAATGAGCCACTTCTGTCTCTTGCTATTGATGATGGTGAAAGCGGGTGATGAGGATGGTGATGATGATTGCCATACCTACTTTTGATCGTGGACTAATTAGGAGTCTTACGCCTTAGACCAGACCTGCACAGCATTTTGCACTTTCACTGACCTCAGGAGCTGCGAGCGGGCAACTCGGGTGCAAATGAGAAAATCGATGAAGGGTAGGGATGAGACCCAATCTAGGAGTGGGGACCACCAATCAGAATGCGCAATTCGAAAGATAGCGCGTAAATTTAAAGAGCAATCGGCAAGAACAAGACGGTCATATACAGTTCAAGTAATATTGTGTTTTGTATTATATTGCAAATGTTTGTTCTCGGTATATGACTGGGCGAAATATGAAACTACAACGAATTATACATATTAGTTTTCGATACCAAGTATTATAATTTCTTGTAGGGCTTATAATGTAATTCGCTTTGCTACGATGTAATCACAAATTTAGTGTTGTGCTAAACATAAAATTTTGATACTGAATTGTTTTTGTTTGATGATGACAGCAATAAACTATTTTTATTAACTATGTTTAATTAAATAAGACGGTTCTCTCAAAGCAAAAACATATTGTCCTTAAAAAAGTCATAATTATTTTCTGTTCTAATTTCTGACGAGAGTGTAGAGTCGTTTACGAGATCGTATAAAAACATAAAGCCCTTGAATCCTATTTAACCAATACCCATGATTATCTTATGATTGTCCGTAACATATCGTCACAGAAGTTTGCTCGTTGATCTCTTTTATTCAGTTCATAATGGGGAAAATGGTCACAAATGTGCTATTAAACATTACCCTTCTTGGAATTGCCATATATTCTATTTTATGTCAATCTTGATGTGAGAGATTGCTCTCATGATTTTGTTCATTTTTCTCTGATTTGGAGATTATAACATTTCTGGTGAACAATCAATTATTAAATTGCAAATTTGTGTTAGATAGAATTATATAATATTTTTTCTTCTATATAAGCATATATTTTAAAGCTATTGCTTTAAAATAATGCTTAAGAGTCACAATGAGCATGTTATTTTCTTTTAAAAAAATTAGAAAATGAAAATACATCCAGTGGTGGATACAAAGGTGGATATACAGTTGTGCACAGAACGTAAACAGTGAATTATGACCCCGGTAACATGAAATACTAGACATAATTCATTTAAACAAATGGGCATATAATTTTGAAGCATGGATCATTGTATTAGACGCTCAGGGATTCAATCTATGCGCCGCGTCGTGCTACGTCAGACTTCTCCCCTCCCCGCAAAGCTTCCTACTCCCCACACTTGCACTTTCGGCGCTGCCACGGGCAGACGATCGGCTCGCAAGTGCAGAATACCTGCGGGAGCAGGCGTTGTGCAGGTCTGCCTTAGATCCTCCCCTTCAGTACGTGACCACTGTTGTAGTTTGTCTTCACGTTCCACTGGATAAAAGATGGTAAGGTGATCTGAGGAGCGAAATGGAGCCGTTGAGAGCAAGCATACTTTCCGGAAAATGACATATTAACGAAAAACTCTGTAAAACTATAATGCTTAGAAATAAATGCCCTAAGTGTTATGAACGTGTTGAGGAGATATTATTTTAACTTATTACAGATATTTTGGACTGAATCATTGCATGTTAATTAAGGACCTATTTTGTTGGCTTCCACCACTTTTGCACACAGCGCTTCTGAAAACTAAGACTTCCATTCAAATAATTGGCTTGCAGAATTTTCATCTGAGATAGTCATGTGATGGAAAAATAGGGGAAAATGGGCTTTGTGATGATTTTCAACCAAGTGGGAGCAATTTTGAAGTTGCAATTTTGACATGTGAATGTATCCCTAAAAGCGATTAAATGTAATTTTTTTGAGATGCTTCTGTGATTGGTGAATGTGAACAAGAAGCTATTTCTTGGGAGCCCCTGGAAGCTGTTGCTTTGTCCCACCTGTGACTTACTCCACAATTGTATGCAACGGTATGAACAATTTATTGGTTACTTCTGCATTGTCCTGGCCTCTAGCTAAGAAATATTGAAATTTGACTCACATAATTTTAGCCCGTGAAGAAATAATGTTCAAACAATCTACCAGTGTATGTAACTCAAATCTTCCAAAATTTGACTTACACCACTTTTGCTTTCAATGGCTCAAATATGGTGGATTATGAATGCTATTATATTATTGTGATATAAGGTAGTATAAGAAACCAAAGACATCGCACCGGCTGAGATAGCTGCAACAACCACAGTCACTGAAGGGTCTCTGTTGGAAGTCTTGGAGTTCGAGCCCCGATGCAGGTGGATTTTCGACACCAGCTTTCTAGCTTGGGCGAATTCAGCCGCTGTGTGGAAGCGATTTCGCGCGGTTGGCGGTTCAATAGTTTTCCGAGGTTTCTACGATTAATTCCCCTCCAATGAGGAGCAATTTTTAAACAAAAAGCGCTGTGATGCCGTGTCACATTGTTCACAGAATCTCACCGGGTGCATGGAAGGTTTGTGGTGATATTCCAGATTTCTAATAAGCTTCTAAGTTGCTTCTGACAGAGAAGAGGTGCATTGTTCATTGAACGTAGAACCCCTAGCACTTCAAATGTAGTTCCAATCTAGTGTCTATAACGAAGAAAACAGGTCCGCAATCCTTTTTATGAATACATCAAGCACTGTACAAATTTATCTCGATATTCTTTTCCTTATATTGCTAGTCGAGCTTCATATACCTATTATTTGTTGGTGCTTGCAACAAGTGCTCAGAAAGAACATTTGATCATACGAATAATGTCTGTCTGCAATTCATGCTCTGATAATTGAGAGATACATATTATTTTCAAACTGTCAAATTATCGCATGAATATATTATGTGTATTGAACAAACAGAATGTATCCATGTTCGTCAAACGGACAATGCCATTTAAAATATTAATGGATATAAGTAGAAACTACTCCAATGGTTCCTATGCTGCACATCACTACACTACCCTCTTTACCTTGAACTATTGAAACCATGAAGTTCAATTTGCTATATTAAGCAAGTGGAAAATTCAAGAAGAGAGCTATTGAGTGCAAGTATTTTTGAATAAATTAATAATTTGTTATAACAAGAACATTTAATTTTCAAATACTGCTCATTGCTTTAATCACTTGTTCAAGTTGAATTTTGTTAATTACAATCCTTTCCATTTGCAAATAAATTTGTCTGATATGATCCATTTGTTTTTCAACTTCATTAAATTTCTTAACTTAGATTCTAGGTGGCCCTCCAATGCATTAACTACGAATATTAACAATGTATGTACAAAAAGTCATTTTCTAGCGTATCCAATGAGGTCGCTTTACGATCACATTTCTCTGCAAGGTACCGCTAAATTGCGAAATTAAAATTATTTAAGTTCCAATATCTCATGCATGATAACTATTTTGTCCTATTCTCCCGATTTTCAATAAGAAAATGAAACTTAATAGTAACATTAATCAATTCCTTTTTTAATTATATTCCTTCATACGGTGGTGGAGTTATGTGGGGGTCAGATATATTGCATAAGTATCAGAGTTTTGATTTACAATAAAATTCACATCTGTTATGCAGCATGTATTATTTAAAACATTCTTGTATTTCGATGAGCGGAAGACTATTCGAGAGTGCGTAAGTGAATGATAAAAAAGCAGTTAAATAACTACTCATTTTTTCAAAATATTTTACATGACGTTATTTAGACCTGAATTTGATAACAGATTATATTTCGAAAAGTTCTCTATCTTCAATATTGTAGTTGTAGAAAGATGCCAAAAAAATTGAGTTATTTGCTTTTTTTCGAATATTCAGTGAATTTTCGAAGTCATTTGCTCAAATTGGAGAGAAAACTAATCAACAAATATTGAAGCCATTATTGAGAAAAGTTTGAAAATTTTCTCCATAAGATTCATATAAAGTACCCCAAAATATCAAAAATATGAGTTTCAATTTCTATGGCCTTGGCTTCTGTCATATGTATAAAAGAATATAAAACATTTTGGAAAACATTTTTTGAAGTTTGATGAAGTTTTCCTGTCAACCAATTTTTCGTCATCAAAAACCCAAAATATGTGGATTCTGACAGCTCGATGTTTTAGAGAATAATATATTCTTCAACGAGCTTATAATGATGGCTATTATTCGCGAGTTGATGTTTACGACCTGAGCAACCAACGTCACTCTAACGTCGCTTGCGACCAACGTCGCTCATGTCGTAATTTCTACGAGAAGCCATTTAATAGCCATTATGCACGAGTTGAAGACCATACTTTCTCTACGATCTGGAAATGGAGAAATTCATGGAGAAATACTGTTGAGAAAGTTTTGTGAAGAAAGCCAAGAAAACGTTTTTGCTAAAAGAAATCATCCTCTTACTCTTTCCCCATTCCATAAATGTTATTCTGTATATTTATTCAAACTACTTCATTCATTTTTCTGGCAATAACTGAATTGTCGAATTCGCTAGTTTCTCAATTTCAGGTGGACTACAACTTCATTGTCACTGTCACTGGTTTCAAAATTAATTTTCTGTTGAATGATCAACACGAAATGTAACGAGAAATACTAGTACAACAATGTCAGGTTGCGTGCATGAAAATCACACTTGTTTATCGCGATTCTAAAGAAGCGCGAATTTCAAAGATAATGCAATTCTGCCCGTGGATTTCGAAAATTCTAGAAATGTGATTGGTCGACAGGCCGTGGATTCCGAACTGGAATCCACGGGTGGGTGTATTCAATGCCATTTTTTGATTAAATATACAACAGGAATATGTACATTATTAAATGGTCGTAAAGAAAGTAATTTATTACATATGAAAACCAGATTTGTCCACTTTTTCGATACCAGAGATCCAAAATAGCAAGATTTTTTGTCGGAACATCATCTACTTGTGCCGCAGCATTACGAAACTTTCTCTTTACTAGTTACGTTCATAGTATGGCGATAAAGTTAAAGATCACTTTTTCGTTATCAGGGGACTAAAAACGTGTATTTCCGTTGAAGTCTCAAAATCGATTTTCCGCAGTGGTACATAACCACGTGCATTACTCAGTATATAGGTGCTTATACGAGAAAGTGAAAAGCAAAGAACTCCTGAGGGGAGGTCAGAATAAAAAAAATACGCATTTGTATGCTACAGTAATACCCTTGCGGGCGGTTTTGGATTGTTATGCCCGCGCGGACTTTTGAATATTTATGCTCGCTTTGCTGCCTACACAACAAATATCGCTCATTTTTTTTATGAATTAGAATTTATCACTCTTAAGCAACAGGAAAATAGTATTGGAATAATTCTCAAATTTGAAATATAACTCGACTTAAAACATTATTTTGTTGAATAATATGAAAATTTCAATTTTGACTTGTTCCCGTGAATTGTGGCGTTAATTGTAGTTCCGTTAATTGACATGTTCCCAAGGGATAAGCGTCCCAGGATACCGTAAGGAAATAAATACTCGCAGAGATTAACAGTCTGCAGAAACAAGTCTCATGTGCCACAAGGGTAGGCATCGTGCAACTCAACTACCCTGTAACACGTCGGGTCACTTACTCTTCACGGCCATTTGGATTTGTTAATGTAGTGCAGTTTGTGACATTTCTCTACGGGTTCAGTCAATCCTACAGCAATGGAATAATCACACCAACCTTGCGTAGAATATGCATTTCTAAATCCTGCAACAAAAAATTCGCAAAAGAACAAGAAAGTAGATTATGATTGATTGTTCGTGAATTCCGGGCGTGTTCAACTACTTAGGTCATTAGTTCCGTAAGCTTAGTGCGTGTTTTTTCATTGTAAGGTGGTGATGATCTTTTCCGCCTGAATGGCGAATCCGGCGCCGACTACCGTCGACTAGCGGGGTTTCCCTCAGCTAGGTATCTCCCACCAAACGGGGCACCGCGCCGGCTGGAACGAGATCTAAGCTCCCGACTGGTCTCCCGGCATGTGTGATAATGTAGTGCATATTAGTGTAAGTGTAAGGATAGGACAAGGAATGGAAAGATCGCGCGCGGCCCGTGGTCCGTTTGTTAGGGTACTGATCCAGGCATTCACCTGGTGTTGATCGGAGAAACCACGGAAAACTACCTATCAGAGCAGCCGGTCGCTAGAATTATCCTCCAGACAGCGACTGAATTCGACCTAGCTGACAAGCTAGTGTCGAAAATCCTGCCGCCGTCGGGACTCTAGGGGACGTCGGGACTCTGCCGCCCTAGGACCTCCCGGTCAGAGGAACTGCAGCGACAACAGTTGATGTACTGAGCCATCTCTCCGGCAAGAAAGTAGATTTATCTACTTTTTGAACATCTTTTTGAAGGGACCAACAATTCACTTTTATTCTGATAAAAAACGTCACTTTCCACTGCATCATTACAATACTCTCTATTCACTGTAGTATGGGCGAAAAAACGTGACAGGGTTGAATACGAGTTTTCGGTTCTGACACTGTTTGTTGGCTTGCCCAGAATCACACGTGATTACTCGCTGGTAGCCTTCCCTGTTGTTATACTGTAGACAATTACTAGCGATCAATCGATGCACTCGTATCGTTTTTTTTCTGTCTATTGAATTAAATTGACTGCATTTAGAAAATGTTAGTAATTGCTGATACTGAATGTATTGCGTGTTTTGAGTAATTAGTAAATATACATGGAAACTATCATTAACAGAAACGATTACAAAACTAAGTTTTAAAGGCACTAACGCACACAACAGTTAAAAGGCTACAAACACATCAGGGATACTTTAAACTTGATTTTTCAAGAGCGTCAAATCGAAAGTGTATCACATGCATTTTAATCATGCCATTGTCGTTTTATTGACAATTGCAAGCAATAACTACATCGCCCATCGTTATTACTTCCCAAATATTAATGAAAGCAGCAGGAAAGAGAAATTGAAATTGAAATTGTTTTTGCAATATTTTTACGTTGCAACGTCGAGTTTACATCGGCAAAAGGCAGACTGAGCTTGAGTGACCTGCATATATTAGACAGTAAAACGTAATGATTGTATTCAGAAAGTACACATTTTTGTTGATTTGAGATGTAATAGCTATGTTCTATTTGTATAATTTTTTTTGGTATTAGGGGTCGCCTGCCGGCATACGATGCTCACAGCTAAGAACAAAACAAATTAAGCACTTTTTTGAGAGAAATTTCGAAAAGAAGTGTTTCTTGTAAAGTATCCCAGAAATTAAAATATGCATTTCAAATTCAAGGACTGACGACGCCAGATCGATCAGGGAATTATTTGGTGAAAATCCTGTTTGTGATTTTGGCGCTAATAGTATTCATACACAGACGGCATACAGACGACTTACAGACAGACTGACGAATGGACGACGGACAGACGTTTTGTTTTAACGGTTTAAAGGGACAGGCAAAATGTATTTTCATCAAAATCTCAACATCGATGTTTTGCAGCATTACATGACATTCTCTATACCACGTATATGTGAGAGTAAAAATAAACATAACTATTAATGGTATGGGAGGGGGTGGGAAAACTAAAGGAGGGTGGGATAAGTGTAGGGGTCAGGAACCAGCACGCTCTTCTTTGTTCATATGAGTAATATTGGTTCATATTATACCGTATTTATATGCTATCTAAAGAACATCTGGAATCCAGAGTTCGTAGCAAAGTATAACTTAAATCAGCTTTAACTCTGACAAAATTTGCACGTAGAAATTAGCTTCCTTTTATAAAGATACGATCTTGAAAGGGGAATTTTGATGCATTTTTCACTCTCGAAGGTACTGTCTTGTGAAAGAACAGCGCTTAACTCATTAACTGCGAAGGTAATTTTGTGTGTGTATAACGCTCGCTCACGGTTGTCGCATTTGTTCGCTTTGGTGCGCGTACAATGATTGCTGGAGCCCTCTGGAAGCATGTTTTTGCAACTTTCAGTGGTAAGTAATTGTTATGTTGCTAAATTATACTACTAGAGCGCTCCAAGCACCAAACTGTGCTTATATAAGCATTTTTTTCTATATGAAGAAGCAGAACTTAGCTTCATATGCCTCGTCAAGCCTGCATATGCCTCCGGGCAGCGCTTAGTATAAGACGTCACTCCTCGGGTAGGCTCCCATCGTTTTAAAACGCCAATGGGAAGTAAGGGGCATTTCAGCTTCACTATGAACTCCTTTCCGACCCTCTTCCTGAACCTTGTCTCCGTCCCCGCCAAGGCAAATGTCTTCGCCCACGTCCCGTCAACCTCTCCGCTCCACTCCACTGTGAATATCTCTGCCCTCCCCAGCCACTCAGTCCCCGTCAACACCTCCTTCCCGGTTCCTGCCAATTCCTCCCACAACCATACCTCCGCCCTCAACTCCACCTTCTACTTTAACGTCTCCGCCCCCTCTACCGCCAACGGATCCTTCCTCCATAACGCCCCCATCTTTTCCTCCATATGCTCACACCGCCCTAGGCTCCGCAGCTGCCTCCATCTCTGCTCCCATCCCCACCCACGCCCTCACCCTGGCCAACGCCTCCTTCAGCACATCCGTCCCCTCCACCGCCGACATCTGCCCTAGACAATGGATCCTTTTTATTTATTTATTTACGTCAAAAACAGTTAAAAACTGTGTGTGACGAGCTATGGGGAGAAGTGAATTTTGTGCACGTTTTCATAATTCTGGGATCTCTATCTTAAACCATATTCTAGTCGAATTTTAAATACAGAAAAGAACGTTTTTTTCTAGTTTTGTTGACAAAATATTCGCTCCTATATAATAAAATATATTTTGAAAGGTAAATTAGCTATAAACTCTTGCCCTGAACCCTCATGCTTTTCATGAAAGAATAATACTTTTTGCCGCGATAATATGGAAAACGATAATTTGAATAACTATATTTCCCACTGAAATTCAGAAGACGTGCACAAATAATGAAGTTACATTTATGTCCAGAAGCAAAACAAGGGACCATCTCAGCATTTGCTCAAGGATCAGGGAAACCGGACGAAAAACCTGATCGAGATGGGTTGTTGGGATACCCCAACAACTTTCTCCACTGACTCTCTCTCCGCCCACTCCTACCGCTGCGTAGCACCGCTCCCACGCCACCGTCCTCGCCAACACCGTCTTCCCAGCCAACTCATCCGCTCCCTCCACCGCTAACATCTGTCCTAGACAATGCATCCTACCCCAACAACACCTCCACCTTGTCTTCCGGCTCTACCTCAGCTCTCGCCTCCGCCTCCGTCCCCCACATCCCCCATCAACGCCTTCACTTCCGCCTCCGCCTTCGCTCTTGCTTCCACCTCTATTTCGTCGTAGCACATCCCCGACCTTCCCCCACCCTTGCCCGAGACCTTGTCTCCGCCGCCGTCACAGCGCCAGGAGGAATCAATTGGCTCAATCCGCAGACGTCTGCCCTCCCCCTGCAGCCGCCTAGACCTATTAATAGGGCGGAGGACACGTCCAATCGACAGCCTGGAGTGCGTTGGCATGTCACGCGCCTCGCAGCCCAGGATCTCCCTACGAAACTGCCGCTTCAGGACGCCTGGCGCCGGAGGACTCGAGCCAACGGGGGCAGATTCATTGCATTCAGGCGCTCACGTCGTAGGGGTTCACAAGCGTTTTGTTATACCCACTCAGGCTTATGACAAACGTTCCTTCTAAAGACTTTTGCGATTTTTGTTTGAAAGATAAGTGACAATACGACGTAAAGATAAGTACAATTACAATACGGCCAGCGAATTTCCATGGATTCTACGAACATTATAGGTCTAAAATGAATTCTTCACACAAAATTAGAACTGTTAATTACGTTGAATACACGTTTGTAAAACAAATGAAGTTTTGAAATTTTCAATAATTCATAAATGTTAATGAAAATTGAGCCTACTCCGGCTTTATAAGCGTGCATCATTCTTGAAGCAAAAACTATAAAGAAAAAAACGAAACGTTTTGGAGATATTTTTGGGAACATTTTGAAAATGTCCCATAGGTTTCATGTAAAGTCATCAAACCAAAATCCTTTAAACTTTGAGAAGTCATGGCATCAATCAAATCGATTCAGAAGTATCAATTTTGGTGAAAATCGTGATTGGCGTATGATTTAGGCCCTAGTGTTGTGTACAGATAGGCGTTCGGGGCAGGTATTTTGTTAAAAACTTTTTTAGTATCAAGGATTCCCAAACTTTACAATTATGGCTGCTCATTTTATTCGAGAAAATACCTTATATCTCTACTAGAAAAATACACGTTTTCCGGTATCACGGACCTACATAACGAGTTTTTTCTGGCACAACATCGATTATTTTTTCTGCAGCCTCCATACACTTTGTTTGTGACAATAGAAGTATAGGAGGAAGTCACTAATAGTGTAACCAAAAAGGACAGACTTTTCCGTATTAGTTTAGCTTTCTTTTAAGCTGGGCAGTTTTTTCGGTCTTGTCCTACTCCCCTCCCGAATTGCAGCGGGTCTTAGAATCTTTTCCTTGGTGTCTTTTTCCAGTGAAGAGCTCTCTTGTGCTTCCCGAGCAAAACGTGATGTTTCTTAGCCCCAACACTTCTACACACAGGTGTCTCAGAATAAATGATACAAACGTCCAGGGCATGAAGAGGGTCGCAAATGATTGCTTTTTGTCTTTGACAACACAGCAAGAATTACATATAACAGTTACAAGAGTTTAATAAAATGTAATGATATTTCTTCTCTGAAATAACTTTATTGACAGACGTATTTACATTTACAAACCTTCCATATGATCGCCTCCGATATTAATGACATTTTGCCAAATGTTAGAGAGGCGTTTTACAACATCTGCGCGTCTACTTCTGTTGATGTCTCATATTGACCGCCCTCAAACACGAATAATTTATTCTCTGGTATTGTATCGGATCATCATTGTTGCAGTTATTTCATTTTGCTGTAGAATTATAATCACAGGGACTCATATCAGGTGTGTAAGGTGCATGTTCCAGAATCTCCCATTGCCTGCGGCGCAAGAGTTCTGCACGTGGGTTCGTTCTGTACGGGGGTTAGCCTTCACATCATCTGTCTCATTCGAACGTGAGACTTGTGGAGTATGACAACTCTGCGTCTCCACATGCTTCACGAAGTCCCAGAAAACATTCTTGTTTAGTCCGACCTCGTGCCACTTCAATTTTGAGCTACGAACGTGGCTCTACCTTTGTAAACATGACATTAGGGCGCTTACACTATTGCTATGGAGTTCAACGATTTACACACTGCAGTAGACTGATAGAGTACTGTTTCTGCTTGCTGCACACACTCGCCTAATTGTCCTTCTGTTTGTCACGACAGATAGCAGCACGCAGACCCACCGACTTCAAGTTACAGCAACATTATAATTACTTTTTATCCAGCCTATGTATATGTCGTTATTCAAGTGACATTTGATCCTGTTTGGAAGTCAGTCCGACATTCACAGATTTCTGGACCACCGCTCCCTGTACAAGAAAAAATAATCCAATGCCCCTAGTTTAATTTTACACGAAATGTCAGAATATTGTTGCAAATAAATATTTAAAACATTGTTGCATATTATCTTTCTAATTGATCCGTTTATTTATCTATTAAAAGTCATAAAGTAGAAATTAATAAAATGGCAATCAAATGTTATCGGCTTAGGTGGCTCAGGACTTCAATTGATGTCACTGCAATCCTTTTGAGCAGGAGGTCCTAGGGTTGGAAATAGTCACATTCAGTGATGTGTAGTCTGTTCTTCTTCTTGATAGTAAATTAGCTACTTTAAGCAAAAAGGAATTTCTTTCTCTTGAAAACACCTTTACGTGGGATAAAATATAGATTCTCCTTCTGCATTAGTTTCCAAAAGTTTAAGAAATAAGAAAAAGAGACCCGGACTGCTGTACATGTAGTCTTGCCTCCGCTCATTTGATCAAGATTTGTTAACTAGATTACTTACTTATACTATTATAAATATTTTTAATAGTGTAATTTTTTTCAAATAGTTTGGTGGTATGCCATGGTCGCCCCCTCTTGACTGTCTCAACTGACTACCATCCCCATGGAAGGCTCAAGCGCCCACTGAGGGGCGGTATCGCCTCTGTGGTTGACCGTCGACCCATCTCAGTGCTTTAAACCATTGTTCTGGAAGGGAGCCAGCTCGTTAATTACACACACAGACAGACTGCACACAGATCTCGCTCACAGTTACTGGTCGGGCAAGGTATTACGGGAGGATTATGATATCGATGTTATACACAAGGGACTGCGAATGCCCCTCTTGCCACAAATACACCTGAAAACATCCAGGCCTGTATCCACTAGCCTGTGTCTACGTAACTGGGAGCTTCTGTTCCAAGGCCCTGTGCTATGAGGCCGGCTGACTTAACCATCCTTTATGTAAAGTAATTGAATGGCCAGCTATGTAGTTCTAATTGTTCATCTACCCTCTGGAAATATTATTCCAACTGCTTGAATCAACACGTCATGTTTATAATCTAATACCTTCTAAATACACATTATAAATAAAATTGGCCATTTTGACGTATTCTTTAACAATAATGTCCTTTGAAATGAAAAATATATACTAAGAAAATTATTTACAATTATTCAAGTAGCTGTGGGAGGCACTGTACCTAATTTTACAACAACAAAGATAGGATAGTAATGTTCAATAGTACAAACAAAATTTAATTAACAAAATACAGTTATACGAAAAGAAGCGAAAATGCGTAATGCATTTTCCACCCTTGCCCACGCAGAGTGCAAATGATTGTAAATAAATACATTGAACTTATCTCTTGCTTGTGAATTTCAAAAACTCATGACGTCACAATATCACCATCGGCATATCAACCACGACCTAACAATCCGATCCATTGATCTTCATTTATAAATCCTGCCCCCTACGCGTGTTTCTCCCTTTGGCCTGCGCGCGCTGAGCTCTGGCGAGAGAGGTGACCTGAAACGATATCGCCCGCCCGTCGCACGCAATCCACGATCATAATTCATCCGCCGCCCTTGAATTAAATGGCGCCCCCCACCCCACCCCACCCCGGCCGCACGCGCCAATGGGCGGAGCCAATTAGGCCTTGCGGGGGCGGGGGCGCGGAGTCACTCGGCGGCGCTCTCTTCCGCGTCGACGCGCCGCCACATCAAAGGGCCCCCGCCCTCCGCCCTCTGCCCTCCGCCCTCCGCCATGCGCCATCCGCCGATCAGGTGAGCGCGCCGCATTCACAGAGGCCCCTCCGCCCAACGGTTCGTACGTCCTCGCGCTTGTCTTTTTCATACTCCCCTGCCATCTCGTTTCTTTCTCTCCTCCTTCTACTTCTTTTCTTCTCCTCTTTCTTATCTTCTTCCTGTATACTCTTCTCTTCCTGTGCTTTTATTTTCATCTTCTTATTCTCCTCCATTATCTTCTTGTCGTCATCTTCCTTTCTCGTCTTGTCTTCCATTATCGTCTTGTCTTCCTCTTCCAATCTCTTCTTCTTCTATTGCATTCTCTTCTAGTCCATTCTCTTTTTCTTTAATTCCATTCTCTTCTTATTCTCCTTTCGTTCTGTTCTTTTTCTGCTCATCCATTGTCTTCTACTCTTCCATTGTTTTCTTCTCCTTTTCCAATCTCATCTTATCATCTTCCATTATCTTCTTCTTTTCAAATCTCTTCTTCTCGTCCAATTTCTTCTTCTCCTCTCCCATTCTTTTCTTTCCCTCCTATTCTATTCCATTATCCTTTTCTTCCTCTATCGTTCTCATTTTCTTCACACATTCCTCTACCATTCTGTTCTTTCCGAACTTCTTGTATTTCTTCCTTTTCTCCTTTCTAGTGGTATCATCTCTCGAAAAATGATCACCAAGAAAAAAATAATAGTACCACAATCAACTCTGGATATAATGACCTCGGATATTGCGAACTTTCGTTTAAAATGAACCAAAATCACGGGTCTCAATCCACATACATCACAAATAAACACTAGATGATTCGGTTGTAATTAACTCTCCTCTTCGGCTATAGTAAACATAGAAAATACTACATTTCAGGTGAAAATACTTCGCTTCGAGATAGCGAATTCATATAACTCTGAATGTTGCGAGCGGGGAATCGCGAGTAGCATTTGCCGTGAATAAAAGGTTTTCGGCGAGGAAAAGGTTTTTCGCTCACAGCAATTACATCGAACTTAACTAACTTATTCAATGTCGAATGCGAAATGGTAAACAATGAAATCCAAGCTGGTAATAAGATTGTAAATGATGTGAAAGGGCATTCGAAAACATAAGAAAACGATTGTGAGGACAAGGAGAGAGATGATTTCGAGAGATGATAGCAAAGAACATGATAATTAAAAATTATTTTAAATGAACCTTTTAATTCATAAAAAATCATTGCACATTTCAAACATTAATAAAATCTTAAATCTAAAATGAATGTATTGTAATTTTAAATTCATTGTATTTGTACATTTTATTGAATCTCTGGAATAACAAAATCAATAATTATGAAGAATATACAGATGTGGTGAATCTCTGAAATGGTGAACTAATACATTAGTCATTGGTGTTCACTACAAGCGGCGTTGCTTGTAGTTCGATTTCCTGAGTATCGCGTGAGTGACTATTTAGATTGCTTCCTGTGTTATTGGTGGTGTGTCTCTATCATTCCACAATCACAGTGTGAAAATCATATGTGTAAAATCACGTGTGCTTCAAATAAGAGCGGTTTCTGCTTTTTCCGTCAGAGCTATCAGTAGTTAGCAAGGAAGGCTCATACAACAGAGAAAGAAAATAAACGATGCAAAATACGAATATTTTGCTCCATATATCCATGCATAAATTGCTCCATATTTTGAGAATGGTCAGAGCTATCAGTATTTACCCAGGAGTGTCCATACAACAGAGAAAGAAAATAAACGATGCGAAATACGAATATCTTGCTTAGTGTATCGATGCATAAATTGCTCTATTTTTTTACAAATATACGTTTTGAGTTTAGCTTAGTTTAGTTTTAAAATAAATATTTATTTGTTTGACGTCTCAAAATTGCCCCAAGATCCTTAGCTATAACTAAATTATTTTGCAAACACTTTTTGGTTTTCTCTGATTTGAACATGCAGCTTTGTCAATTTAGGAGGAATCATTTTATTTTTATCAACAGTACTTCAATGAAGATTATTCGAGAATGGTCTCCTTTTTTATTCTCAATACTGTTAATGTGTTTATTTAATACTGTAAGTATCACTCAAGAAATAGAATAGCAAGTACACAAAAACGTTAACAACCTGCTGTTTGCGATATTTGCTTTGGAATATTAAAACAATCCTCTCTGTTAAAATGTATAATAAATAACACAAGAAACCTTTCACATTAATTTTCCTATTTTCACATCCATGCCATCCAACGTTTCACGATAATTCTTTCACTACTGAAAGAGCCCCCACACACATTCGAAACACGTCCAGTTCAATATTACAAAAGAGGAGATGAAAAGTGCCAATCATGCAATCTCTCTGAAACAAGCATCGACGTAATGTGCCACTCGCACAAACAGGTGCGGTCTGCTCCACTGAATGAACTGTAGTGTGTAATTGTCGCAGACTGAGGGGCCACCCATTCAAACAACGCCCCCGGCGTGACGCTTCCCGACCGCAGTGGGCCAGAAAGCGAGAGTTGCGGTCAAAAACAAAACAGTCAGTGACAATTCAAGGATGAAATTTAATTCATAAACACATTTAAGTTTGAGAGATTCCTGGAATTGTTGTAGGCAACCTCTAAGACATAACTTGCTTCCACAAATTGGCAGCGCTGGAAAAAGTGTTCTCAACTTTGCTTCGAGTTGCAAACTACTTATTACGCACTCCTCATTGTCGTCGAGATCAGTCTCATGCGCTCAGAGGCATTGTTGGAGTTATCTGGTAGCATGTTTGTAACTTTTATTGCTGAATTATTGTGTCAATACTTTATACTGCTAAGGCATCTCAAAGGCCAATTGTTGGCATAACAGCATTTTCTATAATAAGTAGTAAAACTATTGATCTCAATGTATATGCCCCATCAGCTTCGATGCGGACTGTAGTGTGTAATTATTGTCGCAGCCCTACAGTGTCCACTCTTTCCAACAAAGCCTCCGCCGCGTCACCGCCACTCCCATTGCAGTGGACCAAAAAACGGAGAGGAGGTCAAAGAAGAAATCAATGAGTGAGACTTCAAAGTCCGAATTTAATACAAAAACGCATTCAAGTTTTAAGATATTATTGGAGATTTTGCACACAAAATACGAGACAATAATTCATGCTCAGAAAATATATTAACCCTGAACTACTTTCGTTATTCCTGTGTTACACAAGTACTATGTAGGAGTGTTTTGTTTTACCCCAAAAAATTTTAAATTTTTATATTCATTAAATAAATTGTTTTCGGTTTTTACATACAGTATAATTGTTGTTCAATAATGATAAAATAAATAGACAACTCCACGATAAAAGTTCAGTTTTAAGAATGGTACGAGCAAAAACTTTCATTCGAAACCACAAAACAAGGTACATGATCCACTTCGTAGAACCAAACTCCGAGATCACAGTCCTAGTCGCCAATTATCAATTCCAGTTGCGGAAATATCAGTGAGAATTGTTATTGTTCGTGGTGGCCTTATGAGTCTCACTCCCTCTTACTATTGGCTTTCACAGGAAAACTTCATGTATGTCACGACGGCGCCCTTTATGATTTGTCCGTTTGAATAAGTTGGTAACTCGTGAAAATTTGCAAGTTGAAATTTACAAGTTGTTATAGCGTGAATATTCAGACAACTCCTGTTATTTTGAAACGGTGTATAGTAGCAGCGGGAAGACTCCGTACTTTTCGTACAAAAGAGAGTTTCTAGTTTTGTAATTAGTATATTCATTCAATTTTTACAATGAGAGAGGGTTAATATACGAAAAATAAACAGTCTAATAAAGACTGGCGTATCTTTAAATTTGATAAACTTTTGAAAATTTTGATTTCAGTATCATTCTTAGCAAATGTGTTAATTCCAGAGACAGAGAACGTTCTTTCCACGTGAGCTGATATGTTTTTATTTCATTTTTTTGCATCTGCTTATGATACTGCAGCAAATCATGACATGCAACTGAGATCCCACCCAATTATAAACACAAAATAACAAAATAATAAAAATATAGAACTGGTAACGCAAATGGAATTCACTAACCTCCAACAATTTTGCTACCCATGATATAACAAAGATGTGGGTGACAAGAGTCCCTTCATCCATTAATTCTTTCCATAATCCGCAATGTTTATTTCCATTGAAACTAATTTTGAATTCATGTGATTTTTACACAAGAGCAGATCTATATGTTCTGGGTTGAGCCATTTTTAACTTTGAAATAACTCAATACAATGAAATAGAGCAAGTAATAAATTAATTGTATAAAATAAAAAATGAATTGATTGAACATTAAACTAAAATACCAAAGTCTAAATAACTGATCGATAGATAATGTAATAATAAGGATTTTCATTGATAGCACTACAAGGCGTGAAATAACTAAAATAAAACATACAAATGTAAAATTATGGAAATAATAGCGCAAGTCATTTGAAATAATGAGAAACAATCACATGTTGCACTGTTGAAATGTTGGCGGAATCTCCGGAAGTCGCCATTTTTTTGTTGCAAACGTAAATTTAAAAAATGTCACTATTTGCATTAAAATACGTCGGGTAATTTTGGTATTGTTGGCAACAACAATTGTCAACACAGAAATAAATGAAAATACCATATGATGCTTTGCAGTACATATGTCCATGCGACAGTAACATTTTTTATATGTTGCATTTTAGTCCTTACTTTAAGGTGACGAGAACAATAGAGGTCGATCGTTCAGACAGAGATCGTAGAAAGTTTCCATAAGGGACGGTCACGTGTCGCGAAAATAAATTTCTTGAACTCTGAGATATACGAACATTGCGAGTTTAACAAGAAATTCTTTTTTTAAGACAAATAAACAGAGCTAGCCATTGTAGGAGAAATAGAAAGTAGGTAAGAATGTATTTCAATATCGGAAAGAATGTATTTCAATTCCGACGTAGTGATGCTTTATTCTATTGTTAATATGGATACCAAATATGGGGAGAGGTAAAGCATAGCAGTGATTTTAATGTTAAACATGCTTCAAAGGACTTTTAATACAGCAGATGTATTTTCACTTTCCTCTCCCCCGCTTCCTATTACTAAAATGGCTGCATCATACGATGGTACGTTTCAAACTCTCGCAATTCAGTGAGTGAAACGGTTCAATTACGGACTATTATTGCTCATGTGAAAAGCAATGAATATTAATAGAAAACCCGCACTAAAATTATGTGTTGAAATGTATCCTTCAGTGTTCCAATTAGAGCATAATCAAATGTTTCCGCTCACTTAAAATTCTCTGTGACGCGTTGGGCGGTCTCTGAGGGCTTTCTGGCTACACTGCAGTGAGATACGCTGGCAGGGACAAACAAGTAGCGTGAAGGAAGAGGCAGAAGGCAGGGTCTCCTCACAGCAGCAAAATACAATGGAAAGCCTACCCGAATATGCCATACAAAAGTTTCCCACATGAAACTAAAACGGTTTTTACTGTCTCGCAAATTAACAATGCTGGGCATTGTATTTTACCTATCAGGTGGCGCAGGCATTTTAAAAAGGCAGATTGTTTCGGCCTGTCGACGCCGTATGTTGTTTACTGGCTAAGATGGATATTGAAATTGATAAGTTATTTACATATAACTTTACTTATAAATTGGTAAAGTTATTTTTCGAAGTCACATAGAAATACGATCAAAACAGATGTTTACAGTTGACATTAGAATTTTCAAATTACTCAACATACTCCACGTAAATGATAACGGATGTCACCAGTGTGAAAGAATGAAGCGTCACTCTCGCCCGCCATTCACTTCCACACAAAATAAAAGAAAAAAATTGCTATTTTGGTCTTTTTACACATTTCAATCATATTTAACTGCCTTAGAAATATCGGTGTAAGTACCGTTTTTACTTTCTTGCCTTTCTTCGACAGAAGAGAAAGTATTGTAATCGTGCGCCAAAAAACAACGAAAAATGTGATTAATCTTGTTACTGTGTACAGTAAATTACGTCTTTTAATACTTGTCTAGTCATAATTTTTGCTTTGCGGGTCCTTGAAACCTAAAAATCTATTAACGGCAAACCTCTCTGTCCATCCATCCGTTTGCCCGACCGTGGACAACGTAAGTGCTCAAAACCGTTCAGCCAGTGTCCTCCAAAATTGATATTCCCAGATCGATTTAAATGAACTTAAGCTTTTCTGAGTTTGAAACGGATATTTTGACTTTGCGGGAACGAGGCCTCAATATCATTTTCAAAATTTTCTCAAAAATGGCTCCAATTTTTTTATTATACTTGGTGAAAGTCTAATTTTCGTTGGACACTGAATTTTCAAAAATTGCTAATTTAAAAATAATGTGAGAAAGTATGCGCTGTTGTAGCACCACTAATTTTACTGAAAATGATAGAAAATAAAAAATGAGAGTAATTCCAATGTTTTCCAAAAAAGAAAACTATATTTTTATTTACAAATCGTGCCTACTTCGGGTACGATGTGTACGATGTGTACGAGTATTACAAACCAAATTTGTTTTCTTGAACTCCCAATTAGTTTCTAACCATACCACAAGTGCTTTGGAAATTGTCGATAGCTCGACTCGGAGGAGGGGAATTATCTGAGAATTTCCAAAGCACGAGTGGTATTTAACAGGACTATTCCACGAATGGAATTACGTCCAACAGAGTTCCAAAATGCGCCTAATATTAAAAATAACTGAAGGCTATGTGAAAATCAAAGAGGTTATGTTACAGTACATACGCGGTGTATTGGACATAGACATATCGATCGACCACCTCCTAAGATAGATGAGACACAATTCATGATTGGCCAGTAGGGAGAAACCGGTAAGAAAAATCGGATAGAAAAAGCGATAAACTTTTTGAGATACACCGCCCTGATTGAGGTTTTTATTAGTATTGTTAAACACTATTACTTTTTTTTTACTTTCACGAGTGGAATAGTCAAAACAACGTCTCCTTAAATATTTACCGGTATGACTTCGCAAAGCTACGTGTCTAGGAGCAGTAACATAACCTCCCTCTCGGGCTGACGACAAAGGCGGAATTGTGCCCTGAGGGATCCCCGAGCAACGGGAAGTGCGCGTGTGATTGAGGCAGCGGGCGTGCGGTGTTTTTGCGTGGGCGGCCAGGCAATTGCCCCTCGCTTTGTGAACGTGCTCGCGCGCGCGCTTTGCAGCACATCGCGCAGCGAGGGGTTCCTGACACAGAGCACCGCCGAGCGCGCGTTGCCACGCGGAAAATGTTTGCTTGAACGAACGGGAAAATATCGCGCGTAATAAAACGAATGTAACGCGCGTCGAGAGAATTACAATATTGTCTTGATTCGTAGAAATGGTTGAATTAGCTCCAGAGACCCGTGTTTACTTTCTTGTATATGTACGTATTTATACACGGGGTATTGTATTCAAAGTGCAGAGATTTATGCAATTCCGCGGGAAAACGATTTCGAGATTTCGTTTTATGTGTTTTATGATACCGAAAAGTGTTTCTGGTTAAACGTTCATCCGTCTGTTCATCTGTGCGTCTGAAAACGTCACTAGCCCCTAAAAAATTCGTAGGATTTTTTGCCAAAATGAAAATTTTCTGATCGATTTGGCCGGACGTAAATTTAAGAGATTTCGGACAGCATTCTATAGATATTGGAGGAACTCTATTTGAAACGTCGTCACGTTGACAATGTTTTCAAATTGAAATTCAACTAATGACATAAAAACGCTTATAAATACGGAGGTAAATGTAGAATTCAATGAATGGATTGATTGATTGATTAGTGGTTCCGGTCGCGTCAACTGTTAGGTCATTAGTCCCTTAAATGTAATGTACGTTTTATCTCGGGAGGTGGTGGTGATCATCCCTCGCTGGATGACAAGATCAGTTGCCGACCCATCAGTCGCCTAACGGAGTTTCCCCACCAGGTATCTCTCATCAGAGGCGCACGGCCTCAACTGGAACAGCTCTAAGTGGTAGTGTAGTGCATTTAAGTGTAAGTTGTATAAGAAATTAATGAAGATAGGACGAGGAAGAGAAACAAAAGATTCGTGGCCTGTTTGTTCGGGTGCTGCACCGGCATTAGCCTGGTGATCATTATAGAAGCCAAGGAAAACTCTCTATCAAAGCAACCGGCCACTAGAATTCTTCTCAAGAGAGCGGCCGAATTCGACCTAAGTGCGATTTATTTAACTTTGCCCTCTCAAGCCCCTATGGCCACGATGGAATATCACACGGCATTTCGCGTCTTTTTCGCTCGTGGCGGTAGATGTTGCAAGATCGCAAACAATGCTTGAAACTGTGGCGATCTTACGGTATATAGCGGCACAACTGAGAAAGAAGCGAAATACCGCGATATGTTCCATCGTGAATACGGGTCTTGAGTGGCAATGTTACAAAAATCGCATTATAATATCGAGAATCGTGCCAACGTCCGGAGTCAAACTATAGATCCTCCCGGACACTTCAAGGCACTGCAAGGCACTGCAGGGACATCAGTTGATGCTCTGAGCCACCTCAGTGGTGTCAGCCGATGGAACGTTGATAGATAAGCAACGGGAAGTTATGATCGCCAGAAGCCCCCGCCTCGAGAGGTATGAGGTGATCACGTGAGCGCCAGTACATGGCGGGCCGGAAGTATATGCCAGTGTATTGTGGCGTCATGCAGGTTGCAATAATACACAGACGAGAGTGGGTTTAACTTATTGTGTAGTTTATTATTAATTAGTCCACTACTGAAATAAACCTTAAGTACAATAGTTACATAAACGAAATAAATCGACCCACTACCAGGGGTAATATTGAATCTACGTCTTCCACGCCCTTAATTATCGAATGAATCCGATTGTGTGAAGCACCGCAGAATTCCTACACGACTCGTCACTTGAGTCTCATTGCATCACGACAACGTACTGTAATATACAAAATATTACAGAACAAACGCCGCGCCTTGATCTGGACGGACGGAGCTGTAATACACAAAATGTTATAAAACAAACGCCGCGCTTAATCTGGACGGTCGCGGTTACTAGGTAACGAAGGTTGTTGACGGGCTAGAAGGGGGCCCTGGACGAGGGAGAGTTGGTGGTTGACTGGCATCCTGGTGGTAGCGGCGCGTATGTAACCTGAATTATTAAAGTTGGACATCGACGCGAATAGGGAGGACAAATTGTGGAACAAGTGTGCAAGAAGTGAGCAGCAAGAAAGAAGCAGACGGATTTTCGGCGCGGAAGTCAAGGGGCTACGAACTGCGGGGCCATCGTTTCACAACGCCAGACAATTCGGTACCGTGAACCTAATGCATGAAATCAAGCAAGAGAATTTTTATATTGTTAATCTCAAATTCCATTCTTAATAAACAAAATTATTGTTGTGCCACGTTGTATGTAATTCCTTCGGAATATAAATAATTTCAGACTTCCAGGCTTCTCTGTATAGAGAGCATGAGAACCAAAGAACTGAGCTAGCAAAGTAAAGTAAATTAGATTAAAGGTAAAATAATTCATTATTTTATCACAGTACGTTGCCGGCCCTAGCCTCCGCACACGCGGTCCGCACCCCACCAGCGGCTGCCTCCGATTTGCACAGGTCAACTGCTTCAAGCCAAAAAGGGGCTGGCGGAGCGTCGCCTCGCCTCGCTAGGCTGGCCGCGCCCTTCCACCCTTCTCTCTGGGTTTTTCCGCCCACGTCACACCCTGACACCCCACCCCTAAACCCTGTGGTGGCATGCGGTCGCCCTGTTGTCACATCTAAGTTTGTGCACGAAACTGCAATATGGAGGCATGGCGGCAGGGAGGGCGAGCCACGCTTTCTGGTACCCTCGCGTTAACACGAAAAATTGGTTGTGCAGGAGGCAAAGTCCTGAGTCTGCAACCTGAGACTACGGATGAACTTCTCATTCTGTAGGTGCATCATTCCACGAATGACTATAATTATCACGATTAGCGTCGTGATAATGTGCCGTGTTGGGGGGGATCTACAAGAGGCATATCGTTCGCTGACCAATAGGGATACAGCAACGCTGCAATAGTCTTCTCACAGACCTTGCAAGTAATTGTATTATGTATTATAACTAAGCGTGTAGATCAAGTTCTTTTTTGCTTGTGTGATTTTACTACCTCGACGCCAAAATATTATGTGACCGTTACAAAATAATACGAGAATATATCGTCAATTCTGGCTATAGTGAATTCGGATTTTTGTGAACATTCCTTTATATGAACCTAAGTCACACGTTCCGATTCACGTACATTACCAATAAAAACTACATGATTCGGTTATAATAAACTCTACAAATCTAATACTGTGTACAAAGGAAATAGAACAATTTCCAGAAAAAAAATTCTCAGGACCGCGAGTTACAAAACCTAAGGGTTTGCAAACAAAGGATATCGTATTTTTGAAGCATTTATGGCGAATGAAAGAGATTGGGATAATGAACAACTAAGGAAATTATTTGAGCTCATCTATGGCAATTCTGTCGCTCATGACGATTTCATGAACGCGAACTTTGTAGTAAAAGCAAATTGAATGCTATGTATCTAGGACATCGTAAATGCTATGAAGAGCTCTTTCAGAACAGAAAAAAACAGTGTGATGACGTAGACGTTACAAATAAAGTAGGTGTCCCAACAGCGCAAGAGTAATTCAAGGGTAACAAGACTAGTAAAATCTTTTGACAGCGTGGTCAATCAAACACGATGAACCAAGTATGTAGAGCCAGAATTAAGAGTAAATAATTCACGGACTCCGAAGACAAATCTAAAAACAATATCTAATAAAATCTTTGTACAACGAACAGTAATAAAACATTATTTTAAGGAAAAAATGAAGATATAAAAATGTAACTTTGGAGTGCTTGTATATTTTGTGAACCTCCAAAATAAATCATCGTGAATGAATTACTTTTAATTTTGAATGTCGGATATAGTTAATCTCTGATAGCAGCCAAACAAAAATGATTATCCCAGGGGCCTCACAACAACTGGAGTCGACAATATCATGTGCTGTTTTAATATACTTATTTGCTCTTTTTAGTATCTTTGCTCTCTGTCTCTTTATGCACCACATTTTCAGCTCAAAATATCTCTCCATGTATGCAGAAACATCAAGTTTGTCCCAACTCTTAGGAATTTGGAATTTATTAAATTAATTCCGGACAACTTTCCTCCGAGTTAAAATAAATATTTCAAGTGGAGTAAAAGAGGGCGACAAAAACAATTATTTTGATGAAAAGGATTCGAATGTAATTCACAATAGCGTATGCTATGGAATATCGCAGTGCAATAGAGAGTTGGAGGATCCTACTGAACGGTACTAAATATAACTAACTGGAGTAAATAATGAGCCTGGTAGTTCATGCTTCCTCGAACAAAAGCTGTGCAATAAAGTTCAATTAGTGTTCTTAGGATAATGCAAATTCATGTATTTCTGCGTTACACGAACTGCAAAGCACTTAATATTGTGTTCAGTCATCCGCAAGATCCTCAAAGAGTTGTGACGTCTTAGGTTGTCGAGATAGCCCACGAAGGAGCAAACTTCGCACAAAACAAGTGAAGTCATAAAATGTTACAAAAGACGTCTAAAAGGCGAAGTTCTGAAGTTTTGTGCTGCTCAACTACTGGACGTGGAATCGGACTGGCTTTAGAAAATTCAGATAAAGCTTTTGAACTCCTTTTATATGTGTTCTCTTGCGATAAACCAGACACAAAAACTTGATGTTCACCATTTTCGGATGGAAGTAAACGTAGATAGACCTGTCATAGTTTCTTTGGATTAAGCTCTTGACGTGTCAAAAATCATGGGAAGTTAGAACCACACAATATTCTAAATCATCTTCTCTGTGAGGTTTTGTTTTTATTGTTATGTTGTGAAAAGTATAAGGGAATTTATATAATGAAAGCATTTTTTTGTGTTGTTTTTAGAACTGACGTAAAACAAATCACTAAGTTACATTTACAATTTATGCATATGGTGTCACAAAATAGAATTACGGGTGAACATAACATAGTCATTAGTCGGGTATAATGACCAAGAAATTTTCCAAAGTTAAAAAAACATTATTATTCTTTGGTGTTAGTGTAATCCTCTCGTCCATTTAAAAAAAGTTATTTTCCTGCTTGCATTATTATTTTGTGTTCCCGAGCATCACAAATTCCATTAGTCCCGTGCGTGTAGTAAATGTTTTATCCCGGGTGGTGGTGGTGTTCCTACCCCCATAGATGATGAGGTACGGTGTCGCCCTACACTGCAGCTTGCGAGATTTCACTCCTCCAAGCATCTCCTCAGCAAGGCAGTGCCCCAACCACGGGAAGTTCTAAGTTCCCGACTGATCTCCCGCTTTGTGTGATAGTGGATTGCATGACATCAGGGTTCTGCCCCGGCATTTGCCTGTTTTGGTCCAAGAAACCACAGAAAACTATCCGAACTGAGCAGCTACAATTCTCCTCCAGATAGTACAGCGGCTGCATTCGACCTAGCTCTCTAGCTAGTGTGAAAAATCGTTCACGGAAACTGAAACTCAAACTCTAGTTGTTTTCCAGAGCCTATCTTAGCTGGCACATTCAGTGAAAGAGTTGAAAAGGTACTTCTGGAAACTTACAATGTGTCAAAGAATAATTAAGTAATGACAGTTAAATTCTTCATATGACAATACTTAGCGCATTTGTTCAATCGTGTATATTATTCAAATGCTATTATGAAAATAATAATGACGTAATTGTATGGTAATAGCTTGTTTAATTATTTAATATCTTGTAGAGTATATATCAATACAGTTATTTCTCCCGGTCAAGAATATCTGCCAGCATTTCCCTTATATAACATTCCATATTTGTATCATTCTACCTTTCTGTTTGTAGAGTAAAATTTACTGAAGTCAGATTTTCAAGATGATATTCGCTATAACATTTACAAGGTAAGATTTCATGAAAAAATCATCGGTGCTTTACCCTGAGAATGTTGAATATATTGCCTTCTTTTCTCCTGCAGCCAAACAGTTTCTTTGGGGGAAAGAACTTCGTTACTTTCCTCCCATGATGACATAAACGGAAAACTTCCGCAACGCGAGTCTCGCTCCCGAAGACAAGCAAACTAGGGCGAAGGAGAGGAATGAGGCAGTGGGTGGAGCGGCTGGGTGGGACGGCGAGGGAAGGTAATGAGGCAACGAATAAGGAAGAGAAGCCAAATGCAGTTGCGTTAAAGAAGACTGGAGGGAATGTTGAAGAAGGATGTTATACATGCCGAAGACATAGGAAGTGAAGAGATTAATACAATACAGAAATAAAATAAACTAAATATTTTGCAACAGAACACACTTCAGAATGTAGTTCTGGTTCTTTAACAGTTGCATAATATGATAATATTGCACACGGTACCCTACTTCAGCCGTGTTCTGAAACGCTTAACAGCATGATACGCGGGATATTACAGTAAAACATATCTTTGACTTTATATTGTTAAAACATATCTAATGAAAATCATACTTCTGCAATTGAATCTAGAAGGGGAAGGCAACATCGAGTGGCGCCTGTAGCCAGTTAGTTAAGGGTCACTGCTCGGGCATTCGCCTGGCGTTGAAGGGAATAACCACGAAAAACTACCGAACAGAACAATCGTCCGCGGGAATTCTTCCTCAGTCAATTGTTGAATTCCGTTTCAGCTATCTAGTGAGGGTCGATAATGCGCCAACTTTGTGACCTGAATACCTGTTTTCGTCAGCGGTCCTACAGTTACAATAGGTAGGGTGGAGACAGGAAGGCAGGACGCTATAAGGCGAGAGTGAGACGGGAGAGGTCAAAGGCGAAATTGACTTGGACGGGGAGGATGTAATCAGCGATGTTGAAGGAAGAGGGAAAGCACAGATATAGGATGTCGATTGTTTTAATGATGTTTCTGTCTCGTCAACTGCTATGGTCAGGCACGGCACGGTAAGTGCAGGGCATGATTTTTTTCCTAGAAGTAGCGATGTCCCTCCCGTGCTGGATGAAGAGACCCAGCGCTGGAGGGCTTAACCCATCATTTCCCGCCAGCAGGCGCGTGCAGCACTCCGTACAGCGTTTATCGATTTTCACGACAATAGTTATAACTGTTAGAGAATATGAAGGAAATATACTTTATATTTTTATACGTTTTATTTCATAATAACTAAATACAAAACAAAATAACAATATTTATTGGATAACCATCACTCTCTCCCTCCGTGTATTGGCATGTGTTACATGTCGGGGAATGAATATGATGGAAACGTGTCCTTCTAACATTTCTGCGGAAACAATGTATTTAAATTTAAATTAGTGGTTAGTACTTCCAAAATATTTGTCATAAGACTCAATAACAAAACTGCAGTAAGAATTCTAATGGATAAAATAGTCAAATATTATACTTACATGACAAGGCGCTTGCATTACGGAGTGCAACAACCGTTGCAGTGTTCGTATTACTAATGAATAACGGTCGATCGGCAGTGTCTAAAATCGTGATTTGAGTGTCATCCGGTTGAAAATATAATCAACGAAGAATAACTATGAGCTCAAGAGTGTGACACTAAGTTGTTTACTACGAAATCAACAAAAATGTAAGAATGCGGCACTCAGTGCCGCTACGCACCCGTCCGGAGGGTTAAGGGGGATTCCCCTCCCAGTATCTCCCATGACCGGTGTAACGTCACACTCTGCCAACACTTTTTTTAGGGATCTTCCGTTACAATTACTGTAACTGCTTATTTTCTTTAAGTAGTAACTCTTCAATTCTTTCTTTATTTCAGTTTTATTTTAAATTTCTTGTACAATGTACGTTAATATTTTGTACCTTTTCACTTTGTACAATTACCTCTTACTTACTTTCGTTATAGGAACAAGTTTTTTTTCGTTCAATTCTCTCTCTATATGTCATCAATCTCCGTTGCTAACCTCATTCCCTAACAACCTCGGTACATCATATGTTTCTTATTTACCAAATAACAATGTAAAAATGTAAATAAACATTGGAATTGTGCGAAACGTTACACCGGGAACCGCCACTTCCGGGAAGAGCGCTAAGCTCCCGACTGGCGACAAGTGAGGTAAAGTCGTGCGTGTGAGTCTAAGTATGTGCAAGTAAGAGCTGCTGATAGGACAATGAAAGGGAAGGCAAGAAGGCGCGCGATGGCCGGTTTGTTATGGCGCAGCTCCGGTCCGCCAGGTATTGACTGAGGGAATCCCGAAAAACAACCGATCCGAGGAGGCGGTCGTTAGAGTTCTCCTCCAGACAGCGGTCGAATCCGACCTGGGCATGTAGCTAGTATCGGAAATCCATCACTGGGGACTCCGAGCCCTGGGACCTCTCGGTTGGACTTGCAGAGACAGCGGCTGAACCGACAGTGGGAGGTCGCGGACAGAGAGAGACAGACAGACAGACAGAGTTGAATTGAGTGGGGTAAAGAGTAATTCTGGGCGATTGATTGATTGACTTGATGTTTCCGGGCGCGTCAACTACTTTGGTCATTGGTCCCGTAAGTGTAGTGCGTGTTTTTTCTCTCGAGAATGGCGATGATCTTTTCCCCGCTGGATGGCGAGATCTGGCGTCGACCTACCGTCGACTAGCGGGGTTTTCCCTCAACCAGGTATCTCCCACCACCGCCCCAGCCGGGACACGCTGTAAGCTCCCGACCGGTCTCCCGGCATGTGTGTTAGTGTAGTGCATGTTAGTGTAAGAGGAGAGGATAGGACAAGGAAGAGGAAGGAAAGATCGCGCGCGGTCCGTGGCCCGTTTGTTAGGGTACTGCTCCGGCATTCGCCTTGTGTTGATCGGAGAAACCACGGAAAACTACAGAGAGCAGCCGGTCGCTAGAATTCTCCTCGAGACAGCGACTGAATTCTGGGGGAAAAGAACCTGCAGGAAGGGAGTAAAGGCAAGATGCAAGAGCGGAGGCAAAATGGAACGAAGTTAGGTGGAGGCGAGAGAAAAGACGAGGGCAGGGCGGGGGCTAAACTTTCGTGGAAGAGAAGGATAGTTCGAAAGGAAGGGGCGAAGGAGTACGTAGACGAAGAGAAAGAGAGCGAGATTGGGAGAGAAGACAAAGGCGAGCGTGGGGAGTGGGTGTTGACGAGGGAGAGGAAGAGAACGAGAGCAAAATAGCGAAGGTAGGGCAGCCGCTTTCAAAGGAGGATGCTCTCGGCACCTTCCCACGTTCAGGGAGAGTGAGAGAGATGGAGGGAGGGAGAAAAGAGAGTGAGAGATTGAGTTGAGTAGGGCAAAGAGAAATTGGGGTGAAAGAACCTGCGAGGAAGGAAGAGGGAGAGAGTAAAGACGAGATGCAAGAGCGAAGGTAAATGGGACGATGGAAGCACTGGCAAGAGCAAGGAGAGGGCAAGGCGGGGGCTAAAGTGTTAGGGAGGCGTAGGATAGTTCGAAAGGAAGAGCGAAGGAGAATGAAACGGAGACACGAGAAGCGAACGAGTGCGCAGACGAAGAGAAAGAGAGGGTAAGTGAAAATGGGGCGCAAGGGAGAAAGAGAGCGAGAGAAGACTAAAGCCTGTTTTACACGGTCAGTTTTTCATCCTTTTTTTCATAATTTTCTGTACAGAAAGTAGATGGAAAAAGAACGTTCGTTTCTACGCGTTATGTTTCGATGCCGAAACTGGATGAACATGATTCCAGCGTTTTACACGGTCATTTCTGGTCTGTGTATGTAATCGTGATGAAAATACTTCCTCCGGATGCCGCAAAAGCGCCGAAGATCAAACATTTAAACATCGCATCTATGATAACAAATTAAGTTAGCTTATGTTAGGACTGACTAAGGAACGTGACAACATTCGTACACAGTACATAATTTATTTCTCACTGCATAATCACTTCACATTACAATTCAACACGTTAGAACGCCCTCGAAACTGTGCAAAAGGAACAAATCGCACCACACGCACAACAAACCAGAGGAAGTTTCGAACAGTGACGCCAGGAGCGCGGTATTCAAACTGGATGAAATCTGTACCGAAAAATGAAGCATGCTTCAGTACAAGTTATATCCAGTCTGATCGGTCCCTTTTCTGTACCAGCGAAACAGGATGAAAACATGATCGTGTAAAACAGGCTTAAGACGAGCGTGGGAGGCGGGTGTTGATAGGAGTGGGGAGGATGGCGAGAGCGAAATAGCGAAGGCAGGGCAGCCGCTTTCAAAGGAGGCTCCGCTCGGCGCCTTCAGAGCAGAGAGCAACAACCGCAGCTCGAGAAGGGCGCCCGCCCTTCGGCGACTGCCTGCGGCGTTTCCAGACCGAGAGCGACCTTCGACGTTCGACGAGCGGAAACCTGGCGATATACGATTTTGTCCTCGTTCGAAACTCAGTTGTCGAATGCTTCCCCTCCCAATCGTTCCTTCAAACAGGTTAACGCTGTTTTCGCCTCAACTGTGTTTGCCCTAATGTCTTACGCGTACCGTTCGTGAGTTTCCCTTATTGACGAGCAAATCGAGTTACAGAGATCAGAACTCATTTCGAATCCTCAGACCAGTATTCGAAATCTGATAATTTCATCTGATAATCTTTACTGACAATGAGTTAGTATTAAGTCTTTTCTGTTCCATTTGCGTGGTTCACGGGTATTGGTCAAAATAATGAGATTTGTCATTTAGCCGACGATTCGGAGTTTTTATTACTCTATCCTCAGGACTTGCTGTGAGTAAGAAGTTACATAAATGTCATGATTGTTCACATAATGAGCATACTGTTCATATGCGAAAACAGCCAAACAAGCTGCCATGACCCATTCATACCGACTATACATTCATAAATCTGAGGTCTTTGCTATTCATTAGCATTGGTATTGCATTAAATATACCAGAAAATCTGTAAAGAAATCGAACTTCCTTGTGTCAGCAAAAAATTGCAAGCAACTCTCAAATTAGTATATTACTATAATTAGTGGGCTAAAACAGCACGTAGTTTCTCGTGCATACTTTCACGAAAATTTGCGCGAAAATACTAAAATTTCCGAAAAATTGTACACTACCTTATTTCAAACTTAATCTTTAAGGAACAGATTTCACTAAGAAAAACAATCTTTATCTTCATAATTAGAGTTGTTGCAAGACGCCGAAAAAGTTTTGAATTTTTTACAGTTTTCGAAAAATCAGAGTTTTCAAGGAAAATTATATCTGCACCATTCTCTTAAACGTCCTTCACACTATCTAACATTTAATCAAAAAGATAGAGCTATTTTTTGAAAATTTGGAAAATGTCCCAGGAACTTCGTGTAAAGTACCCCCAAAATTAAACTATCGGTTTCAAATTCAAGGAACCGTGACATTAGCCAGATCAATTGGGAAATATCAATTTTGAAATCGGCTGGACGGTTTGGCCGCTAGCGTTGTTCACTGCCAGCTGGACAGAGGGCGGTATCAAGTACCTACAAAACATCGATTGTGGCTACACCACGTGTTAGAGAATTTTTTTTCCTAAATTTAGCAACTGGATTTATTCACTTTTCGTTTCTAGGGCCCTGCAAAAAGATATTTGTGTGGAAAATTCGCCGTTTTTCGCGCATTACATAACTTTCTCTCTACTGCGTAAGCGGTAGCGAGAAGGTAAAAATCAACCAACGTTTCTTACCAAGAGTAAATTTTTCATTCGTGAGGTAGCAAAACTGGAAATGTGGGTAACACGCATTCCTTTTATTTTCATTCATTTGTTTCGTTAGATTATATTTTGAAATTACCATTACCAAAAGAATAATATTTTTATTTAATTAGTTGTACTAAGAATAATCGTTATTAATGCACAGTCAAAGTTCGATCTTGACAGTGCCATTAAACCAAAATCACAAGATTTCAGGAAATAGGAATGTGTTATTGGAACTAAATTATTATTGGACTATATTTTAAGAAATAAGAAAATATATTGTGGGAGGTTTCAGCGGATTTACTTTCTCTTCCGTTCATTGTAGAGAAAATCAAATTTTTAAAAAGATTTATTTAATTTGCCTTTATAAAAAATTATGGTCTTTTACTTCAAATTGTATTATTTTATCATTACTCCCAGTTTTTATAACCACTATGTGATATTCTTAGATATAGGCTAAACTTAAGCGAAACTCAAATGCACTAGAATCCTACTGTACTTATGTAGATAATATTAAATAATAATACTATTAATAAATTGTGTGTTGATCTAAATATATCAAGTATAACGACAAGCATTATTGTTTTGTAATTGTATTCGGCAGAGAGAGGAACAAAATGTTTTGTTTGCAAAGTGGGAACTGTAACCATTGTGGTGAAAGCTCGTAACTGACTGTCACAACTTTGTCACGTAATAGGGTTACGCTCAGGAAATGTGTTCCACTGAATGTTTTAGTTAAACACTTCACAACCCACAAATATGAAAGAACGATGCATTAGTTATTTGCAAATCTAGTTAAGAACTCACTGGAAGCGGAACCAATAGTTCATTCTCGTCACATGTGCTGCATCTCTGGGAATCTTGTTCACACTAGCGTCACCAAGTGAGAACTACCGCTCATAGAAATCCATCATTTTAATTTTACGTATAGTTTGTGATTCTATTTTTCTCCGGTTAGGAACACTCGAATATAGAAGGGCGTTACGAGTCAACTAACCCTAGATTAGATTAACTGAAAATGATGCTGTGATACTTTCTTAACACATTATTTCACTTCATTTGAGCTAACATTAGCAACTCTATTGTTATTAACACCGCCATGATTTATTGCTTGTTTTATAGGTTTCAATTATTTCAGGAAGCCTAAAATCATTCATTTTCATTATGATGTGCTTTTTGTTCAAAATATTATTCCATTTTTCACAAGTGTTAGCTTGAACTTTAGTTATTTAACTGTATTTAGATGGGCGTAAAATAATCAGAACTACTCACTTAAATACTCAAAAATTTTAAAATTCATTTGAAAAACATTTGTAGTATTTTAACCCTAAATGTTACATATTTAAATATATTGTTATGTTATGAAAGGGCATCGGCATTATTTGACAAAAATGTAATAGGACTAGCGTTAATGTTAAATACAAATATTCTTGCAATACTTATTTGTTTGCGGTTTTCAATTGTATTACTTGGAAATGAAGTGTCTTGAAAATGTTTCTATTCAAACGTGTGCACAAGTATGAGGGTTGGGACAGAAGTCGTGTCAACTATTTTTTTTTCTAAAATAAATACAAATAGTATCTTATCACATAATTTCATGCGACTATCTTTGTGAATGGACGCTGCTCAAACCACGTTACCTTCATCTCTCACGGCGGTAGGCAGACAGATGATTTCACATCGCTGTCTATTTTCAGAGGCACTCAAAGAAACATCTGTTGTTGTGAACACACGCTAGTACTGCATTACTTTTAAATGACAAGTAAAATTATGTGTTCCGTTAATATTCCTTTTAGAAAAAAGTAGAAGCCATGACTTATATCCTCGTATATTAAATGATGATTTAATTTGTTAAATTTACAAAATTGTCTAATTCTTCAATAGATTCAAAATTTAAGCGGTAAGCCCCGAAAGCGTCTTCCCTTGGCATCGCACAGAACCTTTCACACCTTCGTGCCGCTAAGGTTCACGACAGGCAACACAAACAAGAAGAAATTGGAGCCATTAGAAATCGCTTTCCAAGAACATCCAATTAGCAATTTTCGCTTCTAAGGTAACCAAACTGAACGAGAACAGTAATGTAGATTCAAGGAAACACAGTTTCGGAAGCTTCGGGGAAACGATTGAGCTTGGCGCTGCCTTGCAATATTCACTATACTGCGATTTTTCTAAGAAGAGCTCTCAAGGCCACTCAAATCCCATCTTCGCGATGGAATATGTCACGGCATTTCGCGTCTTTTCTCGGTCTTGCCGATAGAAGTCGCATGATCGGAAGCACTGCTTCATACGGTCGCGATTGTGCGAAATCTAGCGGAACGACTGAGAAAGACGCGAAATGCCGTGATATATTCCATCGCGAAGATGGGATTTGAGTTATCTTGAGAGCTCTTCTTAGAAAAATCGCAGTATAGTGTCATTACCGATCGAGAAGCGCATCATTCAACGTTCCAGAAGATTGCTTTCTTGAACGAACCTGTGACGATCAATGGGGGTGTTTGTTTGCTCTGGGATAAAGCACATGATACAGTCTTTGAAGAGAGAGAGACAACTTAAAGGCATTGTAAACTCATTAATGAAACACACAGGGGAAATAGTAACATCGGTCCCACTAAATACATAAAAATTGTCTCAAATATTTATTTGCTTATATTTCGAATGCAGTTCCGTGTGGGTATTCATGTTTGACACCCGGCCTCACCAATTCAAAACATTGTATACAATTTTCAATAATAGAATTTTCGTCAACAGGTACATTTCTCAGAATAAATTATTCTACATTTCATAATCTATAATAATAATAATAATAATAATAATAATAATAATAATAAATAATTAAAAATAACAACAGTAATTATATAATATAATGTCTTTTGGTTGTGAAAGGTACGTCGTCCCACTGGGCGCACTGACAGCAAAGAAAGTATAAAACCTAATGAGATAGTATCACGGAGATATAATCTAGGCTTCACTTTCCCTAAGAAAACTCGGGCCGAACATTACTGAAACTTAAGTGAGGAGACTTCTTGTGGGAATGGAGAACGTCACTTCAACTGCTGGGATAGATCGGCCATTCTCACCCGGGGTACTTTCATTCAGTTATGATTCAGATGTTCTTACGCTCGAGGTTTTAAGTATATTACGTTATGTTATATTATATTATGTTATATTACGTTATGTTATATTACATTATGTTATATTCGTACATTATATACGAGTTATGTTAAGCAAATAAAGCATGGTGTATACTGAGTCAATGAGAAAACAAAATAATGATTTTGCAGGAATTTGTCCAATACGCATGGAAGAGTGGAGGGAATATTATAATGCACTACTTGCGGAAGATAGACCCAACTTTTTGCTGGATGTGGTGAATGAGAAGAGTACAAATAAAGAAAATTTACATATCCTACCGGTAACGACTCAAGCTGTAAAATCAAGTAAGAACGGCCGAGCACCTGCTTCTGGGAATATTTATAATGAATTAATAGACTCCGTACTAGTTTTACTCTATGAGATCCTGGACAAGATATATGATAAGTGTCTGAAAGAGGATATTGTACCTCGCGAGTGGAAAACTGCAATAATCACTTCTCTGTATAAGAAAGGTAATAGGAAAGACAGTTCCAGCAATCGTGGATTCAGTGTAATGCAATCATTAGTTAGACTTTATGGCCGTTTCTGGAAAGAAAGAATAGAGAGGGAAGTGAAGTATTCTGAAGAGCAAAATGGATTTATACCAAGGCGCTCGTATGGGATATTTACTTTCGAAACTTGATTGAAAAAAGAGTTTGTAGAGGTTTAACAAATCATTTAGCTTTTGTAGATTAACACAAAACTTACGAAACTGTCCCACAAAACAAGTTGTGGACCAGTTTATATAAGAATGGAGTGTCAACAATTTATGTGATTGCCTTAAAAATAAATTTACAGCAACTGTGTGAGCATTGTCAAAATAGGCAATAAAGGCTCAGAATTCTGGTTACGAAGGGCCTTCGACAGGGATGTACTATGGCTCCGACACTTTTTAAGATCTATTTAGAGGAAGCCCTAGGAGAGTGGAAGAGGAAATGTAGTGGTATGGGCATTCCAGTCGGTGGTGAAATTATGTATACCCTACTCTTTGCTGACGTTCAGGTCATCGTGGCCGGGGATATGGATGACTTGAGTTATATGCTCCGTTAGTTGAAAGAGGAATATAATAAATGAGGCCTAAAGATTAATATGTCTAAAACTGAGTATCTGAAAGTGGGAGATGACAAGCTGGAAGGTATAGAGATAGAGACTGAAAAAATTAAAGGTTGTTCAACTTTTAAATATTTAGTGGTCATTTTGTCATATAATGGTAAAAGCAGTGATGACATTAATAATAAAATTAGACAAGGTAAAAGGACAATACGGCAACTAAATCCCATTCTGTGGAACGATAAAAAATAAAAATAACAAAGCATATTATTTATTCCTTAGTGGTTGTGGTTGATATTATTCCTCAACGGGGAAAAGGACCGAGAAAGTAGACACACTTGAAGGGAAGGGATGTGGAGAAGGAAAGAAAGGACGAAAAAGAGTGGAAATGGACCCCTACGGTGAAGAAGAGAAGGATAGAAGTAGGGCGTGAAAGGAAAAGAAAAAGAAATGTAGGGATTGGAAAGAAGATGAAATAATGAGGGAAAGAGAAGAGAGGAAGAATGAAAGGAAAACAGAAGGGTAGAAGTTTGGAATGAAAAGAAGGATAGATAGAAAAAGGGAGGAAGAAAGAAGAGGAGAAAGGAAGGAAAATAATGTAAGAAGTGGTAAATAATGTTCTGATGAGTATCACTCATTACTCACAAAATTACTCCTCCCTCTTTATAGTTTCTCCCTTCTTTTTCTCTTTATAATTTGCAATATCTTCACTCATAACAATACTCATTACTCAAAACATTCTCTACCTTCTTCTTTTCCTCCTTTCCTAGTTTTTATTGTATTGCATATGCAATTCAATAATTGAGGATCACCGCTTAGAACAAAAACTATACTGATATAGTCGGGCATGCTTTCATTTTCTCCAGCTTCGCCACTGGGGTCTACCGGCGGGGGTGGGTCAGGGCATCAACTGATGTCACTGCAGGACCATTGACCATTGAAGGTCAAAAGGTTTGAGTGCCGTCGGTGGCAGGATTTTCGACATTAGCGTGTCAGCTAGGTCGAATCCAACTGTTGTCTGGAACAGAATTCTAGCGGCCGGCTGCTCTGATCGATAGTTTTATGTGGTTTCTCTCGTGAACATCAGGGGAATGCCGGAGCAGCACCCTAACAAACAGGCCACGAACCGCGATGTTTCTTTTCTCTTCCTTGTCCTATCCTCACCCCTAACATACAAACATTCACACTTACAAGTACTACACTACCACGCTCATCGGTCGGGAGCTTACAACTTGTCCCGGCTAAGGCAGAGGCCCGCTAATGAGAAATATCTGGTTGGGAAAAACTTGGCGAGACGATGTGTAATTCGGCGCCGAATCTGGACAACCAGCGTGGGAAGATCATCGCCCTTCCCGTGATAAAATATGTACTACACTTAAGGGAATGATGACCTTCAGCGTTTCCGCGCCCGGAACCACTAATTAATCAATGAAACCACTGGGGTGGAGTGCCCCAAGGGGCTGATCCTGGTCCCGGACGTTGCGTGTCTCCAGATGTGCGCCCTGCAAATGGGCCCTCGCCGCCCGCTCGATGCAGGCACTTCTGTAGAAAGTGCTTGCAATTTAATGAAAACATTTGTTCGAGGAGGCATTACGTTAACTAGCCCACTCCTCCTCTTTGACGTTGCCCCTGCTTCCTTTTTCCTCTTGCCCTCATCTTCCCTTGCACCAGTTGTTATTAAATCTACCCTAACTTCTTTATTTCTACCATGAGCTCTCATTTTCTTCCCTTTTCTAAGTAGATAATTTGTCGAATAGGTTTTTCTGTGCTCACTTATCTCTTTGCCTTCTCTCAGTCGTATCATTCTCTGTTCCTTTGTACATTTTCCTAATGAGAGAAGTTAAAACATAGATCTGCCCTCTTTTTCCTTTTGACTGTTTTAATGCTCACTTTCTCGTTTTTCAATTCATACCCATAGATATTTCTTCTCGTGGAACTATTAAAATCACTTGTTTTCTTTTCATCTGTTCTATCACATTGCTCATGCGCTCTATCGTTTTCTTCCCTTCCTCTTTGCAAGTTTTGCCACTGCGATTCGCAATTACGTCGACCAGGGCATCTTTTCCATTGAATCATTCTTTCTTTTTTACTTTCTTCTTCTGTTTCCCCGATTTCTCCATCCCTCTTTCCTGCGAGAAAACCGTTTACTCTTTCACCCTCTCGAGGGAGTTTTTATTTCCATCAAGATGTTCATTAAATGCATTATTCCGGATGAGCTCGTCCTTCATGTTGCCTTATTACAACCAATACCACAGTTTAGTTCTCTTAAACGAGACCACTCCTATTCAGACAGACAAAACGCACCTACTAGCTACTCCACAAGGACGTAAGCGATAGCGGTAAATTTTTCTCTCCTATTGTGCCATGCATGGAGCACAAAAACTATAATTTTATTTCTTCAAAACGATACTAAACTAAGTTTTGAAGCCAGGACAGTTGCAATTATATACAGTTGCGATATTAATACATGCTTTTGATAAATGATGCTCCCTCCATTTGGTTTTAGTAAGCAAATCCCACTGATTGAATGGAAATATTTTTCACATCAAAGAGGTTTATCGAGAGTTGGCATCCCTGTCTTGCTGTCCGAGTCTAATAAACTCATTTATGAAAGATAAATATGGAATGCTGGAGCACCGTAACCAAAAAAGTGTAAGCTGTATCCAAACAAAATTCTGGCATTTAAGCATTGCAACTTCTCATGATTAGGCGACAGATTTTGATGGCCTAAAACATTACCAAAAATGTTCTTAAATTTTTTTTAAATGCTCTAAAAGCAAGAAAAATGACGTAAAAAATGTGATCAAAAACACTTCGGATGAACAACTCAAACTGTTGGATATGTTACTGAAGCAATTGAGGCTTTTTCCATTCGTTATGTGAACTCAGTTTGCACACTTTTGGTACAGATGGTTCTTTACCAGGAAATCTCTCTCTTTAGTTAATTGGTCGAACCAACAATGGCGCTGTTAGGCGTCGCAGGAACCTTGGATTACATGCAAAGGCTGACATTACAATTTCTGAGCGAAGAACGAGAATACGCTTGTCAGAAATTCTGTTAAGAATATTTGTTGCGTCTCGTAAATATTATTTGAAGCAAGTACCATTATTATGATATTAAAATTGATGAAATCAGCAAAAAGTGCTTTAAAATGACAAAAAAGGGTAAAAGAAGGCTTATTAGTCCAAATCGACGAAAAATGCAAAAACATCATGTTTAAAAATGAGTCATTTCCTTATGTTGTAACATAAAATTACTTTCTATACTAAAGTGAAAAGAAAAGAATGACATTTCATTATAGTCTGCCCCACTCGCGGACAGCTGTCTCAACTTTATGGATTTTATTCCAATGATAGTGAATTCTCTCAAACGAACCACTCCTGTCTGATTACAGAAACGCACTGCTGGGCTAATCCACTTATTCTTCTTACGCATTTCGTAATGGATTACCGGCTTATTTCATTCATACAAAACAAAAGTAAGGCTAGAGAGTAAACGGTTGAAAAGATTTAAGCTATAATAATAAAAAAATGTATTCGTTATTTTCAAGATAAACAATGATCCCATCTATTGAATCTATTGTAAAGACGTTTCCCGTCAAAATTAATGGGAAAATGAGCTAAGAGTCAAAACAAATTGTTGCTAAATATACATTTATTCGATAAAGACTATTGTGTACTATATATTTGTATTATTTATTTTTTTGGAAACGTTAATTGAATTATTGAGAAGACAATTGTACTTACGTGTTTTGCAATGATTGATCCACATCGTCTCGAATTATAAGGAAACATGCAATGGAATACGAACGAGAGATGAGAAATGATTTTGCCGAAATAAAAACGTAATTCTTACCCACGGAATTTTAAGACAGAGTAGGTCTCAGTGCGTGAAATTCTTTTGATTCTTCTTGAAAAATGTTGGGACTATTAAAGAGTAATTAGATTGGAAAATAGGACATATTATTTATAAGCGGAGCAAAGCGACCGTAGCGTGTGAAACGGCGTGGCATGTAAGGTATATATGGGAAATTTTAAGTGCCGTGCTGCGGGCAAATATCTATGATATTGTTTCGTTGCAATACTGACCTCTGTTGAATGAAAGTACACATACTCCCGTCATTGGATTTATTAATTAGTTCAGAAAGCGTTCAATAGAGTAGAGAGCATTCGTGTGTCGACGGAAGGTTTCTTCCTAGACAATCCACGATCTTTTTGTGGCTCTGATGCCAAGATGAGACCCCTTTGGTGTAAATGCCTAAGAAGATAGATTAGAAACATTGGAGGCTTACAAACAGCGATTTACTCACATCGTAATATGTGTGTAACAACTTTAATTATTGACATTAATAATTAATAAAATAATATAATTATTTTAATTATATTATTTTAAATAAAATAATTATTTTATTTAAAATAATTATTTTATTTATTATTAAATAAAATAATTATTTTTCGTGATGGCTAAATATTGTCTGCCAATAAAAATAAAGAACAACACGATACTAGCATGAAACAAGGAATCCTTTTAACACGGTGTGGCGAGTCGTAGCTATGGAAAGTCAATACTCGTGAAATGTTAATGTACTATTATATGTTACCGTCACCTCGCAGTTTGAGAGTTTCGTTGCATTGTTTCATATGTGTATGAAGTTACGATCTTACTCCAATCTCGCAGCAAACAATCATCGTGCCACGCAACCTAGTTATTGACAACGGTCACTATCGTGTTCTGGCGGATCAACGGACAAACCCACTGTCACGTGAGTTCAAAGTACTGAGACTCCAAATGATCGTATGGTTACTAATATCGTGGCTCGTCTATCCTGTATTGCAAGGTGGGGCTCTGTCTGTCGTAAATTTCAGAGGATCGTGTTACTAATTCTGTGTTCAGACATTAGCACGAACGCTGGGAATTCGCTGTTCTCTTTTCCATGGGCCCTGTGAGTCAATTCGCAGACAATTTCAATGTTCATAACCCTTTGAAAAGTAGTGTCACTCCCTTGTTTATTGATGAATCCATTGGGTCGGGCACCAAGAATCCCAGTTTGAGGACAGTTTTGATGATATTCTGGATCAACTAAAATGGTAATAAAACGATTTACGATGTGCTCCATAATATTAGATCCATGAAATGTTTTTGTCATCCTATAGCTTAGAACATGAGCCGGCTGGATGGGTGTCCCACTGTGGGAAATACCTGGTTGGGTAACCCCCCCAAGCGGAAGTGTAGATGGGTGCCGGATCTCATCGTGAAGAAGGGGAAGATCACCGCCACCGATGAAAACATGAACTACACTTAAGTCAGCAATTGTCGCGCCCGAAATCACAAATCAATCAATTCGTCTGGGTTGCAGGTACTTTTGCTCTGGCAATAGCAAACTACCGTTCGATTCGTGTGTGTGTGTGTGTGTGTGTATTGACTATTTTTCCATTCAGTTTCCATTAAAAACGTTCCTGTTCCGATATTCCAATTAAAATTTAAACACGACAATAATATATTCATGGAATGGATACATTCAATACATTTTATCAGGGCTATTGATCTGCCACGTTATTCATCGGTAGCGTTGCTCTGGCATGTCGCTAAAAAAGTAAAATGCGAATAATAATACTATTACTAATAATAATTGTCTTTATTTCTATCGAGGCTAATATACGACCTACTCTTCCTCCAACCATTCCTTTCAGAAAACAAAATTATTAAAGAAATATAGAAATGAATAAGAAAAACAATACATAGTATAATTATCGAAGGAATCCACGTTTCCGTGGATTCCTTCGATCTACAGTCCAAGGAAACCACACGCGCACCCTATGTGTCTTGTGTTAGTTAATGCCTTATTTTGGGAGACTCGGGCCCTGTGGCCTGCTCTTTCGCCTGACCAAGTTTTGCTACTTTCTAGCGAGAAAGAAGGTAATACTAGAGCGAAGTAATAAGCCATTTTTGAATTTACCTCAGAAGCTTGTTTAGGTTTGAGGATAGTTTACATGCAGTAAATCTACAACATGAGACAGCCAGCTTTACTTCCCCTCCGAAATAAATGGTTGTGCAAACAATGGCAGCCGAGTCGTATAGAACTCGGAGACACTGCCCACCGCGTCCCCGAGGAGTTTGTTATTGTCTTATTTTGGCAAGACTCGAGCCGTCAGGCCCGCGCTTCCGTCTGACCAAATTTCGCAACGCTTCTTTCATCTAGCAGAGAATACTCGGACGTCGAAAGAGGCGATATGCAATAAAATACGCAGTAAATCTACAACATGGGACAGCCACATTTACTTCCCCTCCGAAGAAGTGGACGTGCGAGCGATGGCAGCCGACTCCTTCAGCGCTCGGAGAGACGGCCGGCGTGTCCGCGCAGTCTTTGAAACCGCGCTTCGGGGCCGCCTCCGCCCTGCGCAATCGCCTCCCTCATGTGTTCTGTGGCGCTCTGTGTGTGTTGTGTGTCCCGGGGGGTCAGGGCAGAGCGCGCGCTCTGATCTCGCGGGCGACTCGGCGGACACGCTCCCCCGACGGACCCGTCTCGTTCCCTGGGCGCCCTCACCCCCCGACCACCGCCACCACCGCCACCCACACGTCCCCTTTGTGCCCCCGGCACCCGCCCTCACTCGCGGGTGTGAGGACGCCGCATAGCAGCGTCGGTTGCGGAACGCGGTTATCTCCATAACAAGAGCTCTGCGGGATGCACAGGATGCACATGAGGGTCGGGACCGTGCAACACGAGTGTGTGGGGAATGTGCACATTAATGAAAAACAAATTTTCTCTGGAACTAATCATTTTGCATACTAATAAAATTCAGTAGACATATTGGAGAGATGTAATTGCATTTGCTGATGTTTTTTAACGAAAAATTTCGAATATATTTCAAATCTGTAGAATATTTTTGTTAAACAAATTGGAATTTTAATTTGCTTTTTCTGAGAAATTATCCTTGTGATCAATTTGAAATATTTTGTGTGAATTCAATAATAATATTAAACGTAATAATAATGATAATAATAGTAATAATAATAATAATAATAATAATAATAATAATAATAATAATAATAATTTCCTATTGAGATAAGCTGTCTTTAGGAAACTTTTATCGAAAATTACTATGATCCTTTAGGGTTCATGCTTACGAGATCATTTCTAGTTAATATTTTTGGCGCCCATTCCTCACGAAGTTACGAGTTGTTAATGAGACAGAACATTCAGCCCATTTATTGACAATTCCTTTTTTGCAGTGGAAAATATTTGTTTATAATATATTAGTTGCAATAATTAATTAATTGCGACGGTTGTAAAGACAACGCAAAACAGTTTCTACATTTAGAAAGCCATGTTTGAAATAATTTTTATTCGATAATTTCAAATCGTTGTAAAAGAAATGATAAACGAAGAACTGCTTGGAAGATCGTTTAATCATGATATGACAGTCGTAATTAAAATATTAATTTCCCCAGATATAATAGGATTTTACTAATAATACATTTTAACATTGATGCGCAAAATAATTAAGATAAATCTAGGATAAGTAGGTTTTTGCCCTGCCAACTGAGTTACAGCCACTTCTGAAAACAGATTAGAAAGAGAAGCACAATTTCCCTTCCAATCTCTGAGCACGTGCTAAGCTTGTCTATTGATTATCTCCCTCAGGCAATCAGAGCTTCATCCGGCGGCATCTTCGCAGTCGCCGCCCGTCATCTTCCTCATCTCCGCCGCTGCCGTCACCCCCCCCGCACCAGCCACCGCCTTCTGTAGAGATCGGATTTTTACATAATTACGTCTTTTTTGTCTTTGTATGTTCAGTTGTTAAAACTGTGCTCTTGGCGAATCAGGGACAATCCTAACAAGATAAGCAAATTTTTCGATACATATTTTACATGTTCGATTCATATGATTCGATGATTCGATACATATTTTACATTTACATATTTACATGTTTTGTACTGTATAACATAGTATACATATTTTGCAAAATGTTTATTATTCTACCAATTTTCTTAAAATTTATTTCGCAAAAAATATTCAATGAATTAAGAAAAATTACTTCAAAAATTGGTATTTTTTTCTTACACATACACACAATTGCATGCTGCGACGCGAAGTGCCTAATGTGGCGTGTCAGACGCATGCGGTCTGTCACTAATTTGTGTCGATCTCCACTACATTTAACTTGGGACAAGAGCCCGTGAGTGCTGAGAATATTATCTCCCTTACGAAAGGTACGGTTTACAAGAGATTTGTTGGTCGCGGACCTGTACCACCACGATGGCAATGCTACAGTTATTTTTTACCGGTCATTGGGCTTCCATGTTTGTACGATGGCTATCAAGGCACGCAAACATAAAAAAGTACTCTTAAAAAATAATTTTAGTAGGGCAAGCAACATTTATTTTTAAAATTTGTTTAGTACACATTTAATTTATATAATCTCAAATTGTGTAGGATTCTTTGTTTGTAAATGTTGTATAAATAGAGTAGTTTTTAAACTACTTCTTTTTAACACTTTCTACATATTTGTTACATATTCTTATAATTTTTCATAACATCTTTTTGTACCTATTTTGCCGTTTCATACTACATAACCCCCCAAATCTAGTCAACTGCATGGCCGACACGGCAAAGTTGGCTCAGAGATAACATTCCCGCTGACTCTGCGGGAATGCGTCTCCTGACTCCTGCGTCTCTGACTGGGAGGGTCTATGGTTCGAGCCCCGTCGGTGGAACATTTTCGTCACTAGCTACCATGATTGATCGATTTCACTTCATCCCTTCTCTGCAGGAGAATTCTAGTGGTCGGCTGCTGTGATCGATAATTTTTCGTTGTTTCTATGAATACTACACAGTACGTCGAAGTTGCGTCCTAACAAACTGATCACGAATTGCGTGAGATCAGCCTTGTTCCTTCCTGTCTCAATCATATGACACTGTTAAGGGGCTTCTTGTCTATTGGACTAATCAGGATGAGAGGAGAGCAATTTGCTGAGAGGGATCGGGACTTCCTACAACCTATAGGAAGACATTTCCTAAGGTCTTAGAGTTCAATTGGTACACAGACACACTTTGACTTAACCTAGCTTATTGTGGGGCAGATGATTACATGTGCCCATGGAATGGTTGTTGGGCTGTTGGCCCTAATTACATTTGAAGAGATGGCTAATGCCAAACGCTATCTCCACATTATGGACACAGATCTGGTGATCATCGAAGGCAGTCACGGCCTCAGTCGCACCGAGCGACCGGAGTGCAGTGCTCACAGAGAGAACAGAACAAGAGAACAGTGCACGAGAGGTCCTGAAGGGGCTTCAAGGGTTATATGGGTCACGTGACAGCCGTGCCGTGCGCAAAGTCGTGCGCCACGAGTAGGCTCGTGTGCAGAACAGGGCGTGTGCGAAGGGATGGCCCACCGCAGGCTCCATCCTGTTTGTTGCGAATCCATCCAGGCCACACGCCGCCGTGCTGGCGCCACGGAATTCACCGCAGGCGTCCGTTTGGGCCAGCCTTGCACTGCGCACTTGGTTTACCTAACCCGAAACGCCATAAGCAATAAATTGATTACTGTGACACATACACACACACATGTACACTAACAAGCGCTACACTACCATATACGTCGGGAACTTAGAATTTGTCGCCAGCTCTGCTGGCAAGTACATGGAGGTGAGAAACCCTGGAAATCTACTTGTATGAGGCGGCGGCAGATGTCACGTGACCCGTCTAGTGGGGAAGACAAACCACCATCTCCCTAGAAATAGCATGCAATACACTTACGGGACTAATATTTATAGCAGTTGACTCGCCAGGAAACCAATCAATCCATCGCTAACGGTTCATTCGTTATTAATAACACTATTGTTACCATGAGTAATAAAAGAAATCATCTCCGCCTATATATATATATATATATATATATATATATATATATATATATATATATACAGGCGGAGATGATTTCTTTTATTACTTCAAGCTCTTAAGACAATTCTAAGCATATTTTGTCTAATAAACTACGTGGATATTCCAAATGGCTAAGCCACAATAAGCACTGAAGAGTCGATTTCTAGGCAAAAATTTGCATTATAGAAACATACAAACACTACAAAAGCATGTAAATTTTATTTACAAAAGAAATTAATACATTTGTTCAGAAAGAAAAATTAAGCAAGAAATAAAACAGCACCCAATTTACAAAATTATGTGCGGTTACTCCACTAAATGTAACTGCACTACACAAATGCAACCTGCAACACTTTGCGATTAATATTGTTAAATAATTGCTAAATGAAGCGTACTAGGACATTAAAAAATACAAGCTCGAGGCCGAAGGCCTCAAAGAAACGTTTTTCACATTTCTACAGGATGAGGCCTTCGTGAACATTCTATTACATTTTTGCTGGTCCGGGGCTTCTCGATATTATCTCAACTGCTCAGAGACGTGCAGAATCTGCAACTGAATGTGAACGATAGGGACAGAGAGAGGCAGAGACAGAGACACACGGAGACAGTCAGACTGAGACAGGGACAGAGAGAGACGGAGCAGCAGAGAGAGGGAGAGAGAAAGAAAGAATGAGGGAGAAAAAGAGGAACAGATAGAGAGAAAGGCAGATAGAAGGGGAAAGAGGAAGATGAAGGGCAGAACAACGTCTGCCGGGATCCACTAGTACCGTCGTATTAAGTTGACGGAGACTTCTTTTATTACTTCTTGTAATTACGTCAACAACACCGCAACAGATTCCCCACGCTTCTGGAACAGTCCCTACCACTCACTCCACCATCGCGCCGTCGCCGCAGCCTCCAGCACTGCCATCGGGTCGGCGCTTCGCCAATACCGCTCCCTCTGCTGCCACCGGCTGCACCGGAAGCAATCGGAGCGCGCCAGCGCGGCGGAGCGCGGCAACAGCCCAGACGGCGGTCGCCTCGCGGCGCGGCGCGGCGCGGCGCGTTATTTGATAATAGCGCCGCTGATTACCGATGCGCACAATCGATTCACCCTCGCTGCCAGCGCCTTCACGTCTGGGGCGGCGGGAACGACGGCGGCGGTGAAGGGGAAGGAGAAGGGACGGAGAAGGGACGGTGACAGACAAAGTTTCGGCGCACGTGAAGCTGACAGTGAAGTGAAGTGACAGTGAAGTGAATTGACAGTGAAGTGAAGTGACAGTGAAGTGAAGTGACAGTGAAGTGAAGTGACAGTGAAGTGAAGTGACAGTGAAGTGAAGTGACAGTGAAGTGAAGTGACAGTGAAGTGAAATGACAGTGAAGTGAAGTGACAGTGAAGTGAAGTGACAGTGAAGTGAAGCGACAGTGAAGTGAAGTGACAGTGAAGTGACAGTGAAGTGAAGTGACAGTGAAGTGAAGCGACAGTGAAGTGAATTGACAGTGAAGTGAAGTGACAGTGACAGTGAAGTGAAGTGACAGTGAAGTGAATTGACAGTGAAGTGAAGTGACAGTGAAGTGAAGTGACAGTGAAGTGAATTGACAGTGAACTGAATTGACAGTGAAGTGAAGTGACAGTGAAGTGAAGTGATGGTGAAGTGAAGTGACAGGTGAAGTGAAGTGACAATGAAGGTGATAGTGAAGCTGACGGTGAAGCTGACGGTGAAGTTGGCGGTGAAGCTGACGGTGAAGATGACAGTGAAGCTGGGCAGCGCGCGTTGCTGAGGCTCGCTAAGCAGTGGAAGCAGCCGCTGAAACGCAAGGTTGAGGCGAGTCACGGCTTGTAAAGACGCCGCGGGCGCATCATTTGATAATAGCGCCGCTGATTACCGATGCGCACAATCGATTCACCCTCGCCGCCAGCGCCTTCGCGTCGGAGAGCTGCGGGGACGACGACGGTGAAGGGGAAGGTGTCATTTAAGGGGACGGTGACGGAGAAGGCTTCGGTGTAGCTGAAGCTGACGGTGAAACTGTTATGGATACACAGTAAACACTCATTAGCACGAACGTGTTTAATACGAATTTCGCCCTAACTTAAACAAAACTTGGGTCCCGGCAAGGGATTACAGTAAAACAGACATTTATTATAATCGGATAACACGAATTTTTATAACGCGAACTCCGATTATTTCGGTCCCTTGGAATTCGCGATGATGTAATGATGGGTATTAATACACGAGTGTGAAATTACGATACGAGCGAGGGACGAGCGAGTATCGTAAACTTCACACGAGTGTATTAATACCCATTACATCGAGTTTCATACTTTTTCTACGACTACTTTTTCTACGACTTATGGTAACTTTTATAAGTTAAACTTCTCCACTGAATCATTTCGTGGCAGTCGACATGCAAGATTCATCCAAGGCCACCTTGCGGACACCTCTCTTCCCTACAACTGCAGCTGGCTTTGTTTTACCAGAGCGCCTGCGAAGAACTACAAAAGTTGCGGCAATAACATTCCGACGTCACCATTTTCGCATTTTCTCTCATTTCTGGAAACTTCAACACCACCAGAAAGAACTGCCATTCACTAAATATTTTAAATTAAATAATTGGGCGTTTTTTTTAGGACAACCATACGGCAGCAGCAAATAACACAAAATGACTTGCGTTCAGATCTTAACGCCACTCAAATGTTCTCTGTAATAACTACCACTGCGCTAGTCAAATGGGATCAAAGTGAAATTATGTTCCAATTTATTTTAAATATTATTCCACGTAAAATTTACTACTAATAAAAGAAATTAAAATTGAGAAGCATAATATAATATTAAATGCAACTTTAATATACACACTCGAACGAAACATTTACTGCAACGATTCTCAATGATTAATGAAGTGCTAATACTTTGTGTGTGAGCGTCTCTGTGATTGGTCAAGAACCTGTATCGTAATGAAAACCGTATCGAAATGGCTATCATTATACAACTGGTTGCAGCCATCCAATGACAGCATTATACAACGGGAGTAGAAAAAGTAATTTAAAGTTGGCGAGCGCGCAGCTGGGCAGCGCGCGCTGTGGAGGCTCGCGAGGTAGTGGAAGCAGCCACTGAAACGCAAGGTTGAGGCGGGTCACAACTCCGGTCTCCAGTAGCCCGGAGGATATAAGGAGACGCGGGCGCCGGAAAAGGAAGTCTGGTTTTGTAAGAGCTCCATAGCATTGATAATTGGTTTAGTCGTTCTGCCTACGCCGACCGTGCCCGCTTTTGGAGATTCTTTTGGACTTTGGTGACTTTGGCTTAGAACTGGTTATTCTTCACGATACTGCTTTGATTATTCTTGTGTATCGTCTTGTTATACGTATATCTTCTGGTTATGTAGAACGAATAGTTGTTATCGGTACGAGCTGGAACTCTGAATTGTTTCTAGTGAACAATAAACATTCGTCAATTGAATAGTTACCCCGAATGCAGATGTAACCCACAAAAAGTTGGAAGTTGATATTTCAGTGGAATACTGACCTATTGGACGTAATGCACAGTTTCGTCGATTCTGCAGGCGCATCGGCCATTCCAAAAAAAAAGTTCATTCAAGGCCATTCCAAAGTACGTTATTCTTTAGGTAAAGTTAGCCTATGGGCGAATAGTAATCTCTGTGCAGCAAGATGTCGGATCGATGCGAGTATGTTACGAGCGGTAGTGCCTTGACTAAAATTTGACTTCAGAATGATTCACAGTTCATTATATATTGATAGTATTTAAGTTTTTTACAGAAATAATTTAATTTACACTGATTAGAGGTTTTTTCTATTACCTGATAACTTTTCCTTTTGTGGGTTAGATCTCTATTGGGGGTAACTATTCAATTGTTTATTCCTTTGGGAATATTTTCTGTACATAACAGAAACTAAAGGCGAGGTTGAAGTTATTGGTGATTGGGACTGGCGGCTGTGGCGGTGGGGTCTGTGGCTGAGGCGGTGGAGGTGGGGCAGGGGCCGTGGCGGGGGCGGGGGCGGCGGCGAGGGCCGCAGGTGCCCAGGAGAAATCCTGTGGAACGACGTGCGGGCCGCTCAGCCCTGCGCCCCCACGCCGCCACCCCGCGCCGCCTGAAGAGCCTAGATTGGCTCGCGTTCCCGGCGCGCGCCAGACCCCTCCCATCCCTCCTCACCCCCCCCCCGCCTGGAACAATGGGTGCTTTCCGCCTGAGCAGTGGCTCTGGTCGACATCGGAATCTGGAGCGGTTTCTCAATTATGCTGGTTCTCAGGATTGGTGTGGGGGTTATTACAGTGGGGGTTCTGAGTGGAAGGAACAAGAATGATATTTATTTATTCGATAAATAAATAAATAAATAAATGTCTTTATTTGTGGCGAGGCTCAGGCCATTTAGCCTGCTCTTCCGCCTAACCACAAACTGGTCGATAACACTGGTCAAAACTTCATAACACTGGTCTCCACCTAGAGAAAAAAATTAACCGGACACTAGGCAGTACACACGATGTATTGACTATGGAGACTGGAGAAATAATAAGAACAACAGAGGACGTAAAGTACTTGGAAACAACAACAGGGACACAAGGTTTTTATGAAAATGAATGTGAAACCCATCATGAAAGGAAGGAAAATTTTAGGAGCCCTCAATCCGGTGAACTGGGATCCAAATGTAAGCAGAAAAACGAATTTAGAATATATAAAAGTATGATTAAAAGTGTTGCATTATACGAAGCATTATACATATGCATTATACATAAATATGGCAACTTCCAGAACAGCAGAAAAAACAATTGAGAGCCCTAGAAATGAATTTTTTCAGACGAGCTGCAGCAGTATCTAGAAGGGAAAAATAGAAATGAATGAACGAAAAAATAGAATGAATTTGCACCATCATATTAAAGAAGAAATTGAAAAGAAACAACTCACATGGTTTGGGCATGTACAGCAAATGGATGAGAAAATACTTTCCAAAAGATCATTAGAATGGCAACCAAGTGAAAGGAGAAAACTAGGAAGACCAAGACCAGGGGTTAACGACCATATTACAAAGACAATCGAGAAGTGGAAATTACCTCCTGATGCCGGGAAGAACAGAGAAGACTGGAGAAGAAGATTAGACGCCGGAAGACCGAAGTAGCGGTTAAGAAACCGGCAAGAAGAAGAAGATAACACTGGTCTAACAGTGAAAATCTTTCCGGCATGAAAACCCCATTTCTGGTTAAATTGATGGTGGAAAACACAAAAATTAATGTCCAGAAAAAAGAGGCGTACTATAGAATACCACAACATTATATCAGCTATTCGACCATATGGAGGCGATCTGACTCCCTTCACCTCAACCTTCATCTTCATAGGATAACTTAATTTCCTACATTCCCACATGAACTCCTCCTCCAAAAACTGTGTTGCTGTAAGTGACGAACATGGAGAGCGAGTCCATAAGAACATTTCAAAAATGGAACGAAGTTATAAGGGGAAATGGAATAGGCTACTGCCATGCTTGCGGACTACTTTTGGACAGTGACAAAAGAAGACAGAGAAAAGAAATAAAAGCGACTATCAAAAAGAATACGTTCACGTAAATTTGAGAATATTGACGCTATAAAACCAGAGTTAGACCCAGTAATCAATATCTAATGAAGCATTCATTGTTCTTAACCAAAAATTAGATATCGTTGGCTATTTACAGAAAGTATAGAATTACAAAGTATTTTTTTTTTGGTATTTCTACTTGGAATTAAATGTTAAAAACAGAAGCTAACAAAAGAAATTAACTGTCAGATTCGTTTTTCTTGACCACAAATTACGGTAGTTTTCTTATTTCGAGAAAGGGAAGAATTTCAAAGTGCATTTTTGTTGAACAGTGTAATTTCCCCGGTTGCAAGATGGATGTGTTAATCATACAGTATACATTTTGCAAAGAATAAATACTCTTTGCACAATACTTGTGCCATCACGTCAACACTCCCAGTCCGTCAACTCCTATACACTTTTACAACAGATCCACAATTTTGCGGTAACATTTTCACTTTTCCTCTGAGTTGGGAGTTTTTGTTACAACTGTTAGAACATCTACCTGCGACAGTGTGTATGCAACTTTCCACTGCAAACGATTATCTACTAGAGCTTGGCCTTTCGAGGAAAACCAACCGCCCGCGACCGATCTGCCGCCTTGCAATGGACGCTCGAGCGGCAACTGATAGCTTCCGCTCGAGCGCGGGGGGCAGCGAGCGTTTGTGTTCATTCCTGCTACTGCGTGCGCTACGACTATCAAAATCCCTCGCCTGTAGCAACTTTCCCTCGTCTAAATGAACGCGTCGGCAGATTATTTTAATTTTTTTACTTTCATAGCTTTGGAAGAGGGCGTCTTCGTAATGTTTTTATATAAAAAAACAAAGTATTAAAAATGGACCTCGGCTTCTCGGCCTCGGAGAATTTTCCGGCTATCCTCGACCAGCTTCTCTATAACGAGAACAAATACTACCCTATTTAATTATCAAATATAATTTCCTTGTTCATTATTTTACTTTCTTTTTTAAATATCAATTATTTATGTTTATCAAACCTATCTATTCAGCATACAGGTGTCTCTGGTGCCTATAAGATCCACAAACCAGGGATTCTGGCCCTGATTTTTTTCTTAATTTAGGAACTGGTTTTATCCACATTTTCGTTGTCAGGGCCCGGCAATGAATTTTTCTGCCAAAAATTCGTAGTTTTTTCGCGCAACATTACATAACTTTCCCTATACAAAGTACGTTTGCCCCTGATTTTGGCAACTTCGTAATCACAGATGTTCGGCAGGTCACATTCTAACGCTTTCAAGGAGATTTCCTAAGCCTACCGAACATCCGTTAAGTTGGGTAACAATAATGGGTGAATAACAAGTGGAACGCCATTAAATTAACTTTCCCGTTAAAAATTCGTAGGCAAAACGTGATTATTCTCTACCTTTCAACATGCCCTAGACGTTTGTAACGTTTATTCTGACACATTCCGATATATTGTAATGAGTCAATATGGCATGGAGTATATATATATATATTCAGAAGGTATTTTTGTGTGGGCACGGCCACCTGGGACTGAGGTGTTGAACACCAAGGCAACAGATATACTGCTCAAGAAGTGAAGAATCAACAAGCAGACGAGCGTTGGATGTCTCGAACTATGGTCGGAATGTGGACGTATATTGATTTACAGACGGAATGGACGTTCTAGAATACAGATGAGAAGTATATGTACTGAAATACAGTCGGGAAACAGAACTTTGAAACAGTTGAAGTTCTCAATGAGATTGTCAGGGGATGGACTGAAATACATGAGAAAGTTGAAGTGAAGTAAACTGAGATAGTGAATTGTTGAATTCTATGAAGTTTTTTTATTTTCCAATCCTTTATGTTTCCATTTCATTCCATTATTTTGAGTTGTTATTAAATATTTTTATTTTATTTTGGAAACTTGGAATTGTTTTGTTAATATATTTGAACTGTAAGTTGCCACCATTGAGATCTGCAGTGTATGCCGTTGAATCATCGGCCGTCATCAATAAAATAAAGTTTCTATATTTTTAATGAACCTGATTCACTGAAAGAAATATTAGTACCTTCACAACATTTCCATTCATATTTGCAAAATGGAGTCAATTCAAATGTGAAACATTTAAAAAAAAAATATATATTTATCGTCACATCGACATCATGGTCATTAGTGACTAAACAGATAAATACATTTTACATTTACACTATGAAATTTAAAACCATATTCATTGGTAAAAACAGTAAGAAAATACAATGCCATACATACATATAATACATTACATAGAATACATTTAATACAATGCATACAACACATACAATACACTAAATACAATAAATACGTACAATACAATACATGCAATACAATTCCAACAAAGTAAGTATGATAAGTAATTCCTCTAAATGCTATTATAAATACTGATTTCCTTAACGAAATCAGTAATAATTTTCTTTTGATAATCTTTCGAGTTAAAAATGTTATCATGTCTGCCTTCTAATTGGTGTGTTTGCCTCCTGCTTTTGAACAGAGGGCAGACAATTAATATGTGTTTTACATTTAGAAGGACTTTACAATGGTGTGAAACTTTTGTTCCAAATATTTTTTTCTAGTTTGTTCACGTGAGAGTAATAACTTCATGAGCTCCTTCGAGAGATTCCTCTCGATTCTACATTCTGAATATATTCTTCTTGTGCATGATTTTAACGCTATTTTCTCAATGGTAATCACATTAAATTGTCTTCTTCTTCTTCTCCTTCAGGTATATAGACACTGCCAGTTACGCCTCCATTCCCATCTGGTCTCCCCATCTCTTCTTCGGGCGGCCAGGATTTCTTCTTCATTGTGGGCGGTAATGTAGAATTATTTTGACAAGCGGTTGTCTTGCGTCCTTTCGATGTGCGTGTCCAGGAATTTCGGTAATAGTTAGTTTTGTCTTAAAGATTATATACTCCAAGTTCTTTACAAATTTCCAAGTTCCTTTTCTTGTCCTTCAGCTTACGAACTGACCTCAGAAATCTCATTTCAGCACTTTGTAGTCTTGTGCCATCTTTTTTGGTCACTGTCCAGTTTTCACTTCCATATAAACATGTTGGAATACTTAATACCTCATAGAATTTAATTATAGTTTCCTTTCTGACTTTCTTTTTCAGGGTTCTCAGGATTCTTCCGTTCATGCGATTTAGTCTTTCAATTTTCCCTTATATATCCATTTCCCCTGTGTATGACATGTTAACTTGTTACTTGGTGAATATGACGGTTTCCTGGAAAGGGCAGTTCAGTGGATTGCAAACATTACCGGATTTCCACCATCCACTGAAAGCGCTTGGGGCGAGCGACTCCGCTCGTGGAGCGTGGAGGGCTGCGCGGACGACGCGGTGGCCGCAGGTGGTCGTGTGGATTCGGGGCGGCTTAATGGTCGCTGCGAGGTTCACGAGAGGGCGTGCGCGGCAAGCGCTATTCCGGTCGTAAGATGTGTTTCGCGTAAGGCATGACCCGCAATACCAACCTCCCCTATACTTGTACTTCGTTGGCTTAGTGGAACGAACGAAGTGGCTCGGTGCATAGCGGGCTGGATTCGCAATCGGGAGGCCCGGGTTCGGTCCCCGGGCCTCCCATCCTCACCGGGGTTGTCGTGGTTTCCCTTGGTCATAAGGCAAATGCTGGGGTGGTTCAAAAATCCCACGAACAACTCCTATCTTCCAGTACCTCACCTGCCATCATTCTAGTCCTCTCACCCCTCATTATCATCCTATCACTTCAATAATAATAATAATAATAATAATAATAATAATAATAATAATAATCCAATTATCATCCAAAGCACGAGTTCCGCACTATGTGTATAACCCGGAGAATGTGTTGGAAAATCATTCTTATCGACTGTACTGGAACAGAACGATTCTCACAGAGAGAACTGTCATCTGCAATCGACCTGATATTGTTCTGTTCAATAAAGAACACAGGCAAGTCGACATTATCGATGTCTCAATTCCAAACACTTCCAACCTTCAGTTGAAATACACAGAAAAGAAGTCTAAGTATGTGGATTTCTTACAGTCTATCCTCGAACAATGGAATGCTTGCAAACATGAATAATTATATTCAAAATTGTAACCATAATTTGCATTGTGATTATGTTAATCTGTACAATTTATGTTGTCAACGTAGAGATACAAGATGTAATTTAATAATAATAATAATAATAATAATAATAATAATAATAGTTCACAGCGGGGACAAAGTTTCTCGCATCCGTGGCCTGCCACACGTGTCACCTGGGTAACACTTACTTACTCTCTCTTAGACTTACATGCACTACACTACCAGAGAAGTTGGGAGACCAGTCGGTAGCATGGAGCTTGTACCGGCTGGGGCGGTGCCCCTGCTTGTGGGAGATACCTGGTTGGTAAAAGCCCTCAAGCCAACGGATAGGTCGGCGCCGTATCTCGCCATCCTGCGGGAGAACATCACCGCCAGCTCCTACGATAAAAACATACACTGCACTTACGGTACCAATGACCTTAGCAGTTGACGCACGCGGAATCACCAATCAATCAATCAATCCATCTCACGATGAAGGCGACTACATCGCGCAGAAGGGCGATGCGGCGCGCCGGAGCAGTGAGGGGACTCCCGTAGGTCGCTTGCTCTCTTCGATCTGGCACCTGTTGAGGTTCCCATCTTTATAAATTCCTGTCGCGTGCGACAAGAGTCCTCGTGAACGACACGAGATGCACGTTTCCTGTAAGGTTATTGTTTTCCTTCCTAGTGTAGGTTGTAGAGTAGAGAAAGTATTGTAATGCTGCAAAAAATCGATGTCGATGTTTTAACGTAAATATGCGTTTCGAGGGGTTTGTTTGTGAACGACACTAGTGACTGATCTGTAAATCAGTTCTATAAAAATGGAGCAGATCCACTTTTCAGTGAAACCGGTGGCTTTCCGAAAATTGTCAATATTGTTATAATAATATTGTATATAATATAATATTATATACAATATTAGTAGTATACAATATAGTATTGTATATAATATAATATAATTGTCAACATTTTTGGGATCCCTTCTTACAATGACATTTTTTCACAATGAAATCAGTTCTTTAAAACGAGATCTTCGAGTAATATCATCTTCCATCCTTTTTAAAAATATGAATAGCTGCTGCGTTTGTGGGTGAAATCCTCACAATATAAACTAGTGGCGCTACTCTAGCACATAGTTTCTTGCGTTAATTCTAAATTTGCTGTTTTCGAAAATTCAGAAAGTTCAACGAAAATAAGATACGCACCATTGTTTTATACGTCACTTCTTTTATTCGGGAAAAATTGGAACGGTTTTGAGGAACTGTTTTGTTCATAAATTGTATTAATTTCAAACACATGTTAAGCGAAAAACTACTCATTTTTTCAAATCATTGTATATGACCATTTTTAAAGAACTGATTTTTCAGCAGATTTTGTCTAAGGCAAAAATCTATATCTTCAATTTTCTAGTTTTGACATGTTCAATTTTTCTAATTTTCGAAAATACAGAAAATTTGACGAAAATGGCACAAGCACCATATTTTTTGCCGTTCCTTGATATACACGAAAAGAAAATTTAAAGAAAAATGTAGGGCAGTATTTGAGAAAAAAAGTATAAAAAATAAAAATATTGCCGATATTTCGCTCAAAATTACGCGAAATTAAGCAAAATTACGCGAATTTTGCGTAATTTTGAGTAATTGTGCCTCGAAAAACTTACACTTCTGAAATTTTTGAAAAATCTATCATTTCAACAAACATGAAACCTACACCATTCTCTTAAATGTCCTTTACGCTTTTCGAGGACAAAGCTTAATCAAAAAGTTTAGAGCCATTTTTGAGAAGATTTTAAAAATGGTTTTGAGGCTTCATGTAAAATAGCCTCAAAAATCAAAATATGCATTTGAAACTCCCAAAAACTTCGTTCAAATTGTTCGGGAAATATCAATTTTAGAGAAAAACCGGTTCAACGGTTTAGGCGCTGGTGTTGACCAGAGACGGACAAACAGATGTTTTGCCATCAATCAAATTTTCGGTACCAAAGACCAGCAAAATAAGGATGCCGGCTGCAACACGTGTTAGAGGAAGTACTATATTGTATGTAGAAACGTGATTTATCCACTTTTTCTTTTACAGGGTCCGTCAAAAAGAGTTCTGTCCAAAATGCGCCGTTTTTCGGTGCACGATTATACTTCCACTTACGTAGGTAATGGCGAGAAAGTGTACCTTATATTACATATGTGATGGCGAGTACTGTTAAGAGAAAATATAATATAAAGATTCATACGTAGAGGTTAATATGTGTCTACACTCACATAGTGTATCAAGGCATTGTGCCTCGCTCTCGCTGCTCGCACTTGCCGTGCTGCCATCTGTCGTGGTAAGTGTGAACTGATTCCTTGACCAATGAGGACGAAAGACCTAATTTTAGCCCGAAAAAATGGCAGAATGTTGTGACGTGGGTTAATGAAAATGTAAGAGCTTTGCAATTCTAAAATTCAGCTGATACAACGAATAATTAAATATTGAGCAGCTGGCGACGGCGAGATGCTTTAGAACTGCGTCTGTTTTTGATTATGTGTTAACAAAGAATAAAAGTTTTTTATAACAATTAACTGAGACACGCTTCATATCTCTCCAGCCCTTTGTAAAACAATTATATTCTTTCCAATTTTCAAAATATTGTGTTTATTGTGAATTAGTCAGAATAAATCACCGCAAATCACGTTCCGACACAACGACGCTTCGAGGCTCAGAAATGTGAACAGCGGTTTGATGAGGTACAGGGTGCAAAAGGAGTTCCAAAATTACTCCAATACTTTCTGCGGTTAACCGTGTCTCTGAATCAGATGCAGTAACATATATTTAAATAATATTAAGAGGAACATAATTGCATTGATTTTTTCTGTCTAAAGTTCTGTCTAAAGTTGAATTATGTGAATGAATATCCCTGTCGAATACACGGCATAAAACTAGTAAAACATCGATTTTAACAAGAATGATATACCACAGCAAAAACGACGAATAAGAAGTAATTGATTGGAACGCATGACTTTTGCAGGTTTCCCATTATTCTTCTATTTATTGAACGTCAAAATAAGTTAAAATCTGTATATGGCGGAATAGGGAGAAACGCAACTTACATTCAGCGCCATGATATGACATGAATAAATTTAAGTTTCTTTCCGTTATGCACAGCTGTTATTCATTGTTTACCTTTTTAACTTGTTTGTTATCCCCACTTCCCCATGCTGTTTTTTGAGTCTCTGCAAAATTTCCAACGTCTGGACGTTTTCTCCATTGAGAAATTTGATGAGAATGCGTTGTTCCACGCTCCGCGGCACCTTCTATTCACTCATCATTCTAGCAACACCCACACTCCACTGACCAGATTCTAACCTGCACAGGATGGAGGTGGAGGTTGTGGCTATATTTCTGCCAGGCAGTGCAGCTGTTGTGCAGGGCGAGGTATTTGAAAAAAATCAGTCCCGATTATGTTTGAACACCCTGGTGTGTATAAAAAAAGAAATTCTTTTGTGGACGACGCGAAACATTTTCGTCAGTTGCGGCGTGGAAGCCGCAGAATCATATCCTACAAGTTGCGGGCTTTGTAGCTGTATCTCTCTCTCTCCCTCTCTCTCTCTCTCTCTCTCTCTCTCCCTTTTCCCCTTTCCCTCTTTCTTCTCCCCTCTCCCACTCCCTTCTTCCTTCTCCCCTCTCTCTCCCTTCTTTCTTTTCCCTTTCTCTCTTCCTCCCACTCTCTCTCCCTCTCTCTCTAACGGCCGCCTCTCGCGGCGCGCTGGCGCCTTCCTAGCAACGCTTTTTTAAAAGCTGCGAGGCAAGTAGCGAAGGGCGGAATTTCGTCTCTCCAGTTGCACCCTTTGCAATTCCATCTCGACTTTTGCAGCAAATTCGCCTCTTAAATTGCTATTACGCAACGATCTGGTAACGGGCGTGTGCTTTGTAAGTTTTAATAAGGTTATTTCTCGTGTATCTTGGATTCTAAATGTAAGAAGTCATTATTTTTCAGAAAGCATTACAGACCGTCGGATCTGGAAACATTTTACACTATTCTTAATTACTTTCCCTAATTTTTTGGTGACACTACATTATTATTTAAGAATTTAGAAATGTAATATTTACGTATATTATAATTGTATACAACCATTTGTTTCAATATGTATACGTTCTGATCTAATATTTATTTTGTTAGACACACTACAAATGATTTTTGAAAAATCGATGCATTGAAGTATCTACCAAACACGGAGTTAATACGAAATCCGGACCAAACACTAGAAACTGTACAACTAAGAACGGATATGTCTGCAAATGTACACTTTGTGTGGAAAATCTCTAGTTAGATTTTATTACATTCATTTCTGGGAAGCGGATTTCTATAATTTTGCATATTTTGTCCTTTGCTTCAGGCCGTAGCTACGTGAAATTTCTTAACATTTGGTTAGAATTGCATGCAATGTAGATTAATATGTTAGTTCATATTTGTGCATATTGGGGTCGATTTTTCATTTTGGTGCACTTTCCTGTAATTATAGGAGCATATTTTGCATAGTTTGTTAAAATAGAGACTTATCTGTTAAACGTTTAATGTTTTCATAGAATCTATTTATTTCTGAGCGTTTATTGGTTAGAAAGAGCTTGTTACAGTTTTGAGTTTTTTTCTGTTCTAGGGATGATAAAATACTTGTGAAAATGTAGGATATTTCTTGATATCATCTTTTTTAAACCAGATAGAAAAAAATGAAACAAGACATACAATGTGAAGTGACCGGGATAGCTGTGTTATTGAAAGAGCACAGATTTTCACAATCCAATTTATTCACAAAGATTCCACAATCGTACCGTTTCCTGCCAATGTGCCATAAACCAGAAGATGCCCCAAAAAGATGCTAGGTCGTTACGCAGTCCAGTAGATGTTCCGTGCAGGCAGGATCTAAGTCCAAATACCAATGAACGAATGCCGATAACTTGCAGGGTCGAACACAATGAGTACCAGAATAGTTCAGTCTTTCAGGCGCGAGGGCAGGCTTTTACATGTGCCGGCCCGCCCGGTGCCCGCCCGGGAGGGCGAGGGGGGAGAGGGGGGCGTGCGCTACCCCTGCATCCCCGCCGCAGGCCCGGCATTGCTGTGGCGCGCCTTCCCGCGGCGCCGCCGAGGGTATGAGTGGCGGTGGGCGTCCCTATGTTCTAACCACAACTACACAATGTACTTCACGAAGGTGCATATTTACTTCAATTATTTCTCCCACAAAATAAACTAGGTTATATTATGGTTGCACAAAATTATATATTTTCATTACAAGCATGTTTTTTCTTCTGATTTTTATCACGAAAGATTTATACAGGAAATAAAATATTGTTAATTTTAATTGCATATTAAAGTGCATATTTAAGAATTTCTAGGTCATAAAGGCATGTTTTCAAAAGCATATTTCAAGACTTTTAGGACATGAAAATCCTCTCCCTATTCACAGCCTTTAACCTATGATGAAGGGGAAAATTTGTCATGCGTGATTCAGAATTTTAATCCCATGTAAATTGCCTTTAATCCCGGTGGTCCCGCTACCTTAAGCGCCCCAACAGAATTTGCTCTTCCGGTCCCGTGAGGGGCGAGGGCGGCAATCGCGGTGAGGGGGCGGCGACGACAGGGCGAGAACTCGAGGGTGGGGCAACGAGGATGAGGGAGAACTGGAAGACGGGTGGCGTGGAAGGACGATGCGTAACGGGGAGGCGAAGATAGGGCAGGGATGCAGTGTTTTTTTTGTTGTTTTTAAATATACATTTATTAATGAATGGATATACATAGTTCAGTATTATATATACTACATCATATGTATTTTTCCGACTTGTATTTAACTTAAATGCTAATCTTAAAATAATATCTAACTACACATGAAAAGGAAACTCACCTATGGGATTAATTCAGGTCTGAAAATGTGCTGAGGAATGAATCTAATGGGTATCTATTTTTTATTCTGGTTGGGAGCTGGTAGGTGGTGGTAAGTCGTAATGGGTTGCTTGGGTTACGGAGGGGGATGCAGTGTGACGGGCTGAAAGCATGGCGAGGATGAGGCGAGAGGGGATGACAGTCTAAGCGAAGGGGATGCGGGGACAAGGTGAGGGAGAGGCGAGAACGAAGCGAGGGTGCGACGAGGACGAAGCGAGCGGTTCGTGAGGACAGCGCGAGGACGCAACAAGGACGGGATGAGAGGAAGGGCCGAAGAGGTGGCAGGGACAGAGCGAGGGGGCGGCGAGGACGGAGGGACTGGGCAGTGAGGACGGGGTGAGGGAGTGGCGAGAGGGTTAGCGAGGACATGGCGTGTGGTAAGGTCGCGAAGCGAGGGGGCAATGAGGACGGATGGAAAGGGCAGCGAGGTCGGGGTGAGGGAGTGGCTAGGACGCACCGAGAGGTCAGCGAGGACAGGGTGCGTGGGTAGTAAGGTCGAACCGAGGAGGCGACGAGGACGAAGCGAAAGGGCAGCGAGGACGGGGCGAGTTGGTGAGGAGGACGGGCCGCGGGAACAGCCAAGAGCAGCGCCCCGCGAGGGCGGCGTTGACGCAGCGTGAGCGGCGTCGGGTGATCCGGATTAAAGCGACAGGTCGCCCCGAGGCACGCGCCCCGCCGGAGCGGCTTCATCAGAGGGCGATTGGCGCACGGGATTGGACCGCCTCCGCCCCCACACCCACTCCCCTGCCGGCGGTCCGACAACGGAGCGAGGCACGGGGTGAACGTTGGAAGTAAACGAAAGACGAGAATCGCGTCATCGGATCAGCTTGCTTATTCCACGATTGAGCCTTTATGTCTTCCGTTCTCTGTATTCCACTTTCATTGCTTGTTAATCTCGATGATGATCAGACAATCTACTAACTGTATCAAGGCAATAAAAAAAAAGATTATGAGCGGTAGATGATAAGTACAGCCTGGAAGTGTCCCAAAATCCTTTGACCTGTTACTACTAATCCTTGTAATTGTTAATACTAATACTTGTAATTGTTAATACTAATCCTTTAAATTGTTTTATGACTTTTGACAACATGAATCACTGAATGGAGATTGGACCAGCCTACACCTACATTCTCCTGCCGGCGATCCGACAACGGAGCGTGGCACGGAGAGAACGTGAAAGTAAACGAAAGACGGGAATCGCGTCATCGGATCAGCTTGCTTATTCCACAATTGAGCCTTTATGTCCTCTGTTCTTTGTATTCCACTTTCATTGCTTGTTAATCTCGATGATGATCAGACAATATACTAACTGCATCAAAGCAATGAAGATGATGAGCGGTAGATGATGAGTACAGCCTGGAAGTGTGCCAAAATCCTTTGACCTGTTACTACTAATCCTTGTAATTGTTACTACTAATCCTTTTTTATTGTTACTACTAATCCTTTAAATTGTTTTATGACTTTTGACAATATGAATCACTGAATGGAGTTTGGACCAGCCTACACCTACATTCCCCTGCCGGCGATCCGACAACGGAGCGAGGCACGGGGAGAATGTTGGAAGTAAACGAAAGACGAGAATCGCGTCATCGGATCAGCTTGCTTATTCCACGATTGAGCCTTTATGTCTTCCGTTCTCTGTATTCCACTTTCATTGCTTGTTAATCTCGATGATGATCAGACAATCAAGTAAATGCATCATGGCAACGAAGATTCCGAGCGGTAAATCATAGTAAGTAGGTGCCCGGAAGTGTGGCAAAATCCTTTTAATTGTTACTACTAATCCTATGAATTGTTTTATGACTTTTGACAATGTGAATTACTGAATTGTACTTCTGAGACGGGACCCGCCTCCAACTATATTCCCCTGCCGGCGATCCGACAAAACAGCGAGGCACGGAGAGAGAGTTGAAAGTAAATGAAAGACAGGAATCGCGTCATCGGATCGGGTTTGGTTACTCCACAATTGAGCCTTTATTTCTTCGGTCCTCTGTATTCCACTTTCATTGGTTGGCAATTACGATGATGAGCAGACAATCTACTGAATGCATCGTGGTAACGAAGATTACGAGCGGTAAATGATAATAAGTGGAGCCTGGACGTGTGGCAAAATCCTTTTTATTGTTACTATTTTATGACTTTTGACTATAGGAATCACTGAATTGTACTTCTGGGATTGGGCCCACCTCCACCCTCACCCCACCCGCTTACCCATTTCCCTGCCGGCGATCCCACAACGGAGCGAGGTACGGAGAGAACGTTGAAAGTAAACGGAAGACCAGGGAATCGCGTCATTGAATCAGGTTTGGTTACTCCACAGTTCGGGCCCGTTTTAACTGGGCCTACCGTTTGGAGATACGTGATGTACAAGGAAATGTAGGGCACTGTTTTGACTCGAATGATAATTCAAGTTTGCTTTCGAACAGAGGAGGCGATGCGTTCGGATAGCAGTTACTGTTTGCATTGATAATGAGTCTCGTACTCGGATATGTAGTGAGAGAGGAGGCTTGAGTCTTTATGTCCTCCGTCCTCTGTACTCCGCTTTCATTTGTTGATGATCACGATGGCGGTCAGCCAATCTACTGAATGCATTATGGTCACGATGGTTAGCAACGGTAAATGATAATAAGTTTGGTAAAGTACCTTTTAATTATTTTTACTACTTTATGACTTTTGACAATGGGAATCACTTAATTGCACTTCTGGAGTTGTTTTAGTAAATTTTCATTTAGCCTTTCTTGCCTACTTCAGGGTGGGACGGCAATTTACGCCTTTGGCTCTTTTTGCCTTTTTATGCCCTTTACTTTATTATTTTGTTTACTTTTCCTGGAATCGATCTCGATCATATTGAAATATACCTGCAAGCCTGGACAACATGAAAGCACGGTTATTGTTTTTTCTTCGTGTAGAAGCAGAGGCTCTGTTAAAAATCTAAATGAAAAAGGAATATTATCAGGAAAGATTTTTGTTTTTTTCATTGATGCTGACAGGTTCTGTTCACACACGAAGAATCCATCTTTCTTTTGAGTATGGCCTCCGATCGCTTTTGAGAACAGCTTTCTATAAACCATATACCCTTCAATTACTAGCTATTTTGAAAGTGCAAAGAACGAAAAATATAATTTTGTTTTCACTGATGTAATTTCAAGTTTCAAAACTGATTCCACAATAGCAATTCGAAGAGACAGCGAGTAAAACAAATTTGTAGTTAACATATAGGATGTTTGGTTATGTGAAATCTAGATTACAAAGAAAAGATTGCTTCCTTACACGTGAAGTGCTTATGTAAATTGTAGAGTTAGAGTAAAAATATTTTTCATTTTAATTATTATTTTTTTACAATGCTTTCTTTTAAATGCGATATTTCATTGTTTTCATGTCTTTTTTCACCCCTATTGTAGCAAGAATAAATGCCTTTTTAAATGCCTATTTTAGTAAAAATAAATGCATTTTGCCTGCGTATTTTAGATAAAATAAATGCCTAAACTTCCTGGCTCTAATAATACGATATGAATGATTACGGGTGGGAATGTGGTTCAGAAGGGATACTGTGATATGACAGAAACGCGTGTGAAAACGCCCGCGCTGAAACTCGAGACCACATCCGTCTGTTCTGCGTATTTGGAATGCTCCGAACTTCTTCGGGGCAGCCTACTATTGACAGTAATCAAATTTAATTTCCCATTAAGTGCAAAAATATCTTATTTGAGTAGTATGTTGGTATGGGAATAAAAGTAAAATATCGGAAAATAATTATATCAAGAAAGAAAACGCAGAGCTTAATTTTATGTACTTGCTGATTAACAGTATCTCTGAGGTATGTTTATTCACAAATGAACTTATATACCTGTCAGGGGTTCAATCAGTTCTATTGCACTTTCAAATGCGACTGATCCTTTATTTAAATACAAAGTATGTTGATATCATATTTGAGTTGGATAATGCGAGATACTTTTTAAATGCAATCATGAATTAACATAAGCATAATATATGTAATTTTTCTGCACTCTACAATCATGCATGCATACAATCATGCATGCATTCATGCATGCATGAGTTATTTAATCTTAAAAGTAATCTTTTGAGAAAAAAACTTTTAGATAGTCATAATCTTTGAGTAGTCATTCTATAGAATGTTATTCAACGTAAAATATGATGGTAAATTACTCTGTTTCTTCCCGACTAGAAAAAAATGTTTACAAGCCGTATGCACTTTATAATGCTTACGTATGTGTGAAGTTATAATCATTGCATTTCTACCGGCAGATTACAGGTCAGTCTCACAAAGCAAGCTCCTGGCAGGACGCACCTTTTGTAGCGAGAAATAATGCAGCAGTAATTTCCCCGACACAAGCTGTTTCAAAAAATAGACTGTTTGGGATTCACACAAAAAGGAAGGAGATCTCATTCCATAGAACTCTGGCAATCACATTCGCCGGAGATGAGGTACTAATTTCCTCAGCAAGTCTCAATGGAAACCACCTTCCTTTTTACCGCGTCAGAAGTGGCGAGAAAATCTCGTCTCACTTTCGGGCTCATGCTGCACCGGTGCTCTTTAGAGAACTCTGCAAGTGCAATTTGGCTTCCAGAGGAACCTCACAGAGTGCGGGCGACATGTGGAGGAAAACAGTTTTCGAGCTGATGAGTCTCACTCACGGTGGATGGAATAAACTTTGAAACTTCAGTCGTGCGACCCTCTTGTCTTTTCCACACGCAGGGTACCCCCGGACAAAATGAAAAAAGTTCCCCAAAACCAAATGACAAATGAGTAGTTAAAATACGACTCTTACATAAAATAATATTTTTAAAAGTTTTATCATCCCCTCCCGCCGCTCACCATTCTACCATGCAAAACTTTTTTTTAAATTTTTTTTCGTCAATTTAATTATATTTTCTAATTGAAAAAATATGTAAAATAAGATAATAATTTATTATATCAAAACAAGTTTTTATACTTTATTGGCGTTAAATTGGATATTTTCAACTATGACTCAACAATATTATTGAAAAAGTCGTTAAAAAATTCAAAACAAGTGTTTTGAAAGGAAATTTTGAGATTTTTTCGTGCCTGAGCCCGTGTTCGGAGATACAGTTAACTGTTCTTGTAAATCCGAGTCCAACCTTCTCCCTTCACTTCCCCATATTACCTATGTTTAACATATCTCCGAACTGTCCCTCGTAATTTCCCCATTTGTCCCCACATGTCCCCTACACCTATCCTAAACTCGTGATATATCTGAACTCATCAGTTCTCAAAGAAGCCATGTCCCAGCGGGACACGTGGATCTCTTTTAAAAGGCCTAGGACGCATCGCTTGCATGATTATAATATACGTTGCAATAATCGGTTTTGTATGTCATAATATGCAAACTTCTATTTTTCTTCTGTATTCGTCTATTTGTATTTAGGACTGTTTTGTAATTCTCAACCCAACAGTAGAACACTTACAGGGTGTTCATGGTTCCTATAAACTACCAAAAACTATCATCTTTCCATAGATTTCTGTACAAAGGATTAGAAAGTTTTGAAAATATAATTGATAACAGAATTCCAAGGTCAAAATATTATTGGTTACTACAACGATGTACAAAAATGTATAATGGACATAATAATATTGCACAGAATTTTGGCATTTTCGAAGTATTTAAAGTCATAGGTGGTTTTAAAAGCGGAAAGGGGCTAAACATGGTTTTTATTTTTTAACTATAAACCCGTAATAAAAAATATGAAAAAATTCACAATTGTGTTTAGAGAGAAAAAATTGTGTTTTTTCGTGCCTGTTCCAGAGTTCTAAGACACAAAAATTATTTTTTATTTCGTTTTCAAAAATATTTTTGGCCTTTGAATTTGGCACCGAGAAAGTATCAAACATTTTTTTGATAGTTTATATTATTTTCTTATTTTTCATATTTTTTTCATTTAGAAAATATAATGTTAAGTCGATTAAAAATTTGAGAAATATGTTTTAAAGTATAGAGGAAGGCTAAGAAGTCTTTCAAAATCGTATTTTTATGTTAGTTTAACTACTTACAAGTCATTTGGTTTTAGGGACCTTTTTACCATCTTATCCGGAGGGTATCTTTTGAATATTTGAGCGTCGTCTATCCGGACGTCATTTAACAGGACCATCAATTATTTGGACTTGTTTCCTTGCAGCGAGATAATAATGATAGTCAAATAATTTCTTGTACATAGGAAGTCAAATTAATTTTAGTAGCCTTATTAGTTTTTGCAGTCAAATTCGTATACAATTATGGTTTGTTACGTGTTTCTTTTCATTTTCATATCGTTTAACACAATATTCAATATTCTTGAAGAAAACTGTACGTGTAGGTAATGTCTCTATTACGTATAGTCGAGGAAACGTAATGTATTCGTTCCAAAAAATTGAGATCGAGGTTTGGATGGTAACACCCATTTGAGGATCTCAGAAACGAAAACCAATTGCTTTCACCACAATGTTGTATGAATGTGCGGATGCTCATAACACGGGAAGATCAAAAGCATTTGAGTTCTGACTTGATATATACCTCAGGTATATGGTCTGTTAACTCTGATACAAAGACGTTTAAAATTGGCGTTAAACGTTGCGAGGAGATACACACATTTTTGTCATCATATCTCTAGTTCCCATCACATACATCTCCTGGTCTCTTAGGCTTTTATTGAGAGAATTGGTGGGTAAATAAATACTACGATTTAAAAGTAAGGTGTAAGAACATATTTTGTCTTACCTAAATTACAGTAGAGGGGCCCGTGGGATTGCCTGTTAGGACTGTGGGGTCTGTTGTCAGGCTGATCAGATTCTTGTTCAGAACGCTGGTATGCAATGAGTTCCTCTGAGTAACTTTTGTAATTGTTTTTTTTTTCACATTTCACTTCATTCAGAAACATCAAAAAAAAAATTTAGGGAAAATTGATTTTAAAAAATTGGTTAGTTCATTAGTATAAGCTTTCTCTTTCTCTCCGCATCTTTGTCTGCGTGTTTCACCTCCGCCACGGAAGATTTCTCGCGGCGAAATGTTTCGTCTGTTGTGATTCCAAAATAATCCAGTGCGTATAGTTCCAAGTACTACATTTATCCCTCGCTAAAAAAAGCCACGACTTTAGCCTTTGAGAATATGATCAGGAAATAATAGGGAATAGCATTCCTGGAATTTAAATTCGAATAAAGCGTCCTGATTGAGTCAAAATCACTATCAATGAAACTCCTCAATGATCCGTTTGAAGAAGCTATACATCCACTCACAAACTGTCAAAGAAGTTAAGTGAGCCATTTTTCTCTGGCGGAGAAGAAACACGCCAACAAGTCACTCGCAACAAAAGCATAACGTGCCGCTTTCAACTGCTCTATATTTTATTTCCCGATTCTCGAAAGTTGAGTTTATTATATTGTTTGAGAAAAGAATGGAGTGTCTCCTCCACGTCCATGACGTATTGACACAAAACCCAATATCACACAATCCTCTTTCACCTCGCTGTCCGGCAGAGAGCTTTCTTGCAGACGCTCGCGAGAACGGCTGAGAGGCAACAGTGACTCTAAATCCCTTGCCCTCTAAACAGAACGGCGGCGAGGAGCCCGGAGGTGAGGGAGGAGGTAAGGACGAAGGAGAGGGCGGAGGCGAGGGCGGAGGCGAGGGCGGAGGCGGGGGCGGAGGCGGGGGCGGAGGCGAGGGCGGAGGCGAGGGCGGAGGCGAGGGCGGAGGCGAGGGCGGAGGCGAGGGCGGAGGCGAGGGCGGAGGCGAGAGCGGAGGCGAGGGCGGAGGCGAGGGCGGAGGCGAGGGCGGAGGCGAGGGCGGAGGCGAGGGCGGAGGCGAGGGCGGAGGCGAGGGCGGAGGCGAGGGCGGAGGCGAGGGCGGAGGCGAGAGCGGAGGCGAGGGCGGAGGCGAGGGCGGAGGCGAGAGCGGAGGCGAGGGCGGAGGCGAGGGTGGAGGCGAGGGCGGAGGCGAGGGCGGAGGCGAGAGCGGAGGCGAGGGCGGAGGCGAGGGCGGAGGCGAGGGCGGAGGCGAGGGCGGAGGCGGAGGCGAGGGCGGAGGCGAGAGCGGAGGCGAGGGCGGATGCGAGGGCGGAGGCGAGGGCGGAGGCGAGGGCGGAGGCGAGGGCGGAGGCGAGGGCGGAGGCGAGGGCGGAGGCGAGGGCGGAGGCGAGGGCGGAGGCGAGAGCGGAGGCGAGGGCGGAGGCGAGGGCGGAGGCGAGGGCGGAGGCGAGGGCGGAGGCGAGGGCGGAGGCGAGGGCGGAGGCGAGGGCGGAGGCGAGGGCGGAGGCGAGGGCGGAGGCGAGAGCGGAGGCGAGGGCGGAGGCGAGGGCGGAGGCGAGAGCGGAGGCGAGGGCGGAGGCGAGGGTGGAGGCGAGGGCGGAGGCGAGGGCGGAGGCGAGAGCGGAGGCGAGGGCGGAGGCGAGGGCGGAGGCGAGGGCGGAGGCGAGGGCGGAGGCGGAGGCGAGGGCGGAGGCGAGAGCGGAGGCGAGGGCGGATGCGAGGGCGGAGGCGAGGGCGGAGGCGAGGGCGGAGGCGAGGGCGGAGGCGAGGGCGGAGGCGAGAGCGGAGGCGAGAGCGGAGGCGAGGGCGGAGGCGAGGGCGGAGGCGAGGGCGGAGGCGAGGGCGGAGGCGAGGGCGGAGGCGAGGGCGGAGGCGAGGGCGGAGGCGAGGGCGGAGGCGAGGGCGGAGGCGAGGGCGGGGGCGAGGGCGGAGGCGAGGGCGGGGGCGAGGGCGGGGGCGAGGGCGGAGGCGAGGGCGGACGCGAGGGCGGAGGCGAGGGCGGAGGCGAGGGCGGGGGCGAGGGCGGAGGCGAGGGCGGAGGCGAGGGCGGAGGCGATGGCGGAGGAGGTGGCGGTGGCGATGGTCGTGTTGTGAATGAGAGCGGGGGCGGAGTGGAGATAGAGGTTGTCTGGAGCTGAGGTGGGAGCAGTGCGGTGGTGAGGGGATGAAGGTGTGTTCGTTTTGAAGGCTGAAGCTTGGTATTTGTGACAGGAAGAAGTAGGAGGAGAGGAGGGAAAGGAGAAGTGATCCGCTCGGAAGAGAGAGTGGGTGTGAAGAGGTGGGCGCGCGGGCTCCGAGTCTATGGCGAGTGAATTCGTGGGCGGGTGTGCTCAAGAAAGTGCTGGGTTGTGGGCGTGGTGGTGCAGTTATAAAGACGTTGCGGGGGAAAGGGGAAAAGGTTGGGTTGGAGCCGTGGGCGAAGACGCTGAACTGCCGCTCCCGCGTGGATTTTTCTGACGCGTGCGAGTTCGTCCGTCTCCCGGGGCTTGACGTCCGACGCGTTTACGATCAGGTATAGCCTCGTCATCTCGGGCAGCTTTTGAGAGAAAGAAGAGGTTCTCTGAGCTCTTCGTAATGACGTCATAAGAGAATAATAGTACTTCAAACGGATAAGAAAGAAAGAAATGGACTAATGGATGGTGAAAAAGAAATATCTTCAGACAGAGAAAATCAGAAAAGGAAATAAATATAGAATCAATGTTGAAGAGATAGAATTCGAGATAAGAGAGGGAAATAGGGGAGGATAAAGAGACAGTGGGGAAAAAGGAAAAATATGATGTTGGTGTGATGGAAAAATGGAAAAAGTAAAAGTGAATGTAGCTTCATTCTAGAACTCAAAACACAGCGCTTGGGCTCTGAACTATGCCTAACATTTTGTAAGTCTGTTACAGAGCGCGAGTAAACATTCAATTCTAATCGAGTTTTAGTTAAAGAACAGTAAGACGTATTACAGTACAGTAAATTTTAGTTCGGTTTACATTCACAAGCAGAACACGTAGATGTTCTCAAACCAGTTCACAGAAAACCTCGAGCACAGGTGAACTTAGCAGAATCTTCGGAATTGTGTATGTTAAGTCACAGAGGTAAGACGTTTCTCGTCATAGATGATTTCGCGTTTGTTTCCACAAACTTTTAAGCGGTGATTTTCAACGTTGGCAGAACTCTAAAAGGACATGCAAATGCTACTTGAAAACAGAACGAAGTGAATAAATTATATCCGAGCAATGTGACTATATGCACACTATGAGAAACGTAGAAACCAATTGTGGCACCAGTGGCAAATCCAGGGGGGGCATGGGGCCATGCCCCCCGCCCAAGGCCCAGGGTTTCGTTTGTTACCTTTCTTTATATGGCACAATTGATTGAAATATTTATTTGTATTAAAATTACGTAATTATTTTAACAATAACATTGTATATTATCATATATACACTACAAAAATAATATACAAAATAATAAATATATTTATTATTTAACGAAAATCTTTGATGCTTTCTCCCTCCCCCGAAAATGTTCGGCTGGATGCGCCCCTGCCTCGTACTAAGGAGCAAACAGAACGGGATGGAATGGGGCTTTGCTTAATAATAAAACTTATCCAATTTTATTTATGACAATCCTTTATTGTTCATATTTACACACAGAACACAACGTTTCGTAACTTCGTTTCAGTTACATCATCAGGGATAATAAAGGGAACTGTTGTCCCATTTTTAACCGTCAAACACTCGAGGACACATAGTAAACACCACAGCAACCTCTCAAGTCTAATAAAATTGGATAAGTTTTATTATTACGAAACATACGTTGACAATCAGGAACAATTTCCAATTGGTCTACAAGCCTTAATGGGGCTTTGCTGTTTGGGGTAGAAAGGTAAATAGGGAAGGCGCCGCAGGATGCAGTTGCTGTGCGCCCACGCAGCGCGGCGGTGCACGGCGGCTAGCGCGTTCAGTCGCCCGCTGCTGCGAGTGGCGTGCCGCAGGGTTCGCCTCGGGCGCTTCGGCCGAAAAGCGGGGCGTTAAAGAGAGATTCACGTAAGAACAAGCAATTTTGACAGCTAGTGCTGGCAACATAACCGAAGGTTCTGTGGTCGTTGTGTCCTCGATCCCATTGAACTCTCCTTTCTCGATTCGTTCGTTTGCAGTTGGCTAACTTGTAAATGGTTTCGACGCTTCCTTTTGTGATGTCCTCGTCCGACGAAAATATAGTGCGCCACGAGAAATAATTGAAATTAGGAAGTGCAGTTCTATGTGCTCTTCTGTAAAAATTTCTTTCTTTCACGTACATTATATGGAATTTACTTTTTGCGTGATAAGTATTATGTTTATTTTAAAACCGAGTCTTGAATGTAAGGTGCGTACTGGTGCACGCGTTTCTGAACAGCTGCCGCGGCGGAGGGATACTTCTCTGAATTACACGTGATGTTCACTTGTTTAGCGAACTGTCACTTTTGCTTGTTCTTACGCGAATTCTTCTATAATGCGATTTTCGTAACAGTGTCCCTGACAGAAGTCAGCTGTTAACGGTTTCATCCAATAGGGAGCTTGAACGTCACGCAGGCGGATGCGCTCTCTGAACTCTAGGCGGTGCAGTTGATTGCGGCGCCGGATTTACCTACAAGACAAACACGTGGTTGGTTGAGGGCCTTACGCCTCGGGAAAAAAATAATAAAAATATGAGAGTCAGTCAATTGAAAAAGAGACTGATGGAGAAAAAGTAAGTAAGCAAGCTGTTTATTATTTCAAAACTAATCGCCATAACTATTTATAAATTTATCCCACTGTGAGAGAAGATGATCAATGTCTTTATTGAAACGTGTTTGTAGTAGCCTACGGAACAATTATTGTACCCAGACGTGCATCTCTTCGGCCGAAGCAAATAGATGGCAATGAATATCTTCAGGGCTCCAAAAATTTCAAAATCGAGTGGGGATAGATCTGGATTTTATGGAAGATGTGTGAGCCTCCTAGCCAAACTTCTGCAGTGTAGTCAATACAACCGTGGTAGCATATGTCAATACAACGTGCAACAGAATGATGCTCTCTGTCAGCATTCTTAGGCGTTTGGAGTTGATGATGGGCGTTTTGCAAAGTTTCCATTACGTTTATCACACACATCAGACATTATGGCATGAAATGCCTGACACTCCTCGTACTGCCAAAGAACGCCCTACACCTCAATGTTCCTCTTTCCCGACCACCATAGTGATGTCTGACAAACTAAGACTATCAGGCAAATTGCAGAGCAGTGAACGTTCGCACTCTTTCTACCTGATTCCCAGTAGAAGGCGCTTCTATACACACACATACACACCTATCAGATTTACCAACTTGCGCGCCATGCTCTTTATACAGTGTGTCTCGTTTTCATTTGAGTGACCTTCATAGGATGTGCAATGTTGGCTTGACATCAGTCGCTACAGGAAAAGGATTTGCGTCGTGTGTTATGGTGAAGAAGAGAAATGGAGTCTGGATCTTTGGTTTACTACGTTTACTTTGCTTAAATGTTTACAGGTTGTTTTGAACACTTTTAAGTTGATTAGAACACATATAATACCCTATAACTTGCAACGCTTGTCACACTGAAGCACCATGGTTTGCTTTGCGCCATATCACAATGTTGAAATGAAGCGCTGGTGAAAAAAAAGTGTTCTAGCCGTGGTCTGGCAGCATGCTCGTCTCCTGCATAGCGAGAACTGAGTAAGAAATTCCGGGGCATAAGGATCCGACCTATTGAGGGCATGGACCCTATGACGCCGAAACCTGTGTCTTGGTTAGTTGAATAACTGATTCAACATAGATTTCATACATTTTTGTGCAGTCAAGAGTAGAAAAACATACAAACTGACATGAAAGTCATGACATGAACAACATGAAATACATGACTGACGCGACAAGAAACTAAATATGTATTTGTAGACAAGAAATTAATAATAAATTGAAATAAAAATATGATATACATTCAATTCTACAAAGAATTTGTTAATTTTCATTTGTATTTGCATGGTAGTGTAGTGCATGTAAGAATAAGGGGGGTGTAAGAGGGGGAGAATAGGACAAGGAAGAGGAAGCAAAGATCGCGCGCGGTTTTTGTCTTGATTGCTAGAGTATAGTGCTGTGACATTCGTCTACTTTTCATCAGAGTAACCAAGGAAAACTACCGATCAGCGCAGCCAGCTGCTAGAATTATCTTCCGGCGCTGACCTACACTTCGGCTGGCGAGGTTTTCCCTCTCTCAGTATCTCCCCCCAGCAGGGCACCACCCCACCTGGGAAAACTCCCTATTGGTCTCCTGACATGTGTTGCAGTGTCGTGAAAGAACGCGCATGTGTCTCTGTGTGTAAGGGAGAAGGACACAGGGATGAGGAAGCAAAGATTGCGCAGTCCGTGACGCGTTTCTTAAGATCGTGCTCCGGCTTGTCTCCCGACTGGTCTCCCGCCATGTGTGGCTGTGTAGTGCATGTACGCGTAAGTGTGTGTAAGTAAGCACCGAGGATAGGGGAAGGAACGAGGAAGGGGAAGAAAAGATCGAGCGCGGTTCGTGGCCCGTTCGTTAGCGTACTGCTCCGACATTCAACTGGCATTTATCGTGGAAACTAAGTAAAACTACCGACAGAGCAGCCGACCGCCGGAATTCTCATCCAGATAGCGTCTGAATTCGACCCAGCTATGAAGCTAGTGCCGAACAACCACCTCTGTCGGGACTCGAACCCTAGCATCTCCCGGTTAGAGACGGCAGCAGTTATTGCCCTGAGATACGTCAGCCGTTGTGGTGGTACGGGTGACGTGGCGATACGCGGTGTCGCGGGTTTCAAACATTGTAGCGGTACACCACAAAATCTGGTGCGTGTTTTCTCGGCATTTTCCCGTGTCCTCAGTCTGTGTGTATCCCTGTTCCACCAAAAGGAAAGAAAAAATAAAACATGTTCCATGAAGTTAAAAAACATACCAACAGAGCGGAATGTAGATTTTTTACGCGCATACCAGAAAGAGCGACGACTGCTATACAATGCTGTCTGGCACATTCTAGCTCTAGTAGCGAAACCAGGACGGCGTTCCTTTCCGCAACACTGAACAGCTCCGAGAGGCGGAAACACGACCCCTGCTCTCTGCGTGTTGGCCCACGTACGCTGCTTTACGCATCCGAGATTGGCAACTGCGGATGCCACTGCCAACATTTAATATTTGATATTTATTTGGTCAAAAACAGTAAAAACTGTAAATGACCTGTGGGGAGGAGATTATCTGCGCACGTTTTCTTGAGGTCCAGAAAAAAAAAGAACGCGAGATTAGCAACATTATTTGAAAAACTAGACATTTTCGTACCTGATTTATAGAAAACATACTTGCAACGGTAAACCAACTGCAGATGTGATTTTTCTGCATTGCTAACAAAATAGTAACTCACCTTCAGATCTACTGCTACCACTTAAAGTATAAAGTAAAAGGAGTGCTCAACAAAACGTGTGCATAGTGAAGCTGCAATTCGTTTTACAAAACCCTAGGAAAATACCTTGCGTTGCCCCGGCTTTCCTCATGTGAAGATCTCGGAGCAATAACGTGCTATGCCACAATACTCAAGGTTTGAGAAAACGGAGAGTGAAGGTTTAGATATTGCATTCTACACATGGGGATAAATAACATTAATTGACGAATATCCACGAATGCCATTTTGCAGCGAATCTTTGAAACAAAAAAAACCAACATCTAGATACATCTACGGGGCGTCGAAATACACTAATATTCAATTTCATCAGAAATGTTGCATAGCATGTTAAGTATTCATGCTAGGTATTCATATTCAATCCTTGTGAAAGAGGAAAATAATCTATTTTATATAAAGCACCATGCTTAAGATTATTGTTTTTAATATAATTGGTTCAAATTTTAATAAAATAGAATAATTTTCTTTCATTTTCCTTTACAGTACATTGTTATTAGATTAATCATTTTTATCATACGCACTGCTGCTGGCATCTAGCAAAACTATTAGGTATCAGATCTGCCGCACCGCTGGTGGCCTCTGGTGGAATACATTCGGAACCACTTGGTGTTAACGAGAGACGAAAAATAATTATTGTGGTGCTCCTACTAAATATTATTCAAATTGTTCTGCATTTGTTTAGAGCTGAATTGCTTTGTTAAGGAAACAACTAATGTCACGAAACTGACCACGTTTCCCCTGTATATTTTTTTATTAAACTACATTGTGTTAATCATTTTACTTAAGAACCAGATTATTTTACTAAATAACAAATCAACGCACAATAATATCAATTTATTACTGAATCATTATTAAAATTATAAATAGAAATATCGCTAATAATTTACCAGACTTTATCAGGGGGAGGGAAGATAACTAAGAAGGAAAGATAACATCAAGTGGCTCAACTGTGTTGAAATAGAGTGCCCTGTTTCATTTAATTCGGTTAAAACAATATCCGCACGTTCCTGCAACCCAGTTCAGAGCTGCTTCACTTTGCGAAGTTGTTTCCAAAGGTAACGTAAAATGACCTTTTCCGAATTGAAGTAGGATAGAGCAACTCGCCAGAGTCGTAGTGCCTCACAGAATCAGAAAGGCAGAAGCGTTATTCTACTACTTCGAGCAATTTCTATAGATTATAATAGTACATTATGAAACGATGATGTAATGATGGGTATTAATACACGAGTGTGATATTACGATACGAGTGAGGTACGAGCGAGTATCGTAAACTTCACACGAGTGTATTAATACCCATTACATCGAGTTTCATACGGTACTTTTTCTACGACTTATGGTAACTTTTATAAGTTAAACTTCTCCACTGAATCGTTTCCTGGCAGTCGACATGCAAGATTCAGCCAAGGCCACCTAGCGGACACATCACTACCCTACACCCGTAGGTGGCTGTGCTTTACCAGAGCGCCGGCGAGGGACTACAAAAGTTGCGGCAATAATATTCCGACTTCCGTATTTTCGCATTTGCTCTCATTTCTGGAAATGTCAACACCATCAGAAAGAACCACCATTCACTAAATATTTTAAACTAAAGAATTGGACGTTTTTTTAAGGACAGCCACACAGAAGCAGCAAATAACACAAAATGACTTGCGTTCAGATCTTAACCTCACTGAAAGTTCTCTTCAATGACTACCACTGCGCTAGTCAAATAGGATAAAAGTGAAATGACGATCCAATTTATTTTTAATAATATTTCACGTAAATATTACTACTAATAAAATAAAATTAAAACTGAGAAGCTTAATATAATATTAAATGCAATTTTAATATACACTCGAACGAAACATTTAGTGCAACAATTCTCAACGATTAATGAAGTGACAATACTTGATATGTAAGCGTCTCTATGATTGGCCAAGAACCTGTATCATAATGAAATCTGTATCGAAATGACCATCATTATGCAACTGGTTGCAGCCATCCAAAGACAGCGTTATACAATGGGAGTAGAAAAAAGCAATTATACGGCATATATTATTATGGACATTAAATATTTTGTCATGGACATTATGTATTTTGTTATGGACATTTAATTCGAATAAAACTTTTTCGAACGCATTGCTTCTTCATCCTTTTCGCTATCTTCCCTGCTATAAAAATTAGAGAAGTACCTAAATTTTAATTTGTACAACAGAAAAATATAAATGAAGTGACTTGATTTTGAAAATTACAGATTCAGCAAAAGGAAGAAAAAATTAACACTATGCAAGGATGAAATTAAATAAAGAAGTAGAATAAATAAATGCATAAAAACTTTTTTCTTCAATTATGTTATTCTATTCTAATAATTGTTTTTTAGATTATTCTCTTATTTTTGTAGAACTTAAGATGACCACAATATATTCAACAAAGATTTATCCAGAATAAAATGTCTATGACAGAACTACACCTTATAGTTGCTTTTATAATAAAGATAATCGAATCCCGCGCCGGTGAAAATTACAGATGTTAAAATAACAATGTACAAAGTTTTTTCTTTTATTTTCTTTCCCGTTTTCTAGATTTTACCATAAAATGACACTTGCAGTGCTCATTGTATTTTTTACAGAATATGAAATACCTAAAAAGACAAACGATATATTTTTTCGGAATATTATAAATGCTTTAAATATTTGCACAAAAATTGGAGCGCACGTATTGCACAAAATTGCCGCGTCATGTTAAATCTGTCACTAATGACCTTGGTGTTGATGCGGCAATAAATTAATTAATTATAAAAATCAATGGTACTTTTAGATATAAATGATGCGGGGCTCAGCTAAGTATTTCCAAGTTTCTCTGGCGTTTATGGGAAACAGTATTAGCATCGTATGCTATTTTGCAAGTGCAAAATCCCTTTTCTAACAGATAATCGGATACCGCGATGGGAAAACCGGAGCGTTCTGCACGGGAAATGACTCGTTTGTGAAGCGGCGTCTGGAACTCTCTTAATTGCGTGTCGATGCGACTGCATACGATCGGCGTGCTCCCCAGGGCCTTGCAACTCTCCATCTAAACCGGAGACAAAGCTTGAGGGTGTTACTATAAGAGGCGCTAGGGTCGCAGGTCAGGCTCGCCAACTTCTGCACATAAAAATTGACTGATTTCTGAGAAATACGAAAAGTGTCTTGTAAATGTTCAATTATTCATAATATATACATATAAGAAACTGCTGAAGAAAGCGCGAACATCGACGCTATTTTTTGTAACATTACGCGCCTGCTTGCGTCACGCGAACCTACGCAGCAGCTACGCACTATTGAAGTATCGTTGGCAGCAGTTCATATTTTAGTTCCTGTAAGAAGGTGATGCTCGATTAATCGCCACTGTAATGGTCTCCACCACGGGAGGGAAGGGAGTTGAAGGGCCCTGGTGCTCTGAGGACTGGTCCGGCTGTCCCGGAGGCGACCAGGAGTGCTCTGAAAGGCTGCGTCCTATCTAGGTAGGGTCATCGCTACACCGTGAGCTAAGTTGCAACGATGGCCTGTAACAGGTGATTCTACATGCTGAACTCCACCTGGCAACTTCTTCGACTCTACTTAGAAAGCTCGCGTACTTTCGGGTAGAGCATGTTTGAATTTCAATTAAATGAAAAGGTTCAAATTTAAAAGTAAATTAGCTAATTCTACCAGCGTATTGCTTTAAAATAATTGACTTTTGACAGATTTCTAATTATTCAATTAATCAGTATTTTAACAATTAATTAGTGCTGTACAGAGGACGTTAAATAAGTTGTATCTGAGGATGAATATGAAAATTAATAATAAAACTCTCTTCATGACTTTTCAATGTAGTCCCCTTTGACTTCAACACACTTGGTTTATTTATCCTCCAGTGATCGAGTACCCTCGGAATAGAAGGAAACATTTTGATTGTCCAGATACACCATTACAGCTATCTCAATTGCTGTACCGTCAGTAAATCATGGACCACGCAGACATTTTTTCATGTTTCGATACAGAAAAAATCTCTCTGGGAGCCAAACCTGTACTATATGGTGAATGTTTCAGATTTTACGAAGTCCTTTACAGCAGTGAGTGATTTGCGTGACTAGTGTGCAAGCACAATGTTGTGGAGCAAAAACAAACCAGCAGACAACTTTCCGTGGCACTTGTTTGACAGACTCACGTAAAGCCATTGTAGTGGAAGAATAGGTGTCTCCAGAAATTATTGTCTTGTGTGGCATGAATGCTACAAGCAGAACACCTTCTGTAACCACCACCTCCCAAAACGGTGGCCACGATCTTTCTAGCTGACTTCGGCAGACGAAAGTTTTTGGATGTTAAAGTACCCTTGTAGTTTCCATTGCATGAACTATTGCTTGGTTTTGCTTGCTAGCTTGCTTGGTTTGCTTGCTTGGTGAACCTATATTTCATTCCCTGTTGCAATTCATGAGTGCAGGTATCTGAAATTTCTCTAAGCAAGTTCACATTTTCTTTGCAAAATTGCCGGAGAAATGCTTTCTGCATTTCATTTGAAAAGTGCTTCCACGTGCCGCCCTGATCATTGGACATTTTCAGTCGATTCTCTCCCTCACTTAAATTGCCTGGCCCAAAATTGTACTTTGTAATTATAGTGTCCACTTCATCACTATACACAACATTCTTCCTCTAGTGGATTTATTTACGCTGCTTTCTTTATTTTTTGCTTCCAGGGGAATTTTATCACTGAATGATGTTCCAAATCCCTCATTTTCTCTGCTGACCCCGCACGGCACTGCATTTGCCAAGACATGTCCCAACCTGCCTATGCACTCTCAGCTCCCCAACAAGACGTGAGATGCAGAAGTAGATAACTTATTGAACGTCTCTCGTATTTGCTATTCCATTTCTCGATGAAGATTAAATTCAATGGATATTCAGGGATGTGTACAGCAATGGTTATGCCCAGTTAAATATGAGGACTCTTTTTCCATATTAGATCCGCATGCAATATTTTATAGCTATCTCTAACTGAATCCATCGTTGTGAATTTCCGCGGAAAAATAGCTCATGGAACGCTTAGTTTGGTTTGTGAAGGTAGACCTTTTTAAATCGTTAGCTTCAAGGCAGTGTCTGACAGTCCGAGGCCTTAGACAAAATTATTTAGATTCGTCTCCGGTGCCAAAATAGCGCAAATGCATCGTTGATTTAGCCTGAAAGAAGGCGGTTCCCAGAAATGACGCGGGACTTGAAGAGTAATTCTCGGTCTTACTATGTGAAATTTCGGCCTGCCTCTCGCCATTTGATTTGTCGCGTTCTTTTCTCGAGAAACAGTCAGAAAGGGTATTCATGTTGTATAATGAAAAGACCAATGAACCAATTCGGTAATTAGCCAGATTACAACTAAATCTAACATAATGTAAAACTTCTTTCATATTAAACTGAAGACAGAATTTTCCGTGTGTAATAGAGATTTGTGATTGCTCATAAAAATATAAGGGGGCAATGCAAGGTTACTTTAGCAATCTAGTGACCAATATAATGGTAACATTTCAAGTTGAGATTGTTTCGCTTATTTATTGGCGTTGCTGGCAGCGTTGCCAGATGATTAAATGAATATCCCAATACCAACATTGAAAAATCCTGGTACTTTCATTAAAATTCCTGGTACAAATGTCAACTAGAACGGCTCAGGAAGTTCGTTAAACTCAACATGACATCGATTTATTTAACGAACACCGATAAACTAAATGGAAGACTAAGACGTGCTATCCTTTTCTATTAAAGCACTTGCTAGAAAAAGACCATCCAATGTCACCCGCAAAGTTTTTACGTCATATTTTTCATCAGTACCGTCATATTTCTGTTACCTTTAAATTAATGAATAAAAATTATTGTACGAATCTTAAGTCACACTTCATCAGTTACAGTAGAATTAAAATTCTGGTATTAAAACATACGAGGATATCTACATTCTGCTATCTTCATTAAAATCCTCGTAAAAATATCAGGATCCTGGTACGTCTACGGTCCGATTAAAATAAGTTGGTAATTGACAGTTGCAAATGGAAGGGAGCGATGTTGACAGTTGGCGTACCACTGACCACGTGCTCCCGGGACACGAAAATAAACATTTGAAATAAATACTTATTAAAGTAACCAAATCAAACACTCATTTTGTAAGAAGCTACAGCTTCAGAAGCACAATTGTCAATCACCAACTTATTTTAATCGGAGCATAGCAACACTGGTTGTTAGCGCAGCGCCTAGATGGCAACCCAGGGGAAAATTCGTTCTCGCAAAGCGGGAACAGGGAGGAGGACACGCGGCAGATCGGAATCTGGCGGAGAGGAGAGGCACTTCAAGGGGATGAGGGCAAAGAATGCTGCGTATCGCCCGCCCCCATCACACACCAAAAGGGCCAAGATTGCTCCAAGTAAAGGGACAAGGGAAGAAGCTATATAGGATGGGAAAGAATGGTCACTTGGGAACATACGTTTTCCATTTTTGTATTATTGTCATTTTTATATTCATTTTTGTTCCTTTTTTCTAATGGTTGTTTTGAAGATATGTTTCCATTTTTGTTTATCTTACTGGTGTGTTATGTTTTATCAATTTTGCAAAAAGATGTATTCTTGTAACTGGACTTCTGTAATTTAGTTTTGTTTTTTTCATTTGAAACTGTCTTTTTTATTATTGTGTATGTTTTGTATATTTTTCCTAGTAATGCCTACTGTAATTGGGACTTTGCCCTGTTGTGGGTAATTAAATAAATAAATAAATACCAAAAATGATTAAAGGAGAAATAACAGAAGCTTGGGATTCACACACGGGAGAGAGACCGTTGCAAGAGAAGACGGTTTAGTAGGCCGTATAAGAAACACGCGGTTAGTAAGCAAGTGGCAGTGATGAAAATATTTTATTGTTTGGTTTGAATTTGTGAGAATCTACAATGGTATACTTCTACAGCCAGATCTCAAAGTATTATTGGGTCTTCCCGGCACCACACGCTCTTTTATTTAGAATGATCAAGATGATCTTTAGAGTAATATGTCAGATAATGTAGTCGATAAAAACTCAGCATTCAGTGTGTGTTGGAACTAACGGCAAAGGGAGATGAAACTGACAGAAAAAATGCTGTGAAACCACTGTAACCACCACATTTTCGACTTGGAGAGTTAGAGATTCGGAAATTTCAAGCTTGATTGATGAAAGTGGAGAGATAGTTCGTTGGCCGCTCTGCTTTGTATCACCCGTGGGACGGAAACAGTGAAGAGAGAATAACGAGGGAGAAGGAATAGCGGGGCAAGTACGTTGTTGACAAACTCCACCACAGTGAAAGGAATACAGAAATCTCTGACCAGACACAGAAAGCTAGTGCGGTGGTTGCTAACGCGAGTCGCTTGCGGAGCCGAGGTAAAAGAACAGTGGGGGGTAGAAGGAGTAGCGGAGGTCGAGAAATGGGAAGCAGATGCCAAGGAGTGGATGACCGAGAAGCAGGAGCGAATAACAAGGGGAGACAGGGAGCAGGTGACAGCGAAGGGGTGGCGGAGTAGCGGACAACAGTGGGCTGGAAGTGGAGGGGAGAGAATACCTGGGAGCGGAAGGCAGATAACGGTTAGTGGGTGGTGAGGGGCGAGGGAATCGAGTGACGAATAGTGGATGACCGGCAAAGAGAAGCAGGTAACGGGGTGCGGAGAATTCAGGTGCCAATGTGCGGATAATAAAGAGGGTAAAGAGGAGCGGGTGGGGAGTAGAGGGGTGACAGGCAACGACTTAGGTGGCTGAAGACATTAATTGATGTCTCTGCGGTGCCAGTGAACAAAAGGTCCTAGGGTTCGAGTCCCGACGTCGGTAAGGTTTTCGTCACTAGCTAGTTGGCAAAGTCAAATTAAGCCGCAGTCTGGAGAAAAATTCTAGCGGCCGGCTGATCTGATCGGTAGTTTTCCAAGATTTATCTAGACTATTCCTCCTGATTTGAATACCAGGCGAATGCCGGAGCAGTACCCTAAAAAACGGGCCGTGGACACCGTGCGATCTTTCCTTCCTCTTCCTTGTCCTACACGCACCTCTTACGTACGCAAACACTTTTGTGCAGTACACTACCACATACGATGGGAGAGTAGTCGAGAGTTTTGAGCTGGTCCCGACTGAAGCGATGCCGCGCTGATTGGAGATACCTGGTGGTAGAATAACCCGCAGGCCTACTGCGGGTACCGTACCCATCGGCACCGTATACATCGAGGGAAGATCTCCGCCAATCCCTCAATAAAATCATGCGCAACTGATATGTGATGAGATGGAGATGTCTATGAATGAAGTCGTCGACGGCGTCACCCGATATTGTTGTGCTCCCCCGACGCACTGGACAATTGAAGGGGGTTACTAGGTACATGTTTTCTTGATATGTATGGTGGTAGTGGATTTCATAAAGTATGTATTGTGTGATAATAAACTCCTGTTCTTGTTCACGATATATATCTTTCATTAATACTAAATAACAATATGATGCTAACGACCATAGCAGTTGACACGTCCGGAATCACTAGTCAATCAAGCAAGCAACGGGAAGAGGGTGATGTAGAACAGGTGAGGGCGAGTGGATAACGGAGACCAGGTAGCGGGTAAGAGGGAACGGGTGACGGTGGTGAGGAAGGCTGGGAACGGGTGACGGGTAGCGTGCGGCGGGTTGCCGATATCGAGTAGTGGGGTAGCGACGAGCGAGTGGCGGGGAACGAATTATGTACAAGTAACGGCGGCAGACGGGAAATCTATGTCGTGGAGAGAGTGACAGGCAGAGGAGTCAGGGGTGGATGGTGACTAGAGCGGGGCGGGGAGCGAACCAGAGGTTAGGAACGGGGTCACGAGAGGTGAGGAAGAGCTTGAAAGAAGAGGTTGTTGCAGTGGCGGATCCAGGTTGTGGCCATGGGGACCAAGCCCCCTCCCCCCAAAAAAAGGCCTAGAATTTTTGTTTACCTTCGTTTATTTGGCAAAATTGATTCAAAAATTTATTTATGTTCGAATTATGTAAATATTTAAATATAATATTGTATAATATTATATCAACAATATAATAATAAATAATACACAATATAATAATAAATAAGTTTATTATTTTACAAACATCTGTGATGCCCCACACACACATCATATCATCATACATATGATCGGCTTGATCTGCCGGTATTCTGTTGGTGAGCGGCGATGGCGGAGGGCGAGGCGAAGGTAGGGACGCGATATCGAGAACAAAACATCGAAATATTGTCATTCAAAATGTATACATCGATGATAAAAATAAATCCCCACCGAAAGCGGTGATTATTAATTTAAAATTATGACTAAACTAACCAAGGCAAAATTAAAAACAATTAACAAAATTGCCCCTAAATCCTGAGCACTCGAGATTTACGGAATACTTAAAGCTTCCTAAGTTAATCGTAAAAGGTGTATGAAAAAAGAAGGACCTTATCCCTCATGCGTTTACTGTATCCCCACGTGGGAATACGAAAAAATGGGTTGGTAATGCTTGGGCATCGGAGCTATCTTAAGGCCTGACGGATAAAAATACTTCGAAGAGCGTTCGCTTCGTTCAAGCATGAACTGACAACAGTACTTCAAGTTTTAATTTCGTATTTTAACATTTACAAAATTGTGATTATGGGACTTCTTTCATTCACACACAAAACAGCGATAACCTAAAAACATCGAACATCTATGTTAAAATCATCCGGTTTAATAAGTTGATGTTTAAAACGTCGATTTTTTCTACAAAATCATCAATTTCAATGTCATTTAATCCAATTTCAATCATCGATGTTTCTACAAAATCGATGTTTCTCCACAACCATTCATGTTTCTACAAAATCATCTATTTTTCTATAACATGGATGTTTTGGAAACAACGACATCGATCCCTAGGCGATGGAGGCGACGCGGCGTGCGCGTGACCCACACCCTTGCGTCCCCGGGGGCGTGTGCCGTAAGCGTAGAGAAGTGTTGTCAAGGTCGATGCCACGAGCTGGAGTCCGTGCCACGATCAAATCGCCCCTCCATTACTCCGCCACCAGAGACAACGCCATCCCTAGTGTAAAGCGGCGGGGTTTCTAATAGTTTCCTTTCCCGACGCTAGTTGCGCAGAGAGGCTCGTGGCATGCTACAGTGCCACGACGCGTGCCACTGCCACCAGCAGAAGACTTTGACCCCACTGGTGTAGGGCCTCATATGAATCGGGTGTTGAGGGTGTTGGAATGCCTAGAGCAGGGCAGGGAGCGAACCGGGGGAGGTTGAGATCGAGGCCACGAGAGGTGAGCGAGGGCCTGAAAGAAGAGGCTGTTGGCGAGCGTGGGCAATGGCGGAGGGCGTGGCGAGGGGTGCGCGTGCGCGTGACACGGGCCGTTGCGTCCCCGAGGACTGCGCGCCATCTGGCGCAATCTGCCGCGCGCAGCCGCTCGTATCGCCCGGCGCCACCGCCGCCGGTCGCGTTCTGGCGCCCCGCAAGGCAGCGCGGGGAAAGGAGGGGGACAAACGACATTACGTCGCAGGCGCCGAGGTCCCTGGCCAGTACTTTCGCTGACGGACACCAGCAGCTCGCCAACCTCAATAGCCACTGCGACGGCCCTCTTTCGGAAGATTTTATTCTTTGCGTTGTTGCAATTGCGTAGTTCATATCCTCCACGGGCGTAAATATCTTAAACGAAACTTATAAGCAGGTTTTCGAATTTCTTAATGCTAACTGTTGATTGAGAAGAGGCAGCTAAAGCACTGTCAAGAAAACATCAGGGCGTTTTTATAACGTGCGTCGGTTGCGGGTTTCAGTGCCGATTGCCGGTGAGTAGGGGTTGATGTCACTGTAGTATCTCGGATCGGGAGGTCCTCGGGTTCGAGTCCAAACGCTGGCAGTACTTTCAACATTAGCTAGTATAGAATAATCCTAGCAACCGACTGCGCTGATCGATAGTTTTCCGAAGTTCCTCCGATTACCGCTAGGTGAATGCCAGAGGAGTATCCTAATAGAAATGTCTCTTCATAGAAATTGCAACATCCGAGCCCATTCAGACCATTCATTAATTTGGGCCTTCTTCGGAACGTTAAATGAGGTTAAATGAGGACAGTTAAATGAGAGCAAAGCGCCAACATATTATGACCAAATAATGAAAAAATAGGGTGAAAATAGTAGGTGACTTTCACGAGGCAGCTTAACATTATCTTATAATTTGATGAAATGTTCTAAACTTTAAAACAAATAAACTTGAGCACTGACGTCGTCTCTAAATTCACTGCACTTCTAACATACAGTAATGCTCATAAACTCGAAAAGGTTCTAGGAAAAGCAAGAAACTACATAATTTAGTTATTGAACCGAAAGTACTGTGATTATTTAATTCCTGTCTCTCTCGCGCGGGTCATTCCTGTCAATAATTTTGGTCTCGGCAACTCGATAAATAAAATTCAAAGATCAGTTTTTTAAGTCCATTCTTCTGCAAACATGAATCGGGTGTAATCTAGAATACTTTTCATTCATGTTTACGACAAGATATACGAAGTACGTTTTGGTTATCTGTAGCAGTGTTGTCTATCACACTTGTTGTAAATAGAAGAGCTTGATAAGCACTCAAATACTATACCTTTTCAGTAGTGATTTAGAATGGCTTTGTGATCTCTTGTCGCTTCCGACAATAAGAAGTTACTGCAAAAAATTATATTAATTATATCTTGTTGCATTGATCATTTTTGGTAATTAGATAATGTTTTATGATTAGATAAAACGCGAAATTTGTTTTGGTATTGATCAAATCTTTCTCACAGATTATACTAGGAGCCTTTAAAAATGACAGAAAACAATAATACGTGAACAATGTTTTTAACGATTTGTACAGTTATTTAAGTTAGGCCTACACTAAAAATTATTAAAAATGTGTCCACATATTAACTCCACAAATTTACATTATATTTTTCAAACAAGTTTTATTACGTATCAATTCAATTCATTTAATATTTTTGGTCCCCTTATTCGTACAAACCTTAATTATTACTAACCATATACATGGTTAAGTAATAACTCTGTAGCATCCTCTTTAAAGGATCTTGAAATCGTTTAGATTCTTGTCACTCCTAACTTACCCATCATTAATTTCAAGCAGACAATATTTTCTGACATTAGAATTGTTTATACTGTTGTTGCCGACTCCAAATCGCTATACAATACTCGTTTGGGGTGACTTTGTACTAGGAAACGGTGTTTTTGTACTTGAGAAACCAATTATTTTTTTTACATTTTTCTATCCCGTATACGTACGTATACACAGTGTAATATTTCGTATACGTAATGTAGGAAAAGTAATGTAATGCTGCGCGAAAAAATTGCGAATTTTCGGCACAAAAAAATCGTGATAACGAGAAAGTGGATAAATCCAGGTGTTATATGAAGAAAAAAATCCCCTAACAAGTGGTACAGCCAGAATCCCTGTTTCCTAAGTCCTTGATACCAAAGCAAAACGTCCGTCTGTCCGGTGTATGTGAACAACATTAGCACCTAAACTGTGTGCACATTTTTTTTTCCAAATTGAATGAACCATAAGGCTGGAGTCGAAGCTCTGAGATTTTGAAATACATTCATTAATTTTTTAGGGTACTTTACCTGACGTCCTCCGGACATTTTCGAAATTTTCTCAAAAATCACTCCATTTTTCCTTTAAATTTCTTGTAAAAATAGAGTAAAATTCACTTATTAAGGTGGCATAGGTCCGATTTTTGCGGTTAACTCTGAATTTTCGAAAATTGCTAAAGTTTGAATTTCGTTCGGCGTCTTCTTACAACTGCCAAATTACAGACAAAGATTTTTCCTTCAAATACAATTTGTTCTTCATAGTTTGCTCTTTCTTTAAGGTCATATACATTTTTTTGAAAATTTTAGAAGTTTTCGCGCAATATTGCGTTCAATATGTGCAATTTAAAAAAATTACAAAAACTAGATTTTCTCAAAAACCGCTCCAAATTTTTTTCTTCAAACTTTTGGTAGGGATAGTGGTAAATGTACTCTATCAGACGACATCAAAGCCATATGGATGTATTCTTTTGTTTTTCAAAAATTGCAAAAATATATTTTTTGGCTTGTCTCTCACGTCGATAATATTTACATTAAAGGCGATTTGTTCACATTATTAAATTTATGAGATGTACTTTAAATGTAAGTAAAATTTCTCCAAAACTCAACCGTTTTCTGTGAAAACTAGCTCGAATTTCCGCATTTTCAGAAATCCTCAAACGCCATTTTCTCATAAATTACGCAAATTCTTTCTCCAAACTTGAACGGATAGTCTTAATTCCCTCTTTAATATGACGTATTGTTCATTTTGGGATATTCTTAGTTTTTGCAAACATTACGTAAATGTAATATTTTTTGAAGATCTCTCACATCTTTAATATGCACATTACCAGCAATTTGTAAACATTATTATATTTGTGAATGTAAGTGCTTCAAACGACTTCAAATGAACTTTTTTGAAAACTCAAACATTTTCTGTAAAATAGAGCTTCAAATTTCGCATTTTTAGTAGCGCTTAAACGCCATATTCTTAAAAACAGCTACAATTTGTTTTAAAGAAAATTGCCATTAAGAAGCAGGTTTCTGTGTTCTTCAATATTCTAAAATTAATATTTCCGTTCTACCATTAGGAAACTGAAAAATTGAGAAAATGTCAAAAAATGTACTTTGAGCGGCGATAGATGGCAGCTGGCAAGAGAATGTGGCAATTCCGAATAGCTAGTCCATATCGAAAGAAAAAGAACACTAATACAGGAAAGTCTGTGCCATTCTGTAGCACCACTAGTTTATATTCATTTACAAATGTATACTTTTACATAAAAACGTTTATTTAACAGTTCTTTTATTTGGTAGTAGAGGAAGTTTGTGTGGTACAATGTCACCCTCCAGGGTACGGTGACATTGTAACACACATTGTCCGCTTCGGTCTTTCTTACGAGAATATAGGCAAAGTTGAAAGGATTAAGGGGTAAGGTGTCTTTATACCATGTAATAATATAAAAAATAGGTCCAAAATTGAACTATTTTGCCTGTCAGCTCAAGCCGTAATAATAAAAGTAGGAGCCGACCCGTGTTGCTGCTTGGTGTGTTCTACTTCCTAGAATCGACTAATGGTTAAATCAACTGAAAATACACTCGCCAACATTTAATTTAACAGATATTCTTTAAAGTGGTGCGTGGTGCAAAACCACCCTCCGTGGTCTAAAGTCACCCCAAGAGACTGCACATCAATTTAATTGCAGTGTTCTTGTTTATATTTTGACCATATAATTCATAGATCCAATGTTTGTAATTGCTTTCCACTGATTTCATATTACATAACTAATCAGCGTACTGTTTTTGTTTCAGATAGCAGCATGCTGTCGCAGCTGCTGAGCGGGTAAGTTACAGATTTGGATAGCGATTCAATACTGTATTCGTAATAAAACGTCCTTTCTGGCCATGATGTATACGACAGAGGTTTCACTTTTACACGTTTCGTCATTTAACTGTAATAATTCTTTGAAAGTATTGGAAATTATGTTTTATTGATCTATTTTGCACATTTAATTAGACACTTTACAAAAACTTGGTATATCTTGTCAGAGAAAGACTGATTAATTACTACTTCCGAGCGCTTCAACTATGTTTATTAGTCCCGTAAATGTAGTCCACGTTATACCCCTACAAGAAGCTGAGTTGTTACCCTGATAGAATCTGAAATTATGCACAGACTTTTTTACTTGAGATGTTGCTAATTGTTTCTTTTTTCTTTTTTGTTGAACCAAAGATTTTGAACTTTTCAAAATTATTTAGACTTACTTAAATATGGGCGTTTTTAATCATTTTTTGTATATCGTGATCTGATTCTTTTGGGGGTTTGATACGTTTTCCCTAATGAAAATAGGGCGCCACAGGGGGTATTTTTTAAGGATTTAAAGAATGATCGGGAAATTCTTGTAATAAAGCCTTTGATCGGTTCTAGTTGGAACTCTTTATGAAGCTGGTTATTGCTAATATACCATGGAGCTTTGGTTTTTCTGCGTAATGCCTGATGCCTGAGTAATGGTCTGTTATTGATGTGCGGCGGAGACGTGCGGTTATTGGTATGCATGCGGACGAGAAAGCAACGGTGAATAACGAAAGCTGAAAGCATCACTGGATTTCTGACATTGGATATTGTTAAATAATTTGTATTAAACATTTTAAACTTCACATGTATTCCACTTTCAATAGAGGGAAAAGTGAACTAATATGTGTAAAAACTAGTATGGCATCCCCTTCGTCGAAAGCTAAATAAAAATTCTATCGCACAAGTCACGTTGCATGTTCCTGGATAGTTTTGCAATTAAAACTGGTTGAGCTCGGAAGATTTGTCGTTTTTTATTCTGTTTTTAATTATTGTATTATTAATAGTTTTGAAAATTCTGTATTAAAGTATTTTCTCGTTTGCAAGATCATGGTGTTCATCAAAAGCGAAACTCGTCGAGCAAACTGCATTCTGCCGATACTGCCCAGACATAAAAAAATGAGCGGCATCGACAGTTTCGACCTTGACAGAGACCGGTGTGTGTATACATTTCACAAGAAGATAAGAAGTGCGTTCGGACTGCGAAAACAAGCCAGCGAGAACGATCAATAATAAAATACGTTTTTGTCCGAGTCTACCCATTAGCCTTAGGAATGTCTCAGAAAAAGTGCAATCCCTGTTTGTCATAATTATCCGCTCTACTTATTACTGTAACGTACTTCACCTACCCTATCTGTCTTGTGTGGGTAAATGTTAAGTATATCGGGCTAAATTCTGGTGTCTACTTTGAAGTTGTTTCGAATTGAGATTTAATGGACAATTTTGAATAATATGAACACTAAGAGGTTAATTTGTGAGCGAACAGTTTCAGCTGTAACGTATACATTGAAATGGAAAAATCGTTCTCTTGTTGTGGACTTCAATCATTTACATTCTCTCTTTAACATTAGTATGCAGTAGGAGAGTTCATATTACAGGGACATTTTAAATACACATGTAGATATCAAATTCTCATTTTTGAGCTCTTAAAAGAGCCGATTTGATAAATAATATTTTTCACACTTTAATTTATTGTATTTTCACAGAACAATCATGAAATATTCAATATGAAAGGCGAAGTAAGGATTTTCAGTTAAGTGGACAGAACGCAAGGATGTGCATGGTAAACATTTTTATTCCCAACAAGCTTAAACTCACTCATATAATATGTAAGAACGTGAAACGTAATCTGCGTTGTTAGGGACTTGAATTTTTAAACCTCGCGTTATTTAACTTTTTGTTTTCCTTTTTTGAAAAGTTTGTAGAATCTCGTGCAAACCATTACTACACCCAGAAAAATAATTGCTAAAAACTCTGAAACCTCGTAGAATAAATTTTAATTGCGGTTAAAATTAGTCTTTATTTCAAAATTATGCGATGACTGATTTTCGGCCCAAATGTATTTTGTCAGAAATGTAGTACTGACATGGTGTTTGCACCCTCAGTTTCTAAGTACAATTTTCATCATCGGTTGTGATTCAAAATGATAAATATTTGGTTGAAATGAGTCTTTAATTAGCTCATAACAATGGAATAAATCTGTTAAATTTTTTCCAAAAAATAATTTAAACGACACTAATAGTCTTTTTAACACCCTACACTTACATATATTTATACAATCAACGAAATCTCATTATTTCTGAATAAACTGAATAGTGAAGTTGTACATAAAACGAAATGAAGTCATCAACAATTAGAAATCAGAGTTAGAATTAGCTGAAGGTACATCATTTATTTTTTAAACAAAATTTAAAGATCATTTTTGCCATGGGAATGCGTTGTCAGTTGAAAAGCGTGAGAGACAGAAGCTGCCAACGTCCTCACCTTCTCTAACGGGCGCTGTGCTGCGCGCGGGGCGTCGCAATTCAATTTAAGCAACTCGGCGCTGGAAGAGGTTCTGCAGGAGAAAGTTCACGCCTCCTCCACTCCAGCGCTCAGGCCATTTAACTCAACGCTCTGCCTGCGACGGGACACTGCGGGATGAGCCATTTCTGCAGGATACTGGGCGCAATAGCTGTTAAATTCTTATAAAGATTTATGTTTAAACTAGTGAGTGCTACAACATCACATACTTTCCCGTGTTATTGGAAACAGCTACGTAGGATTTCTACTACCAACATATTAGCTATTATTTGAAAACGTCCAATTCAACCAAGAAGCGAACAACTCACTGTTTCCATCGCTCACTGTTGTGAAAACTACCTGAATTCTACCACTGCATAAAAATATAATATAAAAGTTTTCTAAACTTGTATTGGATGGACGGACGGACAGACGTATGGACGGACTGACGGGTGGACGGACGTTTTGCTTTCAATTGGTTTTTCAGTATCAATGACTTACAAAACAGGGATTCTGGCTACACCACGTGTTAAGGGATTTTTTCCCTTAATTTATCAAATTGGATTTATCCACTTTTTCGTTATCACGACCGGCAACGAATTTTTTTTGCCGAAAATTCGCCATTTTTCGCGCAGCTGTACATAACTTTTCCTATACTACGTATATTACTCCGTATATACGTACGTGTACGGGACAGTAAAAATATTCCTTTAATACAGAAATTAGTGGTTCTACAACAGCGCATACTTATATTATTTCAAACTTTTACAATTTTTGAAAATTTAGATGGTACAATGAAAATTAGACCTGAGCCATTTTAAAGCGTTTTTTGCTCTTTCTGTGGAAAAGATTTAAAGAAAAAATTTCAAGCCGTTCTTGAGGGAAAAATTATAAATTGCATTAACTTCAAGCCGAAATTGAGTGAAAAATTCCCTTTTTTCAAAAAATTGTTTTTCACCTTTTAATGACCTCATTTTTTAGAACATATTTTATTTGCGAAAAATCTCTATCATTAATATTATATTGTAATGTAAATATTTTGCCATGTTCGAATATACCGAGATGTCCTTTTTGCAGATCCTTATCAAAAGTGCGTGCTTTCTCAACTCCTGCTTCTACAGTTTTCACCAAAAAATATTTTTATACATGATAGACTCTTGCCCTGCCGAAACACTTTCTTCATTTGTATCCACTTTATCAACATTCATTATATTCGTTCTCTTCTGTTTTGGAAGACTCTGCTGCAGCTGAAACAACCTTCAAGCCAGATGGGTTTTCCCTATTTTTTAGCTCGCAGTTCTCGTCGATAATTTCTGCGTGCTCGACAGAATTGCCAGAGGTGAGCTGAATCTTTTCCTCAGAGGTACGTTCCTAAATTCACTTTTATTCGCCGTAAATGCTACAAAAATAACTCAAGAGACATTTCGCCTGCAAATTCCTGAGACAAATTATGTTTTCCTGTAAGTTGTATTTCCTGCGTTTCTACAGCCAGTGTAGGGAGTTCACTATAATTGAATCCTCTTGCGAGTATTTGTAATGTTTGTGGATTGTGACCAGGGCCTATTCTTGATTATTACCAAATAATTACTATATGCGAGTTCACTAATCCAGAATCGACTGTAAAAACTTAATTCGTATTAAGCGTATTCATATTCATATTATGGATGGAGCGGCAGGTGCCCTGGTCACAGAAATATACTACACAGAAAGGAAAGTAGAGAGTTGCTCCTTTAATCTTCAGGGAGCCACCGCGCAGCGCGGACCGCCATTTTGAAATTGTGCAAAGGAACCCTAAGCGTCAGCTCAAATGCCATTTTCTCAAAAATTGGCTTCATTTTTTTATTCTAACGTTTCTAACGGGCAGTGCTAATTGCGCTGTTTACTATGACATAAAATTCATTTTGGTGTATTATTTTGTTTTTTCAAAAATTACACACATGTATTTTTTTTTAATATCTCTCACACCGTTAATATGCACCTTTCCAGCGATTTGTAAACACTATTAAAGTGCTTTAAATGGCTTCAAGAGAAGTTTCAGAAAACTCAAAAAGTTTTTATGAAAAAGAGCTTAAATTTCGCATTTTTTGTAACGCTTAAACGATATTTTAGTAAAAACAGCTTCAATTTTTTAATGAAAATTGTCATTTAGGGCGAGGGTTTACTCTTCTTTAACATTTTTAAGTAACATTTCGGTTCTACTACTAGGAAACCGAAGAATTGTGAAAATTTCAAGAAACGTACTTCGGGCGGAAATAGATGCAAGCTGGCTAGAGTATGTGGCAAGTCCGGTAAATTAGCAAAGGCCAAAGAAAATAGAAAACTAATAAGAGGAAGTCTGTGCCGTTCTGCAGCACTATTACAGTAGTTATGCATTTATAATTCTTTATCTTTTTATCTGTATATTTTATCAGTATTTTCTTATGTGCGATATTAATATGTGCCAATACTAAGCAAATGTCCCCTCGGGATACATATGTTTTTGCTAGTTATACACACCAAATATAACGAGTAATACGTAAATAAACCACCATTCACCACACAACAAATGCTGGGTCGTACAGCAGTTTACACACTTTCAATATGGCGATCATCTGCATCATACGATTATCATTCGTATCGGCCACGGTGTAAGATATAAAGGTGTGTCAACTAGTCGCCTTTGGACAAAATTGTTGAAGCCAGTTTGAGGCTAGTTCCTCGCTTATCCGTAGGTGCGCACGATCGAGTTGGCCATTCATGATGGCGTCTCGCGATTTAGTGGCTTCCACCAGAGGTTACAAAGCTTTTAAATGGATCACCATATTGTCCCAAAAATGCCCAAGTCGTTCGTAGCGCGTGCATAGCGAGAACTGTGAGAACTAGCCTCACATTAGCTTCAGTTTTAGACCGGGAGTGAACCCACTTATATCTCTTACACCGTGGTATCGGCGCACGGATTGTGGGTAGCTTTTTCCTTTCTGTGTAGTAGCTATTCTGTGCCCACGTGACCTAAAGGATGAACCGCGCCTGCAGAACACGGCAGAATGGTGCGTGTCGCTGCCATCCCAGGGGACGCGTCACTCAGCTGATCACGTGCTCTCCCCACACGCACCCCCTCCCCCCTCGTTTCACACTGCCTCACGCACGTCAATCCACTTTCCCGCAGCGACTGCGATACTGTGGCTGGCCCTCCCCTCCAAGGAGTGGCAGGAGGCACGGACGCGTCCGCGAACCATCACCTTCTGAGGCGTTTCATTTTACTAATTTCGCATGCGTTCTGTAGAGAAAGTTATGTAGTGCTGCGAAAATCGATGTCGAGATATTGACAAAAATACTCGTTTCGAGAGTTCCTGATTTTCGACACTAGTTTGACAGCTAGGTCGAATTCTGGATGAGAATTCTATAGGCCGGCTGTTCTGATCGGTAGTTTTCCGTGGTTTCTCCAATCAAGGCGAATTCCTTCCTCTTCCTTGTCCTACCCACTCATTTACATACATACATGTACATGCACTACACTACCACACATGTCGGGAGACCGGTCGGGAGCTTACAGCTTGTCCCGGCTGGGGCGGTGCCCCGCTGGTGGGAGATACCTGGTTGGGGAAAACCGCGCTAGTCGACGGTAGGTCGGCGCCAACTCCCGAGGAAAACATGCACCACTCTTACGGAACTAATAATTTCATTAGTTGACTCGCCAGGAATTACTAATAATCAATCGAGAGCCCCTGATATAAAAAAAAGGTTTTTGTAATACGCTTGCCTGTCTCTCTATTTTCCTATCGATTGATGTAAGCAAACCCGAGACCGTGAAAAGTTGAAACGAATCTTTTGATTCTTGAGTTCATATAATAAGGTCTGAATGTTTTCGAAATTGTCTAAAAGTGTCCTGATCTTCTTCAATTATGACTTGCAACTAAATTATTGAAGTTAGGGTTGTTTGTTAAAGGGATCTGTTATTCAATTTTATATCTTTGAATCATTTCACAAGCATTTTTTTCTCTCAAATATTGTCACTTTTCACGTTATTTAATTCGAATCGTGACAATTGTTCATTCTTTATTTTATAGCTTTTACGAATATCGTTTACTAACTAAAATTTAGTTAAGAAAAATTAAGAAATTACCATTATAGGAGCAAGAAGACTAACAGAAATATCTGTGTGAATTAATCCTAGGTTTCATCAATTTCAAGAACAATTTCGTACTCTCTCCGTTTATTTGCCCCTAGTTGCAGGGTTGGCGGCAACAGGAGTAGCTTACGTCATTGGAGAAATTGCTATCAATTCTTGCCGAAATGACATGACTAGTAGCATCTCTAAAATGGCAAGCAAAAAGAAGATTCGTTCATAACACATGTAAAAAACTATTTGCAATCGCATTTCTCCGGTTTCATTCATTGCTTCGCGTTGTGTATTAGATTAGATTAGATTTATTATTAATTGTGCAATTAAGTATCATTAGTTGGTGGCAGGCAAAATTAAGAACTAAATTACAGTTAGTTCAATTTGCTGCGATATTCTGTACGGGTCCCAGCATACCGCGCCATTTTCTAACACAGGTCGCTCTAGTAATATATAAGCTAATTCTTTACTTGTCACCGTACTCCTCTTTAGAATCCGCATAACGAAATGTAAAGATCTCTAGGCTTTCCCCACAACGAAATTTACTTGATTTTCCCAGCTCAATTTACTGTCTAATTGTAGTCCTAAATATTTGCAAGATGTAACTGTAGGTATGACATTGTTCTTCAATTTGTACGATGTTTCACCATATTATCTACCCCTAGCAAACGTGATGGCTTTGCTCTTCGAACTGTTTATTTCCATGCCGTTTGATTCTGCCGAGGAGTGTATTTTTTTTAATTTATTTATTTGTCAAAAAACAGTAAAAACTGTATATGACATGTGGGGAAAGAGATTTATCTGCACACATTTTCTTGAGGGCCAGAATAAAAAAAACAAAAAAAACGAAAAAATGAATTTAGAAATACTATACTTATTTTAGTAAAATAAAAATATTTGAAAAATGTTTGTTTCCGAGTTATAGAAAATCAATTTCAACGGTAAATGAACTACAAGCAAAAGGAGTGCTCAACAAAACGTGCGCACAGTGAAGCTACATTTTCGTCCAGAAGCAAAACAAGGCGCCATTTCAGCATTTGCTCAATGGATCAGGGAAACTGGATAAAAACCTGATCGAGATGGGGGTCACTGACGCGGAAGTTGAATTACATTACTTGTTACAGGCGTATTAAATATTTTTTAAAATTTATAAAATGCAAACGTAAACTAATTCATTATATATCTTTGTTTTGTTACAATAAACATTATTTTTCTAATTTGTCTGTGTCTCGCTGCAAAATATCTACGTCCTTCTCTGATTTGATAACATGATAGATGATACAGTCATCGGCGAAGAGTCTTACATTTGAAGCTAAATGTTTTAGCAAGTCATTCACATTACAAGTTACATTGCACATTACATGTTTTGACAAGTCATTCACACGTATTGTTATAGTTGAAGACTGTTGGACAAGCTTTTTTTTTTAAATTTTCGGCTAACGTTGAAACGTGACAGGGTCAAACACATAGGCGCTGAAATCCTAACATTAAAAAAAATTAAGGTCGTATTAACTACGAGGTCATTAGCGACCACTATCGATTTAATGTTAGAGTTATCCGTATACTGAATGAAATGATAGGGTTATGAAGAAAGAGGGAAAGCACAAACACAAATACAACCATGCCCGAGGCGGGACTCGAACCCGCGATCATTCAGCCTACGATCGCCATGGTAATACTGGCTTAGCGATCTCGGCCAGCCGGATCGGCTCCTGGCATATTTATACAAGGGATCGCCCGTGAATATTCTAGAGCGCGCCTCGGCATTCCCCCTTCCTGGAACGCGGGCGCTGGTGTAGTTCGAGGGAGGACACGGTTTCTGCTGGAATATTCCACAATTCCACCTGCGCATATAAGATTTACAGGGGAATTTGAGATAAGGAGAAATAATAAATGAAAAATACAAAATGAATAGACATCGCACTCTACATGGGTTTCGGGCTTTCGGCCTTTCGAAACGAGACACTAATAGCGTTTTCCATTCGTTGCACTGAAACCCACCCTAGTGCAGGGCAAATACGTCATCGCTCCGCAACAGTGCTGCCCCACACGCGTGAAGGGCAGTCGTGGGGCAGCCACGAATGAATCATATTTCGGAACTGAGTCGGTGCGTGTACGCTACGCAATGAGATTATAGACAGCTGTTCTTCGTCTGCCACACTGACAGAACTCGAAAAATAAGAATTTTTGATTTGTGATCGTTGTTATAATTTTTATGATAATTATTATTATTATTTTAACACATCTTGTACGAAGTCTTTGGTAATTGTTTACTCCTTAATTCATAAAGTATTAACGTGTGATTCTTTATTTAAAAACTACCGAAAACTTCAAAAGCGAATCTGTCGAAAGTTCATTTCTCAAGATTTGTCAGTGATTGATTTCGAACATAGTACACTACATTTCGAACCGAAAGGCTTCTGCAGAATTATTTGGTTATTGAAAACTATAAAAATATTAATACAAGCATTTCCGCTTGCGCATGCAAAGAACTGTTCTTAGCACATTGTATATTTGGATGATTTTGTAAGGGGATAGGTTTGATTACTAAGTAGCACTGAATTTGTTAACATGCAGTAATTTACGGTTGAGTTTTACGAAAACACAAACTGATTTTCCGAACTTCGAGGAACTCACAAAGTTATTTTAAAGCATTTCTTGTAAAACATGGTATACTCCATCATTTGTAGTGTCCCTATGTGACAGGAGATCCTCAATTGCCTTTATAATTAAACCACGAATCCAAATCAACATTCATAACTTCCGTACCTAACCTCAAAATGGCCCAGTGCAATGGACTGCACCGTCGAGCTCGTCAGTGCAGGTTAGGGCGCCCCGAGTGCACCCTGGTTCCGTGTCATTGTGCGAATGGAACATGGGCTTCTCTGCACTGGTGCGCCCTAGCGGCTGAATGGAACACGAAAGCTGCCCCGAGTGTGCACTGGGTGCGCACCAGTGCGGCGAATGGAAAACGCTATAAGCTGCTCTGCGTTTAGAGGCTATTCAAATCCACTTATGGTACGGTTATTGATTGTTTTTATAATCAAGGTCTCATTTAACCATTTGGATTAGTTTGTCTGCCTCCATTTGCTAAATTCACAAACTTTTAACGTAAAAGAATTTATATTCAGACCGGTGTGTACCGTCGGCTCGTTAGTTGTTACACTATCAAGCTGGCATTCTCTCTTTGTAGGTTACCACTAGGAGATAATCTTCGGAATAATCTCACAATCTCGAAAGTTCTATAAATTCATTGCCATACCAGTGTCTAGAAATGGTTGTGAATTCTGAATCACAATAAGGAAGAATAAAAACATTAATTCAAGCTGTGAAGATGAGATTCCTGAAGAATTTAAATGCCACATAATTCTCTACAAGAAAAAATGAAGTTATAAGAGTTATGTTGAGAATGAATCCCTTGAACTACAGACTAAATCATATAAAACACGTAAATATTATGGAATTAATGACTGCCTAAAACAATAATCCCTTAGGTAAAACGAAAAGGAGAAAACCTTAAGAAAGTAGGAGGAAATTTGGAGAGAGCACCTCTACTTTTTAAGAAGGAGGATGACGAGACAGAAAAATAGAATTATTTAATAATAATAAAATGACAAGGAAACTTCCCGACGAATTACAAACCGTAAAAAATTACATTGCAATTCTTAAAACAAGAATTTGTAAAGAAATATTTCACAAACTGTTTATTTTAAGTTTGAATATAAGTTCTTCAGCATTTCTAGAATTTAAAGCCAAATAAGATTGACCGTCTAGGATAATTCTTTTGTTTCTTTTAATTTGGTTGGGTTAAATGCGTATGTTGCCTCTTCTCTTTATGTTTTATAATTAATTCGTATTACACATAAGTGTAGTCTATCTACGGGAGTTTGTGCTTTTGAGAAGAAAACGGTAAAGTAATTACTTATTGCCAATTTGATCAGGAAAAGGGTAGTGTGTGGTTTGAAATGTCTCACCTGGATTAACACGGAAGAACCATCTACTTGACAACACAATTCAATTGCAGTAAATGACAAACACATCCTATAGTGATTAAATCTAGTTGTTTGTCAGCCTTTTGTAGTTTTTCAGTGAATCCTTCATAAAGAAATTTTTTAAACTTTTGAAATTCAAGAAATTCTCTTTTTCCATCTGATGCGTTCCTAGAGCCATTTGGGGACATTATTGGCATTCCGAAATGTGTTCCCTTTTGTTCGTAATTACCGTTGTAAGATATGCACTCGTGGATTCACAACGGGCCTCTGCGGATTTCTGAAAGGATCTTCATGAGAGGTAACAAAGGAAACTGAAAATACATTTGCGCACGTGTTAGAGAAGTTATAGAAATTTTTGGTCATCTCCCAATAAATTCCTTAATTGTATCTCTTTACTAAATGCCACAAAGTAAGAGTTGATGCAGCAGGAACTTTGGAGTGTGCTCAAGAACTCAGGTCCGAAGGCTGCCGTAGTTCCGTGTAAAATACGGAGTGAGAAGTAAATACGAGAGAGTGAGAATTTCGTTTCCTGGCGCGAGAAATATTGCAGTCACTACTCTCGTGAGTGTAATGCATGCTGTATACGGGGGTGGCGGTGATCCTCCCCCTCTGAAAAGTGAGATTCTGCACCGATGTACAATACACATCGACTAACGGGATTTCCCTCTTCCAGGTATTCTCACCAGCTGGGATTCGCTCTAAGCTCCCGACAGGTCTTACGGCATGTGAGGTTATGTTGTGCGTTTGGCGTGTAAGGGGAGAGAAGGGGACATGCATGTGGAAGGGAATATCACGCGTGGCTCGTTTGTTAGGAATCTGCTACGGCATTTGCCTGGTATTACTTGGAAGTAAAGCATTGATGTATTTATTACTTATTTGTGATGTGGTTGGCTTCTCGCATCACCAAGTATTACATCTTGAATATAATCTAATTAATTATCATTGAACTATCTTCATCATTCACTGCTTGTCATAACCCCATCACGCATTAGCCTAGGTAACGTAAACTGTGAAATCCTAAACCATTCATCCGATTGAGGCAAACACTATTGAGGTAAATAAAAATATGAATATTATAATATTATTATTATAATATATGAAAATATAACATGTGAATAATAAGTAATAAAATCAATAAAAATATGACATTTTATGTGTCACAAACCATTTTCCAAATTTCGCATTTCCAATCTTGTGTAATCCATCCAAGGTTTTCAATAATGTACGAAAACCTTTACTTCACGTCTGAGGGACACTGTTTGGAAAACCCTGACCTGTCGCCAGCCAGATACCCAGAGATTGTGCGCCTTTCTTCTGCGTTGTCCCTGGTGGGTAGATGGGAGCGGGCGGCGGCGGTCCGCCGCAGGACACCACAGCTGCCACCCCCGCCCCCACCGCCCGTCTGACCAAATGGAATGAAAGCAATTCCGTCGCGTCGCATACCGAGCCGGATCGCGTAACGCAGCCTGCCAGCCGCCCGCTTTCCCGAAACCCCTTCCTCGCCCACTTCCCTGCCGGCAACGTAGCCACGAGCATTTCTCGAGTCCCCGCGAAGAAACCCTGTCAGTACGGGGCTGTGTGGGCTGCGAGAAGGGTGGGGGATCCTTCCATCAGAGCCTTCTCCCTCCTCCTTGCCCGTTCTTCTCAGATGGAAAGCTAAGGAGGAACGAGCCGGCAGCTCTACTCCCCAAGGCTTGACAGAGAAAACAACCATTTTGAGACAACACTCAACAGACGTTCGTAAATCCAAAACTTTATTTATTATTTCCACAGTTTTTGTATCCTGATACTTAGCTGTAGTCAACGGTGGGTTCAGAAAGTATTTCATGAGAGTTGGATCAATTTCAGTTCTCCTTCCTCTTTAAATTCGTTGTAGAAAAATAAACTTCTTTAGTATGTAAATTTCTTCTGGAAATGTCATTACCGCGGACTTCTCAATAATGTTCGCTCAATATACGGCAATTGTTTTGAATAAATTTGTTATGGTCGAGAAGATGGCCTCTATCCCCCTGTGGTCTATCGTAGAACGTTGCGTTAAATCATTCCAAGATCCCAATTAACTCACAGCTTTCACCAATGAAGGCAAAAGAGATGAACTAAATGAACTCTTCCCTCTCCTACACCACACAGAATTTCTTAACACTGCCCTCCACCGCCCCCATCGAAAAGTGGAGAATTGCGAATTCCACGAGCGGTAGCGAAACCACTCAGGGGTGGTGGTGACGGGGGGGGGGAGTCTTTCATAATCTCCCCTCCACAACTTCTGCTTCCTCGTCCTCCTGCTCACCCTTTCCCTACAGGCGAAGCAGAGAGGACTAGAACTTACAACCTCCACACTCGAACATACCCACAAACATACATTCGAAGGTACTCGCGCGAACAAGAAGAAAGAAATTTTTATCTACAATATATGAAACCTCTTAACTCTCCCTCTCGTGCCCTCTGTCTTGCACCCCTTTTCCAATGAACATTCCTATAACAAGACAAAACTAGTGGTGCTTCCAACGAACATACTTTCTCGTACTGCTTCTATATGGTCCTAAATGCTATTCCACTACTTCATAAACCAGCAAAAGAGTTTTCTACCAGCAAACATTTTCCGTTCCGAGACTCGAAATCCGATCCTCAAAGTTAACTAGCCGGCATTTATACTACTATGCCATACTAGCACCGTATGGGTCGAATAGAGCCATAAAAAAGAATCGAACCGAGCTATAAAATGGTAAATACATGATACAGAAACAATTGATACGATGGTACATACGAGAAAGTCTGTACCATTCTATAGCACCACTAGTTTATTTATTTATTGACCGTCCCTTATTACACACGTGGAAAAGATTTAAAGAAAAAATTTGGAGCGGTTTCTGAGAATTGTTTTTGTAAATTTGAAGAAAAGATTACGCAAAAACGACTCGTTTTTTTCAAAAAATTCTACATAACCTTTTTTAAAGACTTAGTTTTGTACAAGATACTTTGTCTGAGGTAAAAATCGCTATCTACAATTTTGTAGTTTTAAAAATATTTTTTGCAATTTTCAAAAAACCAAGTATTTCCCAGAAGTAGGACTAAAACCATATTTTTATTACATAAGTGAAGAAATTTACAAAATCCCTCACTCATTACATAAGTCCCCAAAGTCCCTCATTACATAAGTGCAGAAATTTTTTTTAAAAATTGGAGCGGTTTTTGAGAAACATGTAAATTTGAGGCGCAATTTACGCAAAAACGACTCGTTTTTCCAAAAAATGGTACATGACCGCACGATTACATAACTTTCTCTACTTACGAAGTATTCGTAAGGTGAGAAAGTAAAAATGACATAAAAACAACCAAAAATATTCTCATTCAATTTCATGATATCGCTCTACTAATTAATATAATCTCCGCTAACCAGATTAAAGAACGCGAAGTAACTGTATTACAAGATCTAAGTAAAATTCATCATCATAATGTCAATCGAGCCATTGAACATATTAAACCTATTAAAGACCAATCTACGACTTTCTAATTTTCGTAAACAATGACAGACAAAACAAACCACATGAATCAAGCACGTAATTATCGTTTAATAACCACAAGAACCCCAAGAATTTAAAGTTACTAAACCATATAATACCATTTGTATACGAACAACAGAAGAATAAGAAATCAAATACTCCACATCATCTTGACATAAACAAAGTAAGCTTATTAAAAATCCACCAAACAAACTCACCCCAATTCGAACAAAATTGTATTTTAAACCGTAGGATATCATAATACTAAAATACTCTCCAATCCATATTTCTCTAATTTCAATAATTCAACCGCCAATGCCATTGACTCATAAATTGAGTCTCAACGTTAGCTCTATGTTAAGCATAATTTATTCTTAAATATAGGTATTTTAATCACAAATAGAATGATAATAATGAAATAAATATATAAAATACCAATTATTTCAGAACCTCAAAATCAATACAAATAAAAAACACCATTTAATTTACAAAAATCCAAAAAACTAAGTGAATGTGAAAGCAGCGTAGCAAAATTTGCATGATGCGACAAAATAGCGGGCCCAAGAAATGGCCCAGGACTCGTCACGTAAAATAGGCACTAACTAATATAGTACTTCTGGGTTTATGACCATCGACTCGAATGAGCTATTTCAGTTCTACTTGATCCATTGAGAAAAATACCATTCTGCACAACAAAAGTATCTTTCCTGCCTCTCAAATTGTACTGTAATTTTTACTGTTTTTGATGTTTAATAGAAAATAAGCATCTGGAAGTAAACATTGCTACATTGCTAAGGGTTAATTGACATACAAAACATTCAGACCCGTGCGGTTTGTTTTCACAAAATATCGAACTCGAAATCTTACTTCAAGATTCTGGTCGTTTATGAGAACCGGTAAAACCTAGTGTGGATACTCAGGAGAACTTAACCTTTAAAAATGTAATAGAAGATCCAAAAAGCTTATATTTGTTAGATTTGGGGAAACGTGCAGCTCGAGCTCCTGGTGAGGCTCCTATAGGGGCCTGGGTATAGAAGCGTAGTCCTCACTGTTACTGAAGTATGCGCAATGGTGGTGTATTGGAGTTTAACCTTCCAGCGGGCGCGCTGTCGTAAATTTTACAACAGCAGATTTTTTAAATTTCTGTCAACTCGTTGTTGTTAAAGACTTCTGCGTTCTTGGTGTTTCTTGCAGGCATCTTTAGTGATACATTCCTGCAGCCACTGTTTAGTTTGCACCCTATATTCAATTTTTGTAACACTCTATTCGGGATAAGTGCATAGTGACGTAAACTTTACGCTGCGCGCCGGCTTTTGTGCTAAAATATTGTGTAATAATTTGGCCTAATCGAAATTTTCTGTAAAAATGTCCAGATAAAGAATTCATGAGAACAAAATTCAGAATATTCTTCAAGAGCTGTCTGATCGGAGGAAGATCATGAATTGAATAGAGACAGTGACAGTAAACGAATGTTGAAAATATAGACGAGCATCAGAACGATACTGGATCGGAACAAGATCTTTTTGATACTAAATACGAACGTTTATCAACGGATATGTTTTTTGGTAGTAAACATCATTCTTAGATATTATAATGCGTCATAAAGTTCCATTGTTCTACAATTTCTTTGATTTTTTCAATAGTCATTGAATGTCGTAAAATTTACGACACGCGCCTGCTGATGTGAACATTTTACGCGCGCCCGCTGGAAGGTTAACGTATGTTGAGTTGCATGTGCGTATGCTGATTTCTTTCTAGCAAAATCTATGCAGTTTTCCACTTTTCGTCTCTCATTTGTTTGATGCAGCCCTAGTGAATAATTCCCTATCCAGGAGTAGCTCATTTTTGGGATTTTGTGTTGTCGTCAATGTGTTGTAAATCTTACAAAACTGTCATCTTTCCTTAGCTTGTTATAATAGATGATTTCTTAAAATTATTCAAGAGAAGGGACATGTATTATTTATTAGAGGGGATAGTTAAGTCGTTAAAGTTAAGTCGAAAACAGGGCGGATATAGAAAGGATGATGAAGGCTTGTCTTTGCTAGAGTGTCGCTATTGCAACCTTAATAGTTACCTTTACTGCAGTTGGTGTTGACCGTTGCTTGCAGCCTCGTGATTGTCACGAGTTCAATACACTACATCCTGGATGCATATTGTCAGTCAAAGAAGGCATGTTGGGTCCTCGAGGGAACCATATTTCGTTTTCCGTCTGAACGCCAGCTACAGGAGAAATAACTGCATCCTTTATTCATGCACCTTTGTATGATGGATACACATCTTCCTCTTCTCGTACATAAGTTCTCTCCCTCAGAACTCTGTGATATTGAAAGAGGATTCTGAAAGGAAAGACATTTATAGCAGGGACGCGCTTAGGAAATAGAATTCGAAATGTTTCTCGTATTTGCACGTTGGAGACATCTTTTACGATTTTTGTCCTGAACATTCGCGACGAAGATGGCAAAAGTCCCACAAATAATTTATCAATTGAGATGCTTGTAATAAGACAATGATAAGGCACTCAGTGAAATTGAGATATTTACTTTTTACTTTCTCGCTACTCCGTAGCGAGAAATTTATGTAATGTTGCGCGAAAAAACGGCAAATTTTTGTCAGAAAAACACTATTACAGGGTTGAACGAAAAAGTTGATAAATCTGGTTGCTAAACTTACAAGAAAAAATTTCTAACTCGTGTTGTAGCCACAATCCATGTTTTGTGAGTGCTTGATACCGAAAGATCGAATGACGGGAAAACGTCTGTCTGTCCGCCCGCCGATCTGTCCATCTATCTGTTCATCCGTCTGTGAATAACGCTACCGGCTAAACCGTTAAGCCGATTTTCTCCAAAATTCATATTCCTCAATCGATCTGGCCGATGTCGCGTCCCCTTGAATTTGAAACCAATATTTTAATTTTGGACGGTACTTTACATGAAGCTCATGGAACATTTTCAAAAAATAGCAAGCATCTTTTTCGATTAAATTTTGTAGTAGGATGATGTGAAGGACGTTTAAGAGAATGGTGCAGGTCTCATGTTCGTTGGAAACTCTAATTTTTGCAAATTGCAAAACTCCAAATTTTTTTCGACCTCTTCCTTCAACTACGAGAACAATTATGAAGACACAATTTTTCTCCTTCATGAAAGTTGTTTCTTAGAGATAGATTTTGTAATAAGGTCACGTAGAATTTTCGAAAATTTAAGGATGTTCCACGTGCGTGACAATATGGGCAAGAACGTACGTGCTGTGTTAGCACCACTAGTTCCTCCGTCGAATCTAGACCAATTGCTTCGGTTTCTCGCCGCTATCAGGGGCCAGTTGAGACCTGACGAAAACACTACGAGAAATTTATGTGTGAAATTCATAGAAATTCATTAGAAATATAAAATAACTCTCGATTACCGCACCGACAAAAATTGAAAAAAAAATGTAATATCAGAACGAGTCATTTCTTTTTTTCATACCATAAAATTATTTTGTATACTAAACGGCATTGTTCTAAAGTGAAAAAATGACATTTCATTAAAATACGTTCCCTAGTCATCAGATAGTCGAATCAGGAGCAAACAATTGTCGTTACCATGAGTGAGCAAGAGAAAGTGGCGAGTGTTCAGGGTTACGCAGAGTAGATATGATGGGTCGGACGCCTCTGCTTCTGGAGACAAATTTGTGTGTACGTGATAGAATAGGAAGCTAACGGCTCTCGAGTAGGGTAGTAATAAGGGTTCTACAACGGAAGTGCGTCATTGATGACGTCATCGCTAGACCACATTCGGCTGTACTCCCAATGAATGACGTCATGACCTGGACACACCCCTACGGATGACGCCATGACCATGGCCCACCTTATACTCTGACTCATCTTGCATAACGACGAACGCCTGCGACCAGCCCCCATGACGTCACGTCATCACCTGTACGAACATCAGTGATCGTCAGCGTACGTACGTACGTCATGAGAGGCGTGCGGAGACAGGAATGCGCCCTGGTAGCGACCCGGGGAGGCCGCGCACAGCCTGGCAGCGACCGGCGGAGTCGTGGAAGCAGAGCGCCCCTGGCGGGCGATGGGAGGAGGCGGAGCTCTCTAGTGGCGAACGGGGGAGGTGAACGCCGAGCGCGCACCCTGGCGGCAAGCGACGGAGAGGCGGGCGGTGAACGCCGAACGCGCGATCTGGCGGAGGAGAGGGAGGTGACGGGCCTCAGAGCGGCCTTCAAATATGCTCGTTTAACCGCGAGGCGAACCAGGGAAGTGGCGATGTGAGCGCTGGCACGCATCGCAATGAGCTACCGAGACAGGTTGAGAAGGCCCGGTGGGGAAGTGGCGAAGACGCCAGACGGAGCCGCGGGGGAATGGAAAAAATCGTGATCGTGTGTCTTGTTTTTTCCCCTTTTTCCATTCCCCCGCCGCTCTGTCTGGCGTCTTCGCCACTTCCCCACCGGGCCTTCTCAACCTGTCTCGGTAGCTCATTGCGATGCGTGCCAGCGCTCACATCGCCACTTCCCTGGTTCGCCTCCCGGTTAAATGAGCATCTGAGGCCCGTCATCTCCCTGTCCTCCGCCAGATCGCGCGTTCAGCGTCCACCGCCCACCTCTCCGTCGCTTGCCGCCAGGGTGCTCGCTCGGCGTTCACCTCCCCCGTTCGCCACTAGAGAGCTCCGCCTCCTCCCATCGCCCGCCAGGGGCGCTCTGCTTCCACGACTCCGCCGGTCGCTGCCAGGCTGTGCGCGGCCTCCCCGGGTCGCTACCAGGGCGCATTCCTGTCTCCGCACGCCTCTCATGACGTACGTACGTACGCTGACGATCACTGATGTTCGTACAGGTGATGACGTGACGTCATGGGGGCTGGTCGCAGGCGTTCGTCGTTATGCAAGATGAGTCAGAGTATAAGGTGGGCCATGGTCATGGTGTCATCCGTAGGGGTGTGTCCAGGTCATGACGTCATTCATTGGGAGTACAGCCGAATGTGGTCTAGCGATGACGTCATCAATGACGCACTTCCGTTGTAGAACCCTTATTACTACCCTACTCGAGAGCCGTTAGCTTCCTATTCTATCACGTACACACAAATTTGTCTCCAGAAGCGGAGGCGTCCGACCCATCACATCTACTCTACGTAACCCTGAACACTCGCCACTTTCTCTTGCTCACTCATGGTAACGACAATTGTTTGCTCCTGATTCGACTATCTGATGACTAGGGAACGTATTTTAATGAAATGTCATTTTTTCACTTTAGAACAATGCCGTTTAGTATAGAATAGTACATTATGAAACGATGATGTAATGATGGGTATTAATACACGAGTGTGATATTACGATACGAGCGAGGTACGAGCGAGTATCGTAAACTTCACACGAGTATTAATACCCATTACATCGAGTTTCATACGGTACTTTTTCTACGACTTATGGTAACTTTTATAAGTAAAACGTGTCCACTGAATCGTTTCGTGGCAGTCGACATGCAAGATTCAGCCAAGGCCACCTAGCGGACACCTCTCTTCCCTACACCTGCAGTTGGCTTTGATTTACCACAGCGCTTGCGAGCGATTACAAAGGTTGCGGCAATAATATTCCGACGACACCATTTTCGCATTTTCTCTCATTTCTTGAAAACGTCAACACCACAAGAAAGAACTACCATTCACTAAATATTTTAAACTAAAGAATTGGCCGGTTTTTAAGGACAACCACACGGCAGCAGCAAATAACACAAAACTGGTTGCGTTCAGATCATAACGTCACTCAAATGTTCTCTGCAATATCAACAACTGCGCTAGTCAAATAGGATTAAAGTGAAATTACGATCCAATTTATTTTAAATAAAATGTCACGTAAAAATTACTACTGATAAAAGAAATTAAAACTGAGAAGTATAATATAATATTAAATGCAATTTTAATGTACACACTCGAACGAAACATTTACTGCACCGATTCTTAATGATTAATGAAGTGCCAATACTTGGTTTGTAAGCGTCTCAGTTATTGGTCAAGAACCTGTATCATAATGAAAACTGTATCGAAATGGCTATCATTATGCAACTGGTTGCAGCCAACCAATGACAGCATTATACAACGGGAGTAGAAAAATTAATTTTATGATATGACAAAAGGAAATGACTCATTCTAATATTTCATTTTTCGCACTCTTCATCGATTTCGAGTAATTAATTATTTTATTTTCCTTTTCTCTTTATTTTTAATGCATTTTTTACTGATTTCATTAATTTTATTATCATTTTAGTGGTAGAAACTTCAAATAATATTTAGGAGATGCAACAAATATTTTTCACAGACTTTCTGAGTACCCTACACGAGTTCTTTGCTCAGAAATTGTAATGACAGCCATTGTGAATATTTAAATAACTAATAACCCCCTTACTGATAACTAACGTCAAAATACATTTTAATGCAATAAATATGCTTTTATGTTGATCACCTGATTTCCAGAATGCTACGGACTTTCTATGCTTCTCCTGTGAAAGTCATCAAAGCTGGCTTTAAATACCATTAATCCGTCCAAACGCTTGGACGGATGAAAACTTATGACTGGCATTGATTCTGAGCTCTGCTGATGAAATAATAGCATAATGTAGCACCCGAAGAAACATCCAACTAGGCGAACCGGTATTGCTTTTGAAAGCACCCAAATAAACTGGTATTTGCCTCTGGCATGTGACATGTGGTACGAGCGAATATTAGAAGTCACATTGCCTCATCAAAATTTATACCTTTGGTCGCAATTCAGACGAAAATCTATCTAGTTGCGTCGCGTACACTGATGGTTTGCAATTTAAATTGGATGTCGTTCGGGGTTTATCCTACGTTGTCACTAGTACATAATTGGACGATAATCATAATGGCATTTAATCTCTGGAATACGAATATCTCTCATTGCTGTAGTGACGTTGAAAGCGCCCGTTTTGAGAACTTTTGATGACATCACTTGATCATTAACTATTTTGAAGTATTTTGAGGTTCGACAAATGTAATACATTGTAATCTTAAAACTCTTTCAAATTTCAAAATATTTATGTGTCTTTATGCCCAAATCTCAAGAAATGAGGAAAATGTAGAAATATGTTCTACGTGAGAGAAAGTTGTTTTTGAGCCGCTGTCGGGAAAGGAACTCTAGCGCCCGGCTAGGACCAGTAGTTTCTCGTTGTTTTTTCCGCTCAATACAAGGGTAAAGGCGGAGCATTACCTTAAGAAGCGGGCCACGGCGTGCTTTTCTTTCTCATCTTTGTGGCCTCCTCTCCCTTACTTACAAACGCACTTTCGTGCACTACGCTATCACACATGCCGGGAGACCGGTCGGGAGCTTGAGTGTGTCTCGGCTGCGACGGTGCCCCGCTGGTGGGAGAAACCTAGTTGGGGCAAATCCCCGCGTGCCGACATAGATCAGCACCGGATCTCATTTTCCAGCGAGAAACGAATACTATCTCCTGCCAGTGTACAAAAAAGCACTAAACACACGGGACTAATAGACACAGCAGTTACCACCGGAACTAGAAAACAAGGAATCAATCCAAATGATTTATTAATAAATGATTCCGGTCGCGTCAACTGCTAAAGTCATTAGTCCCGTAAGTGTAGTGCATGTTTTAACGCGGGAGGTGACAGTGATCTTAGCACGCTGGATGGAGAGATCCGGCGTCGACCTACGTCGACTAGCGGGGTGTCCCCTCAACCAGGTATCTCTCCCCAGCGAGGAGGCACCGCCCCAGCCGGGACAAGCTCTAGGCTGCGGACGAGTCTCCCGGTAGTGTGGTGCATGTGAGAGTGTGCGAAAATAAGGGGAGAGGAATGGACAAAGAAGAAGGAGGAAAATCGCGGAAAATCGCGCGCGATCCGTTGCCCATTTTTTTAGAGTACTACTCCGGTATTCTCCTGGTGTTGATCAGAGAATTACCGGAAAACGACCGATCAGAGCAAGCCGGCTAATAGAATTCTTCTGCAGACAGCAGCTGAATTGGACCTAGCTTCGTTAGCTAGTGTCGAAAATCTTATCAGCATCAAGACTCGACCTGAAAACGATCAGAGGCTGAGTAGAGTTTTCATTTCAAGCTATGTGCCATGGCATAAAGCGCATAGAACACTAATCCCAAAGAACCTGCACAAACCACAAACACCAAATAAATTATGGAAAAAAATTCACTTTGTTAGTTTTTTTTAGTTAGTTAGTGCCTTATTTTACGTGGCGAGACTCGGGCCATCACTTTGTACATTACCCAATCAACACATTAATTAAAAAAGTAAATAATAATATATTCCAAACTCAACAAAATAACTAATACATGTTTTCGCTTAGAATAATAAATTCAAATACCACTTAAATAACAAAACTTCACTATTACTAAACAAAAAATGTAAACATTAAGTTTTAATAGTTTAAAATAACACATTGGTCTTGTAAACCAAAATTAAGAATATCTTTTAAGACTTCAGAGAAAGATAAATTAACAATCATTATCAAAATCCCCAAAATTAATATTTTTTAAACTATTTTCTGATATCTTCATTCTTAAATCTATATTCATAATATTAATAATCAACACCTTTATCAAATTAATATTTTTTAAAACTATTTTCTGATACCTTCATTCTTAAATCTATATTCATAATATTAATAATCAACACCTTTATCAAAATTAATATTTTTTACAACTATTTTCTGATATCTTCATTCTTAAATCTATATTCACATTATTAATAATCAACACCTTTATCAAAATTAATATTTTTTAAGACTATTTTCTGATACCTTCATTCTTAAATCTATATTCACAATATTAATAATGAACACCTTTATCAAAATTAATATTTTTTACAACTATTTTCTGATACCTTCATTCTTAAATCTATATTCACAATATTAATAATCAACACCTTTATCAAAATTAATATTTTTTACAACTATTTTCTGATATCTTCATTCTTAAATCTATATTCACATTATTAATAATCAACACCTTTATCAAAATTAATATTTTTAAGACTATTTTCTGATACCTTCATTCTTAAATCTATATTCACAATATTAATAATGAACACCTTTATCAAAATTAATATTTTTTACAACTATTTTCTGATATCTTCATTCTTAAATCTACATTCATAAGATTAATAATAGAGGTCTGCATTCTCCGCGATTTTTACCGACCAGCGCTCGCCCGCCTCTCTTCTCTCGAGACCACGCGCTCGACTGTCCTTCGCAGCCGGTTGCGGACTCCCGGGAGCCGGCGACCGCCCGAGACTCGGCCGGTCTCTGCAACCGGCCGAGACTCGACAACCGGCGGACCCCGTTCACGGGAACTGCGCCACGTAACAATCGGCCGACACGTCGCAGTAAATATCTAATGCCAAGTTTCAGGAAAAGGAAGGAGTATTGAATGTTTTTTAAAATAAATGACCAATAATTTCGTTTTTTCAAAATTTAAAATATAGACGAATTTTAATATTAATTTTCAAATAATAAATTTTAATATAAAAAAAGAATTAAAAGCTTTACAAATCGACTCCTCGGACGCACTGGAGAACCTCAAGTGGATCTATTGCAGTTCTGCCTGTGACTTCAAAGAAAAGGCATTCAAAAGTTTTAGAGATAAATTCCGTTCTTTGTAATGACTAGGTTAATGACTAGGCATCGGATGTTTCGGAAATTGCCTATTTTATTCTAATGAACATAAAATCATTAATTTTCCTTCATTTTATATGGTGTAAATACAAATGCTCTGCTAAATTTAGATGCAAGTGCAATGAAATATATTAGTACCTTTCCCTTCCACTTTTGTGTTTTTGTGTTCTTTTTCCAAATATTTTTGTTGTTGGTATTGTTGTAATTTTCAGACATCTGACAATGAGACGCAGGGCTTAGTTTCTTAACCCGGCAGTAGGCGCGCGGTGTGCCTCAGTCACCCCAGCATTGTTTTGAACTCATTGTACTTTTAGTCTTATTTATAATCTTGCGAGCTTCTTAATACCTTTCGAGGAAAGCTTTGGGCACGTATCTCGACCCTTCTCTTTCAACTGCTTCCTGTCCTTTCCTGGAAATTTCGTCGCAAAGGCGATGGCGCGCTGCGTGGGAGCCACCGAGTCACCTCGCACAACCTTTGTTATCTCTTCCTGCCACGCTGAGCAATAGTTCACCCAAAGGAATGGGGTCTCGTGGAGCTTCAATACTACTCCACAGAAGCCAATGATTCATAATTTCAGCTTTTACGATTTTTTAATTACAATTAATCGCTTATCTTGCATTGAAACGTAAAATAATGGAGTAATTGAAAATCATTGTACTCGTACATATAAAAATTTAAATGCATCATTTCGTGAATACATACTTTTGCCGAGTTTAAAATAATGTTAAACGTGTGTATATAATAGTAAATAATGTATTTTGAATTATTAAGTTGAATAGGCTGATGTGCCGTGACCGCTGTTCTTTGGCCGCCGACTGAGTCGACAAATACAGAGGCCATGGCGGCTTACATCAACTATTTCACAATAAATTAGTACGCCCAATGACAAGACGTTCTGACGCAAGGAAAATAGTACCCACCTCATTTTTGTTTAGCATATGCTTTTTTCTTATATACTCGTGAAATTATGACCAAATATTCACTGTATTTAATAAATATGCCTTATATTCGAGTTTGTAAGAAACTTCAATGACATTACAATTGGTACGCAACGAATTATCTTCCCTTAAGCACTATAGAAAATATAGAAATATAGAAAAAAAATAAAAATTTATTTTTAGAGTCTTTGTTTGCCTTAATTATTTCAAAAAAATGTATTGTTTGTCTCTATAAAATTATTTCCAGTCAAACGATAAATTGTTACTTTTCAACAAATTAATCGTTTAATTGAAATTGTATTTTCTTTCGATTACAATGAATTGAAAGTGTTGCGATCACTACACGCGGCGACTTTATATCCCGTACATGCATTGAGGGGCGAAGCTACTGTGCAGTCCGGCGCTTGGCCGAGCGGCCGAGCGCTCGAGCGCCCGGGCGCTCGGCGACTCCCGCGTCTCGGCGGGAGCCGCAAGGCGGCCGGTCGAAATGTCCGTTAAACAGCTATCTCTTCCCCCCCAAGCAAGGTCCCCCACCCTTCGCCGAGCGTCGGCGCGGAGCCCGAGAGTCTCGAGCGGTTGTTTTCGCCTGATTGCAGAGCTCTAATTAATAATCAACACCTTTATCAAAATTAATATTTTTTAAAACTATTCTCTGATACCTTCATTCTTAAATATATATTCACAATATTAATAATGAACACCTTTATCAAAATTAATATTTTTTAAAACTATTCTCTGATACCTTCATTCTTAAATATATATTCACAATATTAATAATGAACACCTTTATCAAAATTAATATTTTTTAAAACTATTCTCTGATATCTTCATCCTTAAATCTATATTCACAATATTAATAATCAACACCTTTATCAAAATTAATATTTTTTAAAACTATTTTCTGATACCTTCATCCTTAAATCTATATTCACAATATTAATAATCAACACCTTTATCAAAATTAATATTTTTTAAAACTATTCTCTGATACCTTCATCCTTAAATCTATATTCACAATAATAATAATCAACACCTTTATCAAAATTAATATTTTTTAAAACTATTTTCTGATATCTTCATTCTTAAATCTATATTCGCAATATTAATAATCAACACCTCTATCGTAATAAACCATCCTTGGTGCACCCTTCCCGGTGAATGACCCCCCGCGCGCCGCGTGTCGGCAGGTGGTCGGAGCCGTGCGGCGGCGGCGGCGGCGAGGCGTGGTCCGCCAACTCGAGCGCCGCGGCCGCCTGGAACGACACGTGGGCGTTCGGGCCGGGGCCCGGCGGCGGCGGGGGCGGCGGCGGGGAGGCGGCGGAGGCGGCGCGCACGTGGGCGTACGGGCGCGCGCTGCCGGCGCTGCTGTGCGCGGGGCTGTGCGGCGCGGCGGCGGCGCTGGCGGTGCTGACGCGTCCCGCCCTGCGCGGCGGCGGCGGCGGCGGTGGCCCTGGGGGCGGCGGAGGCGGAGGGAGCGCCGGGACGCCGTACGCGTACCTGGCGGCGCTGGCGGCGGCGGACGCCGGCGCGCTGCTGAGCGCCGTGCCGCTGGCCGTGCGCGGGGGCGCCGGCGTCGCGGCGCCCGCCGAGCGCGCCGCGCAGAACGCGCTGGCCGCCGCCGCCGCGCTGCTCGCCGCCTGCCTCGCCGCCGACAGATACGCCTCCGTGCGGTGGCCGCAGCGCGCGCACAAGTACGTATGCTTACGAATCACGGGTTGTGTGACTTTGCCCCTCGAGGCCCGTCTTCACGATGGAAGGTCACGGTATTTCGCGGCTTTCTCAGTCGTGCCGCTAGATATCGCATGATCGCGACTGTTTGCGCTCATGCGACATCTAGCGGCACGAGCGAGAAAGACGCGAAATGCCGTATGATATTCCATCGTGGCCATAGGGGCTTGGGGGGCGGAGTTAGAAAAATCGCACTACACCGTGGAAATCATATTTTTTAGATGGTACGTAGATAAATACGTAGATTTAAAGGGTCAGCAATTTAAGTTATATGGAATAGCAGTTTAAGCCATCTAGAGCGTTAACTTTTATCATAAGTAGGCATGGGCCGTTTAAAGCCACGTTACACAGTCTTGGCCTAACTGTTTCCCCCAACTGTGACTACGGGGAGGAGGATACCTATATTCACTTATTGTGTGAATGCCCAAAGTTGGCTAGGTTGAGGTTTGAAATACAAACACGAAATGGAATTGAGCTCTCGTGGACGCCTCACCTAATTTGTAATCAATTGAAAGAACATACAAGGAAATTGAACATTTTGCAAATTGAATCATAATGGTCCAAAACGAACAATAGTTTCAAATAGCAAATTATGAAAGTGTATACAAGTTAGTTGTAATATGTGTTTCGATGTTTCAGACGTAGACCATCCGGTTTCCCTTTTCAAGAACGGTAGTGCTCCATAATATATAAACGCGGCCTAGAGGTGCATGAAACAAGTTGTAAATAATGTAGATATGCATTTTTTTGATTTATAAAAAAGGTTTATGTAAATATTCAACATGTTAACTTTGTGTAATGTAATAAATGTGGCAGAAAAGCTGGAGATATAAATACAAATGTAAGACGATCTCAGTGGGAGCGTAGCTCATGGACTCCCACCTACCTCGTCAAAGGCACTAAGTGGCAATGTAATCTAACTGTAAAAACGACACACACAGACACACACATGTGTGTGTATGCTACAGTATAGTCGCGAGAATCCGAGGTAATTGGAGCTGGTGGTTACTATTACAAAAATATCCATACAGTCGACTTCAGTTATAGTGAACTTGTCGGGACTAACATTTTTGGTTTGCTATATCAAGGATTCAATACACCCGAGGATGTTAAAATGAAATAGAATTTCTCCACAATGATTAATTTCATTAATATAGAGATACAGCAAAATACATTAACGGCACAAACTTAAAATTTTAAAATCTTGATTTGACCTTAAAATATAATTATTTTCAATTGTTTGCTTGGTACATATTTCGTTAGTAATTTCTCTAGATCCTATTGGAGTTTGTGCTTTCTCACTACTTGATTCTGCATTTTCCAATGTCTCTAAGTATCGTATTGCAGTCTGGACGCCCTTCAATGCCTCTTGCACTGTTGAAACTCTTCCGAAGGCCATCGTACTCGCCTAATAATACGAGATTCTTTCTGTAGCGGCATAGCGCAAGCGGCTAACGAAACTGATCGGTGAATGAAACATTCCGCGTCCGCTTTTTCCATCTCAGAGGAGGCTTCTTCGATTATGACCTTAGGGCGACGATATTTTTTCCAAGCTACCTAGTGTTGGAACGTGTGACACTGAGGCAATATATTATTTTCCCCAAGGGAATTAATTTCCAGGACGTATTTCCTTTGTTCACTATAGCCGAGGTTCAGTGTTCACTACAACCAAATCTTCTTGTATACTTGTTTGTAATGTAAGTGAAACGGGACCGGTGACTTAGGTTCACTTTAACCGAGAGTTCACTATATCCGAGTTCACTATAACCGGAGTGGACTGCTGTTCATACATATATATGAGCGCGAACCGGTCATAACAATGTAGCAGACCGAATGATATTGACACCGACCGCCGCACACGTGACCTTCGACGCAGTGCTACCAACCCTGCTTAATTATGCATATGCCGTTTGTGTGTTTGCTTGGTGATTGGCGCATATCAGGCTTTTCTTTCCACCTCGGATTGCACAGAATTTCGAATTATCAAGACTCGGGTTATCGCGACTCTACTGTATAATAAAAGGGTAATTATAACATTTTTTGTATTCCAGCATAATATAATAATAATAATAATAATAATAATAATAATAATATATTTATTGCTACCAATAAACTTGACATATATGTTACAAAAGGGAGTTCTAGCACACCCTTGAAAAAGTGAAGCTCGTGTTCAAAGGGTTTCACATAAAAGGTCTTACTAGCAGTCATTAGTAAATTAATAACATTAAAATACATACACTCCGCTTTTTCTTTCTTGGCGGGTGGGGGGGGGGGTTCATCAAAATGCAATATCTCACGGTATTTCACGTCGTTCTCGATTGTGCCGCCACGAGTCGCATGTTCGCCAGCACAGCTCGTTACAGTCGCGATCGTGCAAATCCTAGCGGCACAACCAACAACAACGCGAAATATTGTGAGATATTCCATTATGATGACACACCCCAACGCGCCAAGAAAGAAAAACCGGAGTACGAAGATACAACAAATGCAATGAAGCTTGTAGACCAATTGAAAATTGTAAAATTGTTCTTGATTGTCAGTGTATGTTTCATAATAATAAAACTTATCCAATTGTATTTATGACAATCCTTTATTGTTCTTATTTGCACACAGAACACAACGTTTCGTAACTCGTTTTAGTTACATCATCAGGCTCCTTAATAAAGGGAACTGTTCCATTTTAACCGTCAAACACTCGAGGACACATAGTCAACTCAACGGTAACCTCTCAAGTGAACACAAGAATATAAACTGTCCCTAGGATGACTGATCCCTAGGATCCCTGTCCCTAGGACGATGATGAGTCATCCTAGGGACAGTTTATATTCTTGTGTTCACTTGAGAGGTTACCGTTGAGTTGTCCTCGAGTGTTTGATGGTTAAAAATGGGACAACAGTTCCCTTTTATTTATTTATTTACGTCAAAAAACTGTTAAAAACTGCGTATGACGAGCTAAGGGGAGAAGTGATTTTTGTGCACGTTTTCATAATTCTGTGGTCTCTATCCTAAACCATATTTTAGTCGAATTTTGAATACAGAAAAGAGAGTTTTTTTCGAGTTTTGTTGACAAAATATTCGCTCCTATATAATAAAATATATTTTCAAAGGTAAATTAGCTATAAATTCCTGCCCTGAACCCTCATGTTCTTCATGAAAGAATAATACTTTTTGCCGCGATAATATGAAAAACGATAATTTGAATAACTATATTTCCCACTGAAACTCAGAAGACGTGCACAAATAATGAAGTTACATTTATGTCCAGAAGCAAAACAAGGGAGCCTGATGATGTAACTAAAACGAGTTACGAATCGTTGTGTTCTGTGTGCAAATAAGAACAATAAAGGATTGTCATAAATAGAATTGGATAAGTTTTATTATTACGGAACAAACGCAACGCAACGCGCGCGCTGCTCGTGCGGCAGGCGCGGCGCGCCGGGGCGGTGCGGCGCGCGTGCGGCGGCGGGGGCGTGCGCGGCGGCGGCGGCGGCGGGGGCGGCGCCGCTGGCGCTGCTGCCGGCGGGGGAAGCGGCGGGGTGCTGGGGCGCGGGGGCGGGGCCGGCGCCGGCGGCGCTCTTCTCGTTCGTGGGCGGCGCGGGCGCGGGCGCGGGCGCGGGCGCGGCGGCGTGGGCGGTGCCGTATGCGTGGGCGGCCGAGGGCGCGCTGCGCTACGCGCCCGCGCTGGTGCTGGCGCTGCTCGACTGCCTGCTCGTGCACAAGTTCCGCGCGCTCGCCTCCAAGCGACGCCGCTTCCGCGCCGCCTCCGACCGCTTCCGCCAGAGGCACATGCTCGACTCCTCCACCAAGGTACGTTATAATGACTGATTGTTAGTGATTTCAGGCACGACAACTACTGAAGTCGTTAGTACAGTAAGTGTAGTGCATGTTTTTTGCTAGGGAGGTGGCGGTGACCTTCCCCCCGTTGGATGGCGAGATCCGGCGCCGACCTACCGTTGACTAGCGCGGTTTCCCCTCAACCAGATATCTCCCACCAGAGGGGCACCGCCCCAGCCGGGACAAGCTCTAAGCTCCCGATCGGTATCCCGGGATATGTGGTAGTGTAGTGTATGTTAGAGTAAGTGTGCGTGTAATAGGTGAGGGTAGGAGAGGTGAGGATAAGAGAAACCACGAAAAACTATCCATCAGAGTAGCCGGCCGCTAGACGTCTTCTCCAGACAGCCACTGAATTCGACCTAGCTGACAAGCTAATGTCGAAAATTCTGCCACCAGGGATACCGGAACCTAGGACCTCCAGGTCAGAGGCACTGCAGAGACATCTGTTGATGCACTGAGCTACAGTCTCGATAAGATACGTTATACGATTCGTCCATTCAAGTCAAGACAACCCATTAGCTGAGATGGCTCCTGCCAATAACTGTTGCCATTGCAGCGTCTCTGACTTGGAGATCCTAGGCTTCGAACCCCGACGGTGGCGAATTTTTGACACTCGCTAGATCTGGTCGGATTCAAACGTCTGGAGGAGTGTTCTAGCGGCGGGATACACTGATCCTTGGATCCGGTTCTTTTTCGTGGTTTCTCAGATCAAAACCAGGGGAATGCCAGAAGAATATCTTAACAGACAGGCTACGGACCGCGCGCGATCTTTTCTTCCTTGTATCCTCTCCCATTGTACTAGCGCTTACTTGCACTGCACTACGACACATGCCTAGAATCAGTTGGGAGCTTAGGGCTTGTTCTGGCTGGTGCGCTGCCGCACACGCAGATACCTGAAAGGGGCAAATTCTCACAAGCCGAGGCGTAGGTCGAAGTTAGACGTCACTTCCCGGAAAAAATCATGCCCTACACATACGGAACTTGTAGCCATTACAGTTGACGCACGCGGAAACAAAATTATCCCGATCAACACTCATTATAGTGCCCAGTGCCACAGATTCAGAGCCACATGTGGTAAGGATGATTCACGAACGTGAATTAAATGACTTCTGCATTGCACCCACCTTCAAGTGCATTGGACGACACCACGCCCAAGTTGAATTGTATGACACCTACTCCAACGTTAACTGTACGACTCCTCCTAGGTTCATTTTACTACTTCTCCACCAAGGTATATTGTGTTTCTCCTTGATCAAAGGTCGGCATTCTTAGATTCTTACATGAACGCAAACTATATTAGAGCGCCACTAATTTACATGGACGATATTGTATTTGTGCGCAAGAGCGGTTTCTTCACCATGATACATTGAAAGATTCCTTTACCGAGGTACAAACCCTTGTTACGGTACATCTACTTCAAATGCATATTATTTTACAGGTGTCCCAGAATAAAAGTTACAAACTTCTAGGTCGTGTAGAGGAGTCTAAAATGATCACTTTTTGCCAGTATAGTGAAAAATTGCTTACAACGTAGATTCACGCATTTTACACAATTCGAAGTGCATATGAATTTCCTTGACTGACACAGAACGTGACTTGCAACTTTCACTACAGTGCTACTGACGTTTTCGTTCGTTCTCGATTGTACGCCTCCTCCAGCAAGGTAGAGCCGATCGTCATTGCAGAATCCCTATCTGTTTGAAAGGCGAAACTTTTTTTCGTTATTTAAGGTCGCATCAACATCAAGGTTATTAGCGACCACTATTGGGTTTAACGTTATGTAATGACATAATATGGTGATGATAGGGGGTGAAAGGACGAACACAAGTACAAACATGCTCGAGGAGGGACTCGAACCCGCGATCCTTGGGTCCGAGATCGCTACGACACTTCTGCCTTGGCAATCTCGGCCACCGGGCATCGGCATGGCTCAACTTTGTAGGAGTCCTTCATCACCGAACATTGGGTGACTCTTTCCCCAGCGTCCATTGTAGGACACCGTGATCAACGTTCGCTTTCTACACGAACGTATAGTCAACCTTCATGTAAGCGTCACTGATTTATATGTGCTATATTGTACAATTCTTTCGCCAAACTACAGTCATACCTCGTTACAGAGTAAAAGCAAGTTTATAGAAAGATTGAACTCTACCACCGCCTAGATTCTGTCAACACACGCTTCTGGGCCATTGTATAACATTGTATGATGCCTTTAACAAGGTATAGTCAATCTTTGTTACGCTTCCAATTTCTGCTTTTCAGGCGTAATATTGTAAAAAGCTAGTAATACCAGTGTGCTGTGTACGAATCCTCCTCCATGGCATGCCCGCCCGTATTTGGTCGGTGAAAGTATATAAGTTTACTAATTTTCTATGACAGTAAAGTCAACTATAATTTCAGGTCCTCTACCTGTTTCTAAAACAATAGTACTTTTCCTCCAGGGTTACTTCCTTCACCTCCCTAGCTCGTCTCTCCAACCCTCCTGCATTGTCATAAGATACATTACATATTCTTTTTAACGTTCCTCGTTAATGTTACTCGGTAGTTCTAAGGGCTAGAGATGTCCGGCTCTCACAATATATATTGAAACTGTTTACCTCTTTCAATCCCTCTGTTAATACCAATATCTCCGCTATCTCAAGTGTTTTATTTCCGATCTATAATGCGTGAAATAGTAATACTAAACAAATATCACAGGACTTTATCAGTAATGGTAACGTTAAACGAGAAGGCCTGAAAATCTACCCCTCAATACGAGGACTCGGCTGACAGAAAATTGAGGGGCTCAGTGCAAGAAGGGGCTAACCCACATGAGATGCAGTCTGAGAAAAACGAGGTTTTACTAGAACTTTATTTTCTCAAAAAAATGTTATACTGTTACACAACATTTTTGTGCTCAATGTATCCTTCCTATATTGTAAATTAATAGAAAATTTTATAAATTGAAAAATATTTATTATTTATTTACTTATTTTCAACAAAAACATGTATTTTGGAATGAACATCAGTGTAAGTAATGAATAATTTCAAAACAGTGTAATGAAAGCATTTGAAAAGTTTTCAAAATGCACACAGGGTCCAAAATTAAATTTCTACTACATCTTCATTGGAATTAATAGGTTAAATAGGTTTAATACTAATGGATTAAATAGGTTTCATACTAGAAGATTCTAATATAAAGAACAGGAGAAATCATAAGATACTGTAAGATAAGATTATATATAATGCAAAATTGAAAAAAAAGTAACTTAAAACATCATTCTGTTGGCAATAAGGATGTTTACCGTACAATCCAACCTTCTTTAGATGTGAGATAACCCCTTCTGGCACTGAGAATCTTACCAACTCTCAATGCGAAGTTTTGTATTTCTGCCTGTAGATGGCAGGTGGGATAACCCACGTATACCAGATTTTAGAACTCGTTAATAGATGGCATAAGATGTTCAAATATGTCAAAAAGTGATTTTTTTCATTTTTGTGCGTTAGCCCCTTCTGGCACTGAGCCTCTCAATTTATATTTGGGTATTTTAAGCTCGATGGAAAACACGTTAAAATATTACTAAAATAAAGAGCAAGCATTGATAATAAATACCTGATGTGCTACAATGCGTTACACCATTTTTTCTAAACAAATATCTCATCTTTTTTATAGTCACGTCAGATCAACCTGTGCTTCAAATACCACATACACCAATTACCTTTTTAATTACAAATTGTTAAAATGACATTCACACTAATTATCACTCAATAGCATTCATTCCTTTCGTGCGCAGATCTGTGCAATTTTTACTTAATTTAGAACTAATGATTGGCCATTCTTTATTTGATTCATTTTAATTTTGATTATTAAATCAATCTTCGGCTTTTAACGTATTGTATTATCCCTTTTTGTAACTTTTCACTTTCCTTTCGATGGCTTCGTAGCTCTTTTGGTCGGTGAATTTCCCCTTTTTTACCAGGAACAATTTCTTCCTCCGCTACGTAATAGAGAGGCCTCCACCTGACAACACTCTCAAAAGTTCCGAATTTCTGATTTTGATTTTATTTCTTCTTGAAATGTCTCAAAATTACTTTATCCATTCATTACCATTACTTCCAAATATCATGTACTTCAAGTATTGTAAACAAGTTAACAAATTGAAACAAATTACGTGTCGCAAGCTCATCACATATGACAGTTCTATATGGCGTCTACCCTCGATCTTTCTTACCATCTTGCAATAGTGCTAACCAACTGACAGTCTACTGTTCGTCTTTTCGGCGCAGTTCAAGCACTAAATCATTTCTCTAATGCACCTTATACTTTTATCTCATCCATCATGTCTTTTCATTCACTACCGCCCTTCATTATTGTTTTTCTCGGATTATTTATATTGAAAAGTATATTAAATTAATATTTCTGTTCTAAATTACTAAATAATTAATTTCATCACATAATTAGAATTTATAAATGTGGTATCCCCCCAATCAGAGGAGGAGCTTGGGGTGACGCTCCACGGCTCCGCTAGTGGAGGGGCACAACCCCTTCCCTTCCCCTCACCAGACGGCGGGGGATAAAACCCCGAGTCAGCAGCGACGCGCGAATGAACGAATGTCACGAATGAACTCTCTACCCAGCGCGACATACGTGTACGAATGCCGAGGAGGATCGACCCGGGAGACACGGCTCCTGGACGGAACGTGAGTTCGCAGGCGGTACCTCCCGCAGGACATTGCTCCCGTCTGTCAAGGGTTCCGGGGTTGCTACTACAGCGGCCACGACGCACCACTGCAACCGCCCGCGATAACAACCGTTATCAGCAAGTCAGTCGGCTACCTGTGCAGCCGGCTTATCAAGTTTAGCATCGGGGCAAGGACGCTGCCCCGAGAACAATTTTGGTTGTGTTTCTTTTTGTTGAGTTGTATAAAGTGAAACATTAAAAGTATTTGTAAACTTATGTGGTTGACTAAACCTGATTCTGCAATCACTACAATAAACATACCAATGTCGAAATCCAATGCACGATGAAGATGATTAACTAGGGGAAAATGTCACATGTGAAACTTCGTAATTTTTCATCAAATATTCATTGACAAATATTGAAAATGCTTGCTCGCCCTACTTGCCCTAGACGTTTGCTTCATTTATTTCGATACACCATATACTACGAATTTTTTGTAGTTTTATAAGGGAGCTGGTGGTGGCGAGCGGTCGGGGACAGCAGCGACTCTCACAACTGTATGTGTGTGTGTGTGTATACATATATATGTGTGTGTGTGTGTGTATATATATATATATATTGAAACGCACCGCGCCTCTAAATAGAAACGCGATACATTTCAACTTAAACAACCAGAGAACATACAAACGGCGCGAGCATAACTAGGCAGCATGGCAACACGGAGGGGAAGGGGGGCGTCACGTGGAGCTCGAGACACGAGGGGAGGTCAGCGAGAAGTCGGTTGAGAAGGAGAGACGAGCGGAAGCCACGCTAGCGGACGGAGGTGGTGCGCGAGCGGTGCGAGTTATTTGGGGAAAAGTACCCCTAAGTGCTGAATAACTTAATAGACTTGCATAGTATTACATTTTGGACCGTTAAAGAAGTGTGATGCAGACCGAACAGCATTGGGAAGTCAACGGATAGAGTGTATGGTAAACCGAAGAGTGTGAAACCCGCCTGTAGCGTGAGCACATGCATCGCGAACGTAGGTTTTGGGGAAAGATAGAAAGTGTAGTGCACAAGACAGTGACTGAACCAGTGATCATTTGCGAGACCGATCAAGCAGTGTCTGACGGGTTTTCAGTGTATAGGAACTTTCCATAATGAAACTGTATGATGACGCGTGAGGAGAACAAGAACACGTGGGTATAGGTTACCGATATTTCACCGGTGATTCAGAGAGTAATATAGTGTAAAGTGTTTAGCATAATCAGTTACAACCCAAATCTGGAGTTCAGACTATCAGGACAAGCATAAGTTAATTAGATGCACTAGTGTAGAATATACGCGTGGAGCAGCCTGAGGGGCGAACACTTGCCTACTCATCTCCGGCTGGGGGCCGAACGGCTCCGGGACCACGCGACGGGAGCCGAAGCCGCCGCCACCATCGGCGCCGGGCCCCAACGAAGCGACGTGACCCAGGTGGTAACAGGTATGATGCTAGCATTGAAGGTATTAAGTTTTGGTACCAAAACATAGTAATCATTGCATAGGTGATCAGTGTTCGAAAGTGTAATAGTGATATTAGATGAATAAACATCAAACTGTCGTTGTATAATAAACTGTATGTATTTATTGTACCCCGAACATCCCAGGGTCCACATTCGCGAAAAAGATCCCGAGCCCTGCCTGAAACAAACAAATTTATTGTACCGTGCCACTTCACGGGTAAGTCACGATTGACCCCGAGCAGTCGGTACGTCACAATATATATATATATAGAGAGAGAGAGAGAGAGAATTTATATTTGTGTGTGTGTGTGTGTGTGTGTGTCGCGTAATTTATTCTAAGTCACCGTGTCCTACGAAGTGTTTGTTGCTTGATCTGGTCCGCCAGGCAACGGGACGACGGCGGTGGCGGTGGCAGGCGGCTGGAGGGAAGCAGCGAATCTCTCTCTCTCTCTCTCTCTCTCTCTCTCTCTGTCTTTCTCTATATATATATATATGTATGTTTATATATATATATGTGTGTGTGTGTATGTGTGTGTGTGTGTGTTCGTGTGTGTAAAGCGCAATTTATTCTGAGCCACCTTGTCCTACCAAGCGTTTGTTGTTTTACCAGGGAGCCGGTCCAGCGGGCGGGCCGGGCGCGGGCGACGGCGGCGGCGGCGAGCGGCCCGGGGGCGGCGGCGAGCGCCCGGGGGCCGGGGGCGGGGGCGGCGCGTCTGCGGCGGGCGGCGGCGGCGGCGCGGTGGTGCGCGGGCGCAGCTTCCACGAGGAGCGGCGCCTGGTGGCGGTGCTGTGCGCGCTGGCGGCGCTGGCGCTGGCGTCGCTGGCGCCTGCGCTGCTGCTGGCGCTGCTGCAGCCCTGGCCCAGCAGCGACGCCCACGGCGAGGCCGCTGACGGCCTGCAGGACACCGCCGAGGGCGAGGCCCGCGCCCTCCGCCTGCTGCTGCTGCGCGCCGCCGCCGACCTGCTCGCCGCCGCCAACCCGGCGCTGCGCTTCTACCTGTGCGTCGCCTGCAGCAAGGAGGTGAGCGCCGGTCCCGGGCGGCCGAGATCGATAAGGCAGTAGCGGACCGAAGGATCGCGGGTTCGAGTCCCGCCTCGGGCATGGTTGGATTTGCGTTCGTCCTTCCATCACCATATCATGTCATATTCACAGTGGTCCAGGCTATCCGGGATGAGCCGCGTCGTCGATTTCGTGGCTGACGTACGCTCTGAGGAAGGCCACAATATGTTGGCCGAAACGTCAGCCACCAAATCGACGACGCGGCACATTACGGATAGCCTGGACCACTTGAATTCCGGCCGCGGAAGCCTACGCAATTATATGTCATCTTCACAGTTATCATAACGTTCAACCCAATAGTGGTCGCTAATGACCTAGATGTTGATGCGACCTTAAGTAACAAAAAGGAAGAGAGCCTCGTCGTCTTCCTTTTATGGCTCTTGGCTCTTGCAGTTGCTTATGGCTCGACGGCGCTTGCAGTTTTGTTTTAAGGCTCCCACAGACCGGCGCGGAAGGTCCACAGCGGGTGTGGTGCGGCAAGTTCCGCGCTAGACGCAGCGGCGGAAGTCGCGGGTCCGTTCACACTGGAGCGTCGATTATGAGTCCGCGTTTGGTGGCAGTTTTCATCTAATAAAGAAGAGGCGCTTGCTTCTATTCATGCAGGGGATAGAAACGCCAAGTTACTCGTAATATGTTTTCTAAGCACATACGGTATGGTACTTTTCCCTTCTTTATTTTCGATTTTCCCTCAAATTGTTAATATCTCTTTAGAAAACGCAGAAAAGGGCCCATGATTTTTACCTAGAAAGGAAAAATTTTGGAGAATTTCACACCTTGATACCACAAGGAAAGAAAAACTCTTTTAATTTACTAAAATGACTAGTGACTCTTTTATAAAATTTTGAATCTGAACTCAGGAGACTGATCTGAATCTGATCGCAGAAAATATATTTCTGAAATAGATCGCAGAATTAATATTTCATTACTAAACATTATGAAACATTTCATTACTAAAATGTACAATTTTTTAAGAACAAAATATTTTTAAAATCTAAGTTATTGAATAATTACTAACGACTTAATAACAACTAATTAAATTACTGAACACGATTAGAAGAATTTTTTCTGACTGTTCGGTCGTGTCAGATTAGGCGAGCAGAAAACATTCGGCATCTGACGAGTCTTTGCCTTAGTTTCCACAGCGAAACTCGAGCGCCAGCAAAAAAACGCGTCCGACCGCGAAACAATGGATCAACCGGCTTTACTCCCCTCCAAAGGTAGGCGTACCAAGGATTTTTCATCCTTTGACGACTTCGATCGGCTGGGAACCTGTAGACTTGGGTATAGCAGCTCCGTTATACCACTGCGAAGCCGCGTACTCTAGTGTTTACGTTTATGTATGTCTACGTTTGTAGTTCCTAAGTACTAGTAACTCTGTATATGTCAATGTTCGTAGTCACCAGATGCTAACAATGACTCTATATATGTCTACGTTTGTTGTCATCAAGAGCTAATAGTGTCTAGTGTGTTTATATGTATCTACTATTGTTGTCACCATTGGCGGATCCAGCGGGAGGAGCATGGTGGCCATGCCTCCCTCCGCAAAAGAGACCTAGAGAAAATGTTTGTTACCTGTTTATTCATTTGTCAAATTTTTAAAATATTTATTTGTGTTAGAATTAATTAATTATTTAAAATATAGTATTATACAGTATCATATATACTCTACAAAAATATACACGATAATAACAAACACGTTTATTACTTACCAAAAATCTGTGATACTCTCCCCCCCCCCAAATGATCGTCTGGATCCATCCCTGATAGTCACTAAAAACTAATAGTGATTACGTTTATATGTGTCTACGTTTGTGATCACCAAGTACGAACAATGACTAGTTTATATACGTTTACGTTTGTGATCAAGTACTAACAATGACTAGTTTATATGTGTCTACGTTTGTGATCACCAAGTACTAACAATGACTAGTTTATGTGTGTCTACGTTTGTGGTCACCAAGTACTAACAATGACTAGTTTATATATGTCTACGTTTGTGATCACCAAGTACGAACAATGACTAGTTTATATATGTCTACGTTTGTGATCACCAAGTACTAACAATGACTAGTTTATGTGTGTCTACGTTTGTGGTCACCAAGTACTAACAATGACTAGTTTATATATGTCTACGTTTGTGATCACCAAGTACGAACAATGACTAGTTTATATACGTTTACGTTTGTGATCAAGTACTAACAATGACTAGTTTATATATGTCTACGTTTGTGATCACCAAGTACTAACAATGACTAGTTTATGTGTGTCTACGTTTGTGGTCACCAAGTACTAACAATGACTAGTTTATGTGTGTCTACGTTTGTGGTCACCAAGTACTAACAATGACTAGTTTATATATGTCTACGTTTGTGATCACCAAGTACGAACTAGTTTATATATGTCTACGTTTGTGATCACCAAGTACGAACAATGACTAGTTTATATATGTCTACGTTTGTGGTCACCAAGTACTAACAATGACTAGTTTATGTATGTCTACGTTTGTGATCACCAAGTACGAACAATGACTAGTTTATATATGTCTACGTTTGTGATCACCAAGTACGAACAATGACTAGTTTATATATGTCTACGTTTGTGGTCACCAAGTACTAACAATGACTAGTTTATATATGTCTACGTTTGTGATCACCAAGTACGAACAATGACTAGTTTATATATGTCTACGTTTGTGATCACCAAGTACGAACAATGACTAGTTTATATATGTCTACGTTTGTGGTCACCAAGTACTGACCGCGACTGTCTGCATGTGTGTGCGCAGGTGCGGCGCGTGTTCCTTGAGACGTTCTGCGGGCGGCGCGCGCGCGGGCGGCGGCGCGGGCGGGGCGGCGGCTCGCCGGGCGGCGCGGGCGGGGCGGCGGGCGGCGCGGGCGGGCCGGGCGGCGGCGGCGGCGGGCGCGGGGGCGGCGGCGGCGGAGGCGGGGACGACGACGACGGCGGCGTGGGGATGGAGGACTTCAGCCGCAACGGGGGCACCACCTTCCGCCAGAGCCCCGACGGCGCCACGGGCAGCGGCGCGCCGCGCGCCTCGGCCTCCGCCGCCACCGACGCCGACGACGCCACCGACGCCGCCGAGATGCTCTCCGAGTGCGTCGTGGCGCCCCCGCACTCGCCGCTGCCCGCCGCCGCGGCCGAGGCGCGCTGAGCCGCTGTGAACCGGAGACTCGACCTGCGGAGACGAACAGCGCAGGGCAACGAGGGGCGCAACTCGCTAGAGATTGTTGTAGGCAACCCAATCAAAGGAAAGCATTGAGCGGTGGTATTCCAGTCAAGTGTTAAAGGTGGATACGAGGTGTGTTAAACATTATGTTAATCTTTAAGAGATCCTGGCTGTCGGGTCGGCAGTGGAAAGGGAGGATGGAAAGGAGGGGTAGAAAATGTTATTTATGACGCAGGGAAAAGTTGGTAGTCGATACGGCGAAGAAACGAGAGCTATGTTAATAAAAGTCATGGTGTATTAGGTTCTCAATGTAATGTCCATCGGGGGGCGTGTCCTGAACCTCGCTCTCTATCGCCTCCGATGATTTTCGAGTGCGTGGTCTTGCCCTCGCACTTAACGCTGCTCGTCACCGCCACCGCCCTCGCGGTCGAGAGGCGCTGAGCCGGAGACTCGACCAGCGAAGACGAACAGCGAAGGGCAGATGAGCGTAACTCGCTAGAGATTGTTGTAAGCAACCAAATTAAAGGAAAGCACGGAGCGGTGGTATTCCAGCGTTAAAGGTTTTAAACAGTAGATACGAGGCTACTTAAACATGATGTTGATCTTTGGGACATCCAATCTCTGGCTGCCAGGAAAGGTGGGTGTAAAGGAGATGGTAGAAAACGTTCTTCATGGCACAGAATTTAGTTGGTGAAGAAACGAGAACTATGTTAATACTCGTAAGAGTCGCAGGGTATTAGATTCTCAATGTAATTTACATCGGGGGCGTGCTGTGTACCTCGCTTTCTACTTCTTCCGACGTTTTCCGAGTGTATGGTCGCGCTGTTCCGCAGCGGCTGAAGCGTACAGATGCAGCCGCCGCCGACCATCGAGCAAGAAGACAAACAGCGCCGGAAAGAGACTGGCCGAAATCGTTGGGTTCATGGGATAAGTCAGTAGAGAAGGACTGGATGCTATAAGCTTTGGCGTTGCAGTGCCAAACGGTGAACATGAGGCCCGTTGAAAATTATGTTGATCTCTGGAGAGTCAACTGTCAGGCTGCCAGGAGGAAATTGTTGGAATGGGTGGAATGTGTGTGTCTGTGAGTGTGTATAGGAGACGTTCTTTATAGTACAGGAGGTGTCACCTTTTGGTAATGAAGACGATAATTACTACTGTTTTTTGTCTCAAAGAAGGGGGTACAGTGAACAACTAGCGGCAGTAAATCTAGAGAAGGTTTCGAAGGTGCCAGGACGTTGTCTCTATCATCCTAACCTTGCTGTACAGCGCAGAGGTTTGGAGGCACAATACAATGTTAAACAATCATGTTTTGGATTTGGCATTGTGAACGTATGTATTACTTCAGTTACAAGTACGATATGATTACTAAGGAAACTCAGCTTGTTGTTACTAGCTGGGTACGTACGTACTTGGGTCAATACGATAAAGACACGTGAACTTCGTTGATAAAAGACACTGTACAGTAGATTCTCGATGTAATTTGCAACGTTCCGTGTACCTCGCTTTCTGCCGCCATCGGCCTTCCCCGAATACGTGTTTGCTGCCCCATCTCGCTACTGTTCTCGCTCGCCACCGCGGTCGGCGGGTGCTGAAACAACGGGCCCAGGTGGAGTCTCCGTCTACCTTCGGAGAAAGAAGAAAAATAACACCGAAGAAAGAGAGAATTAACTCGATAATAAAGTGTGGACCCGCGAGTGGACTGGTACAGTGACTGCGGGCTTTGGAGACACTGGCCGAAGAAGAGACATCAGGCTACACTAGGACCATTGTATCGTTCGAGAACTCTTTACTAGTCACTCTCGCGTCGTCCATATTTTCTGTGCACCGATATTTCAATTTTCGCGCCTGCATATTGGAAGGGGGAATACGGTTGTTTTCATGGAGTCGACCCTGCAGAGAGAGAAAGTGATCCACATAAATAAATTGAGAATATTAACAATTTGTGTTGATATTTCGGAAGTCAAATCTTAGGCTACCAGCCCATTGGTAGAATAGGCGGAAAAGGGACGCTATAGAGAATACGTTATTACGGCATAAGATTCGCTAATGATTAGTACGCTGACGAAACATGTCCCAATGATAAAAAACACCATTTATTAGGTTCTCGGAGTAACTCGCAATGGCGTATCGTCTACCTCGGGCTCTGCCGTCAGAAACGACCCTAGATGCTCTCCTAGAGCAGGGTTGCTCGAGTAGGCGACCCACGTGATTTTGCAGCAGGAATATAAAATTCCGCCAGGCTTGCCAATTTCGCCAGGCTAAGCTAACGTACACTGCATTTTTCATTTCCGATTTTTCACAACATTTCAACTGTTTATTTAGTCGTTTCAACTTCTCGACATGTCTAATTGTGCGTTTTAAAATTGAAATCGACACTCAACTGACTATAAAAAGTCCCGAGCGTCAGACACTTTTTTCGGCCAAACTCTTTTCACTCTTGACGCTAAGGCGAGCGAAGACTTGCACACTGGACTGCTATCTAGCGGATTTTTTTCCGATGTGCTCGAGTTAAATCATCTAGTGCAGGACTATACCAGGTCTGCTCAAGTTACCGACCCAAGTGGAGTGCGTTGGCCCATTTATCTTCAGGATATCAAACGGTGTGGCCCGCTAGTTCAGTCAGCCCGTCGGGAGTGGGGAGGGAGTCGCTAGGGCGCGTCGGCTCTAGTCTAGTGAAAGTCAAGCCTAGTCCGACTTCTTGCATTTGAGAAAGCCCTGCTCAACCATCTATGTACTCACCTTTGGCCGCTTTCGGGGTTTTATGTTATACCAAACTTCTCTGTGCTTGATGTTTGAGGGACAAGTTGTGAGGTCGGCAGTTGTTTCCCAAAGTCACACAATAGCAGTAGCTTTTCCAGGGACGTAATCCACACTTGTTGCCACCAACTTAGAATGAACAAAAGTAGGGGATAAAGCGTACGTACAGCTGAATGCGCTTGTGCAGCGCGAAAGCTTATGGATAGGGGCAGATTTTAATGAAATATCATTTTATTTCTTTTCGCTTTAGAACAATGCCGTTTAATATAGAAATTGATTTTATGTTATGACAAAAGGAAATTACCCATGTTATGTCATTTGTTTTACATTTTTCGTCGACTTATACTAATAAGTATCTTTTACTCTTTTTCGTGATTAAAAAATCGCTCATTTAATCAATTTTAATATCGTTTTAATGGTACTTACTACAAATAATATTTACGGGATGAAACAAATGTTCTCCACAGAATTCCTGAATAGCCTATTCGATATCTTCGCGCAGAAATGGTAATGTTAGCAGTTGTGAGTATGTAATCTAAGGTTCGTGCGACTCCTATTAGCGCCATTGTCAGTTCGGCTTATTTCACGATTACCAAAAACAGAGATTTCCTGTTTAGGAACAGTTCATTTCCAAAGTTTCCAAACTCAGTTCACTTCAACGAAACAAAGAAGCATCGATTACATCAGTAACATATCATAGTTTTACATCTGAACTGGTAGTAATTACATTTTTTACGTCATTTTCGTTTGCTTTTAGAGCATTTTGAAAACATTTTAGGTGCATTTTATTGATAATTTTTGGCGATGCTATAGATCATCAAAATTCGCCCCCCTACTTATGAAGCATGTATGTGGCAATGGCAGGAAAGCGCGACAGAGCTGCCTCTGCTGGGTCCCAATTGTGCAGCACAAAGAAGAATGGTACAACGTGTATGTTCATTGCTCGGGGATAGACGGGGGGGGGGGTACTTATAATTTCCCTGTGAGAAGAAAAAAACGAATTATCTGCCCCTTTTAAACGAATTATCCATTTGCGGTCTTCTACGCAGAGAACAGTGCTTAAGGGCGAACGATGTGTTGCAGGTGGAATGTCTCACGTGTTACAACGCAAGATAAATTAATATTACAAATTTAATACTTTTTTTCTTCTTTCCCAATTGATTTGAAATTTGGTCACTCGTTTTCTTCGAGAACTGGATTTACTCTATTAAGTGTTGTGCGTTGTTCCTACGGAAGAAATCAAACTGAAATGGACCTCCTAGACATGAATGTCTTCTCTGGTGCAGTTGTGAAATTAATCTAAATTAGATCTTCAAATACTTCAATGAAGTCGTAAACAATCTTTGGTATTAAAAGATGTTTCAATAATTCTTCCGCGTTGGCACGACCCATGTACACAAAAATTGAATGAAGTGGCAATGAACGACACTTTTGAAGCCGGACGATTGCGCCAGAATGGCGTTGGATCCGTCGCCGTCGACATGGTGTCAATATACATTAGTCGTAAAATTGCATTGGTTTTAAAACTGAGTTGGTCATTAAAATAGATTTCTAACGTGAACGACGCGAACTGAAATAATCAGTTCAATGGTTCATTGAATGAATTAAAGGAACCGTGACACCGTTAACTTCCGATTTACCTTCTAATGTAGTTGGAAATTCCTCCTAAGAGATTCGGAGACTCCTAAATTTGTACGGAGTTTAATTGACAAAGCGAAGGTGAGTGAAATCGTCTGTGCAGCTCATTTAAAAATCTACGCTGAAATTTCCAAATTTTGAAGTCAAGTGGGTTGATAGTGTCACTGAGGCACTGAAATAAAATAAATTTCTCATCTTTAATTTTCATTGTCTTGGATCAGAAAATTTATAATATACCTTCGTTGATATCAAAATTGAAAACTGGTTATTGTTCCAGATGTGTTACAGTGTATCAAATAAAATTACAGCAATAGTGTGATATCTTAGAAGAAAAATACCAGGATTTTGGTAACATTTGTCAATTTTCACAACTTCAAAATTGCATATGTTTGTATCAGAATGGTATTATTATTTACGAGCAAATTAGTATTATATTAAAGGTGCATAAAAAAAAGTATTTATGAGCAAAGCAGATGATAAGCATTATTCTTAGACAAGGGAGTCTATAAGATTTCTAGTCTATCTAATCTATAAGATTTGAGAATCAAGGAATTTTTTAAGAAGAATTGGTCTGGACTTGGACATTTAAAATGAGTTCACATAGCTGTTTGTGTTGTGAAATATTTCAATATTCCCGTTGAGGAGAATCGGTTTTTGTTGATGATTCAGGAACATGGTATTATATATTGCAAACATACATAATTTGGCCATTTCATATTAATATGTTAGATATATTTCATTTCCTTATTTTTATGATTAAAACCAAATCTAGTTCTACAGATTGAAACTAATAAAAGTATTAATTCATGTTGAAAAGAAAATTTTGAGTTGGATTTTTTAATAATGTTAGACAATTTTTATTTTGTCACAAATTTTATTAGGTACATTAAAACCATTGTCACTTATCTGTAGAATTATGACACATTGGATTGACGTAATACTTTCTTCTTAATCGGCTGTACATAGAATTCTAGAAGGGATATTGTATTACTGAAAAAGATGAAAATTTAAGATTTACGTTTTTGATAAAAGTAATCCTTCCAACGTTTCAGAAAATTGATTTAATAAAAGATTTCTAGGTATAATATTTTTGTTAATGCTTAACATCTTGAAGAATATAAATTTTATTTGTGAATTGGTGTCATGTCACAGAGTAATGAATGAAAATTCATGACACTGAAATAAATCTTGTAGATTACCAAGGATCAAATCAAGAGATAAGTTCATATATATGTAATGGCCTGTGCTTTCAATGTGGTTTTGATGGTTGTCACCATTGTCATAAATGTACCTGTGTAAAAAAAAAACAAACAAAATAAAAACATAACAGATCTTTAAAATCTGTTAAAAATCATGTTTATCTATGTAAGTGTATCTATATTTTAAATAAAAGTAAGGTAAAATGCAGAATGTTTGTGGTGAATTGTCAGAATGTGCTTGTTTGTCTCCTGTTCCTTATCTCTCTTTTTTCTTTTTCTCTGACAGTTTTTCATTTTTGAACTCCACAATACATTGACTGGCAGTGGCTTAGCATTGGGAAATGCTTAGATGCTCTGAGAATCCCCATGAAAAATATACATCACTGATCTCTAAATATTGTGTTGAACTTAGAAGTGTACCATTAAGTAAAACATGTTTTCTATCAGTTACGTGATGGTTAGTTATCAGTTATGTGGTAAGTGATTGTGTATTATTTAATTTTGCATGTTGTTTCTTTGTTTGTGTGCTGACATGATATGGTCATCGATTTTTATGCACATAGAGCTTGGGAGCAAATTTTATGAGGAAATTTGAATCGTGGTAGAATTCGTAAGGTATGTGAAACTTTTTATATAATATTAACTGTCAATTTTTTGTTGTAATCTTTATTTATTTCTTAATTTGATATTTTGTCATGTCATTATAATACTATTTATTTTGGAAGTAATAGTTTTGTATAAAAATGAAGTTTGATTTTTGTTAATGCATCATTATCAGTTATCATAGTTTCAAGAATTTGAGTTGTACTAGGAAAACCTGGCAGACGTTGTTATGCCCTTCATCTCCCTCTTTCCCCTTCCATTTCCCTTTCTCTCTGTCACTCCATCCCTCCTTCCCTCCCTCCCAATCCCTCTCTGTTTCTCTGCCTCTCTCTGTTCCTCTCATTCACTTTTAGTTGCAGAATCTGCACATCTCTGAGCAGGTGAGGTAATATCAAGAAGCTCTGGACCAGCAAAAATATGTAGAATGTTCGTGAAGGTCATCATCCCATCACATCCTATGGTGTGAGAAAGGTTTCTTTGAGGCTTTTGGCCTCAAAATTTTAGTTTTTAATGCCCAAGAATGCTTCGTTTAGGAGTTATTTAACGATATAGATTCAAAATGCTGAGGAGTGTTGCGGGTTGCATTTGACATGAATATTTAGTTTTGTTCTACAGCACCATGGAGTTACAACGTATAGCACCATGTAGCGGAGTCAAATTGACTCCGGACTCTGCTCTCTTCTAAATTTTTGTTTTATTATTTTGATATTTCTGATATCTCCACCAGGACTTCAGTACCTTTAAACTAACTCTTCATTGTTGCATATGTGGATTGTCGATTTTACATTTCTTGATTTATCAGATTTATTTCCTGATAAAAGTAGCTGTGCGTGTCACAGAGTCAGTGTGACTCCATGTCTGTGAACACATGACAGGAAAAATATTCCTTGATGCTACCGAAGGCAAGCATGTGTGTAATATTTTTATGTTATTTATATATTATATACATAACACAATAAATTGTATTTATCTTTTTTTATTTTTCAAGCACTGTCTTAGGCATTATCTTGATCTTTTTCTCATTTAGCACCAATGAGTAAATGATCTAAGTAACAAGGATGGATTTTATTTATTTATTTATTTGTCAAAAAACAGTAAAAACTGTATATGACGTGTGGGGAAAGAAGAGATTTTATAAGAAGATTTTATAAGATTATTTATTATATAAGATTATTTATTTTATAAGATTTATAAGATTTTATAAGAAGATTTTATAAGAAGTCTAGCTAAGGAACTAGTTACCAAAGAATTAGAAAGGAAATTGTCCATCACACATCTTTGACAAGACATCAGAATTTCAATTAAGAAAATAATACATATTGCCCTATTTGTCCTTAAAAAAACTGAAGAGGAAAACAAATACTATTTGTTACTCTTGCAAACTGGGGACCAGGTTCGTCAACAATATGAACAAATTGTATAAGGACTGAAAAGGATTTATAAAATATTTTTAAATGTGTTTAACCATTACATTCTCCTTAAATATTTAATCAGAATAGCTCAACTACTTAGATGCAATCGAAAAGATAGTAATGAATAATTATTATTATTTCAAAATCTTTTAAAACAATTTTCCATTATTATAAAAGTAATTTGTAAGTAATGTACATAAAAAAATATTTGAACAAGTAAATGAGTAAGATATAAATCATCGTGGAAGCGTGTGGAGTCAGTTTGACTCCAATCTGTACTTGTGTAACAAAATTTCACATATTACATTTTTGGGAGATTTAGTTTGTTGGTGCCCCTACTCCATAGCACGGGTAGAAAGAAATGTGCAGAACTCTGAAATTTATGTAAAATTAAATTGAATCTTTTATAATTAAATTAAAGAAACTATTCTGTTCATTTAATTTAATTAGCAATATTAGAATGGTTGCTCTGTCACAGTACCAGGTCTATAATGCTGTAACACAGAGTTAAGGATGTTAGATGTTGAGTTGCACTGTGCCGCTATTTTCACTTTTAAAACTATGATTTACAAAAGGCAGAATTTTCAAATGAGTGCATCAAGTAATTATTAATACAATGAAAAACATTTGAAATTTGTGGACTGAAAAAAAATTCTTTCCATAAAAATCATACATTTTTTTACTATAGAATTCACCCTTGTAGAAATATTATATTTAGTATATAAAAATCATTGTTGGGAATAAAATAAATCACTTTGCAAACTTTCTTTGGTAAAATATTATCTGTAAAACAAAATTAATGTGTTAAATACTATCAGTGGCGCAAACCCATTTTTGAGGAGGGTTGGGACTCATTTACACCAGGACGCCACTGGATACAACTTGATAATTTTAGTACATGTCTCCATTTGAGACATGGTACTAGGATGTAGGTAGGATGCCTTCACTTATCTTTGAGACACCTTCACACCAGCCCCCATCTCCTGATGCCTTTACTTCAGCTTTATCCCCTGATTACATGACTCCCACTTCCACTTATACTGCTGTAACAGCAAACCATTCATTCTTTCAAAACCCCCTCCATCTGTGTCCTTGAACTTATAGACCTTTCGAAGCCTATCCAGCAGCTGGATCTGTAGCAGTGGCATAACATTCGGGTCCACAGGGCTTGCGTTGTGGGCAGGCCCAGGTAAAAGAGGGCTTACTTCGAATCTGAAAGTTTTGTGACTGTAATAAATATTAATTACTTGATACTTCCTCTGATACTTTGCGACAGTTGATACAATAAAAGATTAAAAACATCTTACTGAACTGTTTTTTTTTTTCCCGCTTTGGTAGCTTATGTAACTCTGTTTCTAAATCAATAAAGGTAAGAAACTCATTTGGGTTTTATAAGCCTTAATTTCATAAAATTAAATAATAAAGGCAGATTTTTCCAGTATTGGTTATTAATCACAGACTGGTGAATCCAAATTTGTGGATACTTTTATTATTTAAGGTACCAACACTGTGTTAGCTCCACATTTTTATAAAGGCTGCTAGATAAAAGTCTTGCGGGCAGGCTCACACTCCTTTTGTTACGTTACTGATCTGTTGTAGTTAACTACAGTAGAAAATCTTTTATAAAAACTTAGTATACTTTGCCAGAATAATATTTGATCCTTTAAAAAAGAAAATGCAAGAAATATAAATTGTTATGTAATGAGACAACGAAAGAGAAGAGATTTTTATTAATATTGTTTTAAATTTTTCATATACAGTTTTTTTATGTTATTTCTTTTCCACAATAAAACAACATGTGATATTTCAAGTCGCATGATTTGCCCTCATCATCAGGCATTCCAAAATAGTATTATGATTTCTTTATATTGGTTGAAGCAAACAAAACAAAAATTGTATTTTAATTTGTCATGTACTAAATTGTAACCAATTTTATATATGACTTACTAATCATTCATGTAATATATGACTCAGTAATTATATATATGTAATATATGACTCATTTTATATATGACTCAGTAATCATGACTTAGTATATAAATTGTAACCAATTTTATATATGACTTAGTAAGCATAATATGCCTCTCTCCTGCTAGTGGAACTATACCATGTGGTGTCTTGCACCCAAGCTTCCATTTTTGTCTACCATGCCTTTCATCTTCTTTGATGAGATTGGTCTCTCATTGTCTGTTGCACACCATCATACCATGTAAGTTTGTGTCTGCCTCTCTTTCAGTGCGATTGGCACCTGCCACCTCCCAAGATTTTAATGGTTTATATCTTTCCTCCGGCATTCTTCTAAGTTGCAAATATCATTTTAACTATCTCCCTTACATTGTATACACTTTATCTGAAGAGACACTCATTTGCTGCCTTATATTTTCATTTCTGATTCCATTCTACAGCTGCACCTCCAAAACTATGCTCCTATAATTACACAAATATGCACCAACAGGAAAAATCGGCCAAATATGCACTAATGTATTAATTTCATAGCATCCAATTCCAACCAAGTGTCAAGAAATTTCTCTTAGTGCCTGAAGTAGCAAGTAAAAATATGTAAAATCATAGATATCTGCTCCGTGGTAATAACTTAATCTTTAGATAGTTTCCTTCTTTTTGTATTGAGAAAAGCACATCCAATCAATGCATCAAACTGAGGCCCAAAGTCAACTGTGAGTCCAGTCATGAGGACTGAGGTAAGGAAACAATGGAGAAATATAAGAAAAAAGGGAGGTGGAATATGGGGTATGGGTGGGGAGGAATAAACAGATGTTGTGTAGATGCTCTTATTAATTTATTTAATTTTCACCAAAATAATCATATACATTTGAATAGTTACCCTGAATAGAGATCTAACCCACAAAAGGGAAAGTTTTCAGGAAATAGAAAAAACCTCTAATCGTGTAAATTAATTTATTTCTGTAAAAATAATACATACCATCAATATATTATGATCTGTGAATCACTTTGAAGTCAAATTTTAGTCAAGGCACTACTGCTCACAACATGCATCGATCCGACATCTTGCTGCAGATAGATTACTATTGGCCAATAGGCCAACTTTACCTAAAGAATAAATTACTTTGGAATGGTTGGTGCACCCTCAGAATCGAGTGGGCTGTGTATTATGTCCAATAGGTCACTATTCCACTGAAATCTCAACTTTCGACTTTTTGTGGGTTAGATCTGTTTTCGGGGTAACTATTCGTTTGTAGAAATTGAATGTCAACATATGTAGGGGTTAGGAAATACTCATATGACACATTTGTAGGAGGAGTAGAAAACAAGCTGAATTTCAAGCAAAAGGTGTAATACATTAACAAGGATATTATAAACAATGGTAAGATATATTGAATACATAAAGAAAAGTGTAATTGTGATCAGTAAAGTATTTATTGTTCAAACTGATTATGCTTCAGCATACGCTACATATTTTTTGAAATAGCCTACAGTGTGTATTTCAAGTATTTCATTTCATTTCATTTTTTTGAATTAGCCTTCAGTGTGTAAAAAATTTTAAAAAAAAGATGTACAGAAACTAAGAGAGAAATTTCAATAATAGAATGGGGTAAATAAACAGTAGAATAAAAAAGTTAAAGAGCAGGGTTATTTATGAGTTCAGAAAGAAATTTAAAGTAAGGTTACAACCCTGATTTAAAGGTTGGAAAAAGGTTTGGCGACAGATTATTTGAATGATCGCATAGGCTTGCACGGCTGGATTTTGTATTGTCTGGCTATCTGGAACAGACCTCGTGACATGGCAACCAAAATTTCGGCAAACATATTGTGACATTCCTCAGAGCATACACCACTACAAACAGAGATATGGCTCATCCTGGATAGCCTAGATAATAGTTTATTTAAATGACTTTTTTAAAAAAACAACAACAATGAAATACATAACTATACTAATACAAGACTACTGTAATGTATTCATTAAAGATATTATGGATGAGGAGCATAGATCAAACACAGAATAGGATATTAGTTGGAATTTTACAGTAAGGGAAGTGAACAAGGAAAAGTTTGTAAATAGGTTTGTTATTCAAATATTAATGTACAACTGTGAATTGTTTGAATCAAATTGCAAGGTTGTATTTTTTAAAATATATTCAGTAGGCTTTTTGAAATTAATAAATCATTTATAATATTTCAATTTAGATACTCATGTAGAAGTTTCATCTACAGTCAAGCTTCATTTTAGTGTTTCCAATTGTCACAAGATCTTTTATACCACTGTAGTTATTTACTAAATTGAATAAAATAACTTAAAATGAGGAGAGACAATATAATGTCAACTGTAAAATCAGATCCAAATGATGGTTTATATCAAGTGTTTTCGAAGTGAGATAAAATATTAAATGTTGAAGAGCTTTATATATTGTAATATAAAACCTATAGCATTACATTCTTGGTAAAAGAGTTCAACATTTAAATATACTTTCTGTCTATAGTTACATGTATAATGCACAAAACAATTTTAATTGCAACAGTAACTGTATAATAAAAAAATATTTCAATTTACATAGGTTTATTGATCACCAAATCATTTTGGACTTAATTTTTTAAGGTAATTGTTGTTTTTTTTTATTTCAAAGTTTTCCCTTAATCCTAAACTTCACTTAATATTTAGCAGTTCACAAAGGTACGCACACAGGGGGAACAAGGGATCGGTGGTCCCACAAAAAATTCTGCAAGAGTCTCTGAAGCCTTATTAACAAAATATTTTATTTCGTTATTATGATCAATTGCTGGTTTTCCCCTTTTGTAACATGACTATGTGGGAAAGTGGTATACATTTGGAAAGAGGCTCTCCACACCATCTGGTAACTGTGTAAATAGTTTAATCCAGAATCAATTGTTTTTATTAATTATATCAATTTCAGTCTCCTTGCAGTATTTCTTTTATTAATTTACAAGTAACAATGCCATGAAAACGTTCTATGGCGAGGGGGCCTAGAAATGTAGTTGGCTCCCTCTTGTTTTAGGCAGCAGACCCCTGTGGCAGTTCATATAGGTAAGAAATCATGAAGATCAATAAGAAACATGGTTTAGTCATGACTCTTTCTTTTATTTAAATATATTTCAAAGAAATTAATTTTAAAACACTGATTCTCAGTCTGCACTAGTAGTTTGAAAATAAAGTACAGAAATACACTAAATGCTGCTTCTGAAATGAAATCACTTCACTAATTAGTCATTACTTCCAGGCCCAAGAAAGTTTTTGATAGAAAACCACAAAAACAATAGATGCATTGAATTTGTCTGGTGATTTGTACCTCTGAGATGATTGTGAATCTCGTTTGATTATTCATTGCTCTGAAAATGTATTAAATTACTTTTTAAAGAAACAAAATTTTGGAAAACAACAATTAAATAATTTTCTTTAAGCAAAAATCTTGAAATATTTGACTGAGGGTGACCTAATCGACAAAATGTTTTGGTATATTTGTGTTATTGAAGTGATAAAATTTTGCATGTTAAATTGTATTAAGGGCAAAGTGAACAATAAATGCTCCCTCTCTAGTTATCTCTGAGGAAGAAATTATGTATGGTTCTTGTAAATCAATAATAATTGTTTGTAATATTAAATAATGATAATTCAATTTTCTGTTAAATAATATATTTAATGTATTACATACCAGTACACTCAATGTTTGATTTCTAAAAGTTTAGGTAATGGAACATGTGAAAATTAATCAATTTTATATAAATTTATTGTTTCTGATTATTATTTTTATCAATTAATAATTATAAATAACCTTTATGATAAATATAATTTAAATTAATGCATATTGTAAATAATTGTAACTTTGTATAATGAGTATCTTTTTTGACAACATACTAATTTTATTTCATATATATTTAGACATGATAGAGGTCAGTTAATCGTACATTCTATTTGTGTTAGTTGATTTCATTTAATTTAACAATATTCAGGTCTAATACATTATATACCGAGAAAATAACACTGAGCATTTTTTTATAAGTTTCCACAATTCCAAATTTCCATACTCATTTCACAGGTCAGAAATTTACTGACAAAAGATATTAGATGTTTCCTCTTGAGAAGAAGAACACGAAAAATTATTTATCCTAAGAATTTCAAAGCTTTACAGAATGTAAATGTGTTTATACGTATGTTTTGCATTCATCTATGTTGGTTCATCTAAAAATCAAAGTAATAAAGCATATGTTGGCCCAGTGCTTTTTTCGGTGCTATTTCATATGCGAAGAGGTACCAGAATGCTGTTCCGGTGCATTCCCTCTGAAGTCAAGCCCTGAGTTCACTTATACCTGTCTTTTGGTATCCTGTAATCATTTAAGGTGAAAACCAGGATGATTTATCCATTAAGAATGTTTAAGCAGTAGTTAGGTACTCCAGTTTAAAAATTTGATAATTTCCCCAAACTGTGAGGTCCTCTAATAATATTGAAACATTGAACATAAGTTACCAAAATTAATTTGAAAATAATCTGTAACCTTTGTAATTTAAAATAAGGTGTTATTTTTACTTTTTTTTTATTAACTAATCAAACAAAATATTAAAAAAGTTATTGGATGCCTAGCCAGAGGGGACTCTATATTTATATTGAGTGTAAGCACATATGTGGGTCTGCTCAATTTATATCAATATTATCAATATTTTCATTTATCCATTCCTGTATTTATGAGAACTATACTACTGGTATTTATTGATGAATCTATGGTTCTAAGGAAATTGTTTTACCCACAGTACAAGAAATCAAACTTTCAGTCTGCTTCTTGCCTGAGATCATTAAAATTTAATGCCACCTACGATGCAATTTTTATTATTCTCTAAACCTTGTACTTGCATCTTTAACACAATGGAAGAGCTTGGAGGGAAGTAGTTCTACGCCTCTTTAGAAGGAATCTGAGAAATAATGCAAAATGTATCCTATAAATTTTTTAGATATAACAACGAATGAAACCAATACATTCTATGACTTACCAATAATTTTTGTCTTTGAATATTGTTCACAAATAAAACAAGAGATTTTTAAAAGAATGGCGCAGGTCTAGTTTTCTTTGAACTCTGAATTTTTGAAAATTGCAAATTTACATTATTAATACAAAACAGATATGCTTTTGTAGCCCCTCTAGTTTGATTTCTCTCTCAGTTTGTCATTAATATTCACATTAGTGGCAGTTTGTATGCAATATAGCATTTGTGAGAACGAGTGCTTCAAATAATGTCTTTTAAAATTTCTCGAACAATATTTTTCTGTAAAAATTAGTCCAAAATTGTGCATTTTCAGAAACGATTGAACATTTTCTAAAAAAAAAATAAATAAAAAAAATCTCCAAATTTTTCCCTTTAAGGTTTTCTGTAGGTAGTGCTAAATTCAGTGAATACGATATATGCCGCTTTGCTTTTTTTTTTTTTTTCCTTTCTTCCTAAAAATCACACAAATGTATTTTATTTTGAAATATCTCCCACGTTGTTTATATTTACATTGCCAGCGATTTGTATACGTTATTGCATTCATGAGTATAAGTGCTTCAAATGAATGAAGTTCTCAAAACCTCAAGATTTCAATGAAAATGAGATCAAAATTGTGCATTTTCAGAAACACCCAAAGGACGTGTTTTCATAAAATGGCTCTAAATTTGACAACAAAACTTTACACAAAAGACTAGAGTTTACTCTTCTATAACATTCTTTAAGTCACATTTCAGTTCTGTCGTTAGGGGGACTGAAAAATTGAGGAAATGTACCATACTTTGGGCTGTATGGCCAGCCGGGGAAAGGTTGAGGCAACACCAAAAAGCTAGCCCTTACCAGAGATTAGAAAAATAGTTCAAGAAAGTCTATGCCATTCTGTTCCACTTAAAACTAATAGATCTTAAATTAAAAGAAGTGAAATAATAAAGAAAGTGGTCACGAGACTCATAAAATATATTAATTAAGTAATATATAGAACTTTAGACGATGTATGCCAATGTAGAAAATTTGTAACTATTTTTTAGAAATAATCATTACAAAAAATTTGAAACCATTAAAGCACAGAGCACATAGTTTGTCTATGCATTAAAGTTATTCTTGGCAGACTATTTTGAAGTCAGCGCGTTTTCTCCGGTAGTCTCTAGCGCATTCTAGTGGCCACGCGAAAACAACAAAACACAACACTACACACTTCATCGTTCTCAAACACTCGCACCATGTCGCATATTTCCATAACGGCCGACTACTACCAATTAAAATTGCAACCACATTTTCATTTTTAAATTGTTATCTATCTTACCATGTAATTCACACATTTTATCAAAAGGTTGAAAAGGCCAGTTAACTATCAAGCACGACAGGGAGTAGCCTAGATATCGAGACACATAGTTCCTCAAAACGGTAACAGATGTCTCTAGTGAATATCAAAGGCAGCATAACATTCCAAGAATCACCCACAAGAGAAATATAGTTACTCAAAACAGTACTAGATGTCTCGAAAGTCCGCCAGGACGAGAACCACAGACGCGGTTCTACTAGCCTGGGCTTGAAATTAAAGGTATCCAGATGTAAGATATTCATTTATTTCCATGGTTTTCGATCTTTGATCATTGCGTTTTTCTCATTTTTATTTTACGTTTCATTCTGGATACAGCTTACTCCCACCTTGGATACTTTAAACTCTCAAAAGAAACAATTTAAAATTTTTCATTTTGCTTTAAAAAAATATTTAAGGCCGCCCCAGAAACAACTAGGCCATTGGCGACCGCATTTACAAACATACAGCACTTACAATTAGTGGTACTACAGAATGGCACAGACTTCCCCGTATTAGCTTTCTCGGCTAGCTGCCAGCTCGCACTATCGCCGCCCAAAGTACATTTTTTGGCATTTTCTTAATTTTTCGATGTCTTAATAGTAGAAAAGAAATATGATTTTAAGAATATTAAAAACAATAAAACCTAGTCCTAAATGGCAATTTTCTTTGAAAAATTTTGAGCCGTGGAATATCTCGCGAATTTCAAATTTTTAAACGGATAAAATTTGTTTTAATTATTTTTCACTATCGTCAACATTGTTTAAAAATCTGAAAAAATATATATGTTATTGAATGAAATGAGACACATGCTAGGGTAAAAACTGAGACAGTACTTTAACGTTATCATGTCGAAAATCAATTTCAAATATCTATTTATTTTTTTCTCTTTGAGCTTGGCGCCGAAAATTGGTTGTCAAAAATATCTTCAAATGCCACTACTTTTCTCGATCTCTCCAATTTTGTTTAGCCTGACACATGCAAATAGAAGCTGAGAAAAAATAAAACATGAAAAACACGTTTCTCATTGTATCTCTGCAACAGATTGCCCTAGGAGACTGATTTTTTGGGAAACTATATTTTTATTTTCTTTCATATGAGTATCACAATTATCGATTTGGTTTCACAGAACTCTTTATCCCCTTATTCGGCTATACCAAAAAAAAGAAGGAAAAAAAAACAAAAACAAAACAAACAAAAAAAGAGCATATAGAACGACCATGTACGTTTTGTAGGTTATATTTTGAAGGAAACTGCTTGGATGTGTCGATTTTCATTCCTTTCTTATGTATTACACAAAGTCTACACGCGTACAACACAAGAAATAACAATGCAACAAGATATTTGATGAGAGAAAAAAAATCAAAATTGTTTTAAAAAATTCGTTTCAGTTAATCAAATTTCATTAATTTGTATTCTTCTAGCCTGATGATGAGGTAAAGAAACCTTGAAACTGTTGCTACTTGATGTATTTACATTAAAATTTATATTTATTAAAAAATAAGTCTGTTTCAATCATAATTGGACCAAGTTAAGTACAATTAATGCAACAAGATTTCAAAAGCAATTAAAAACACTTTAAAACTGCTGGTTGGGTAGAAATACTTGTATCGAACGCAACCACTTCCTGTTTCACTTCACCGTCAGGTGCACTTCCTGTTACGACTTCATCTTTCTGAAACCCCAAAACAGATATTTTGACCACACAAGTAATTTCCACGACACTATACTCTTGAAAGGTATGTTCGTCTCAATAAAATTGTCACAAAGGTTTAAAAATGTAACCAATTGAGAGCAACTCAGAACACAACGTGGTCTTCACGTACATTCTGACGTACGTCGGACGTACATTCTTACTGAAATATCAAGATGGTTGGCGATGGCCTAAGTTTGATGACGTCACGCGCCTCTTTCGAGTTTGTTCTATATCCAGGCAACACCGCCTGGAATACAAGGCCTGCCGACGTATTCCGTGACGTCACATAGGAAGGCCGAGAATCGCCGGCCGCGGTGGCCGCTCGGCAATAGCGCCGCTGTAAATATTGCATCGTTTCCCGGGGTATTTAGAATTCTTTCTGTTTTTAGTTCATTTAAACTTGAGGCATATGGCTAATTGAAAAGTCAAAAAATAAACACATTTATTTATTTAACGTCACAAACATTTACACTTATGTATCGATTTTAATACACTTTATTACAGCTCATGTCTTATGTTGCAACACTATTTTTGCTTGCGTCTTTTACATTCTGACATTGTTTTCCGTTTTAAATGGTCAGTTTTTCTTTTTGAATAATTATTTAAAAGTAGGTTGGCAGTTACATACATAATTTTTTGAATAATGTCCTTAACGTTATGGTGTTCAATGTTATGATCTTGAAAGAGATTGTTTGGAATATTCATTACTCCTAAAGAAACTACTACATTCTTATAATTTGATACCATCAAAAATTCATTTTCTTTTTCTTTTGAAATTAATTTTTGGACAATAATGTACAAATAAGACGTACAACAAACAACATCTTTATGAGGGTAAAACACACTACCTCTGTTATTTGAATTAATCAACATATTATATCTACCAGACTTTTCTGCAATTAAATATTGTTTACAATAGCCACATTTGATTTTTTTGTTACAGCATAAGCATTGTATCCCCCAATATATGTTAAAATGGAACAGGTTGATAGTGGAATGTCATCAATATCGTCCTCATCTACAGCAAAATATCTGGAACCACTGTGTTGTGTAGGTCTTCATCCTGAACATGAAATTAGTCGCATCAAATTCACAAACATCCACAGAAACTTGACTGAGACTGTGAGATTTCAAAATCAGGGACATGGCATTCTGAATTCGCAGTTTGCTTTCACTTTCAAAAATTTTGCCTAACAGACACATGACACTGTGCTCCAGACACATGAAACTGTGTCTGGAGCACTGTGCTTTAGAAGGGTCTTGCTCCAAATGGGGATTACTGGAAAACGTGCTGCAAATTTGCCTAATAGTAGAGGAACTGGGTTATCTCTAATTACCAGATGATTTCAGATATTTATATCCATGAGGTGATATCGAGTGAAAAAGACTACAGAATATAAGTAATTGTCATAAATATCTTGCCATAGTTTTAGGTAGTGGAAGTAATAATATTTGTTCTTTTATAAATCCAATGTGGCTGTGGATCTCTGGTATTATTGTTTCCAAATGATCAAGAAAATGTGTGATCAAGTCGATAACATGTTTTATGGAGAAATTGCGACAATTATTGCAGAAAGCTCCACTGATTTCACTAACAATATTCTCCAAGTCATGTATCTTATTGATCTTCCTTGGTAGTTTTCCAGATGGAAGCGAGTGTATTTCAGCATCGTCATTGAAAGCAGATAATATCAATTCTTCACTAACATTAATAGCACAAAGCATTCTTGGCTCACGGTTTCCTTTCACTAACAAAATTTTCATAATTTTCTTTCAGCAATACCGTCCAATCTGCAGGTAAACTTATGTCACACACTTTAGATTTCAATTCTTCATAGTAATGAAACGAATTCTTCTCATTATGTGTCTCAAAGGAAACGATGCTTTCCTCAATGACATTTCTTAAAGACTCGTTCTTCAATCGCGTACGTCGCCTATCCGAGCTTTCTCGAGCAGATGTCGAAGGCCGTGACAAATACTTTGGTATTCCAAGCATTACAGACGGTTCAGCACCTAGAAATAATAATTAACTTTGTTATCTCAAACCTACATTGTAGAATGTTAAATTACCATTTACATACTTTTTGTACAAGTACTCTCTGAAAACCTAAAAAACCATTCTATTGTCTCAAGTGAAGCAAATTCTGAAGTCGCCAGACACCTAAAATCACTAAATATGCATACGATCCCCACAAAAATCATGACTACACAAAACAAACTAAGCAAGAAGAACAGCTGTCCTTTCAACTCTTCAGAACGTTACAATAATCAACCCTTTAATGCACAAGGTTAACTTATGGACTTTACTGTTAAGAATAATTGCATAAAGATTAAGGTCTCTTTCTGAATTACATTATTCTCCTTCTGAAGTCATATATAGTTCCCAAATAATATATTATTTAACTCACCATCAATAACCCTGGGGTATGACAATGGGGCATTAATTTGCTTCCCTGTTTTCTCATCTTAAGCTGAACTATTTCTTTCAACATCACGTTCGTTAAAATGTAATTCACAAACCTACACATGAAATAGAAAACAAGATATTTCCAACAAACTAAAGAATCCAGTTCCAGAGAGAATTGGATGCTTGGATGGTTAGGTATAGAAATATAGTATGTATCACCAAGTTAAGTAATCTATGAATAATATAATCGAAGGTAAGAAACACATATTTTAAAGATAGATTGTAGCTTACCTTTGTGTATGTTGTGGGTATAAAATCATTTATATTGCTATCATCGATTTTCTTTTTAACTCGACGTCCTTTGGACACGAAAAAAATACCCAACCGAGGTCCATTCTTATAATTTGCCTGGCACCCCGGCACACAACTAGGCATAATTTCTGCACTTATATCCCTACACACACACACGGTTTAAGTATATTTTACCATTAAATAACAAAAAACATTAAGCACAGGCCCAGAAACAACACTACCGCCCTATAGTATGTGATAATGGATCATGGCCTTCTCGTCGTGACGTCACGCACAAACTCTCAGGGCGTCGGCAGGCCTTGTATTCTAGGCGGTGTTGATCCAGGGGTGTTGGTTGGTTCCGAGGCCTTTGTAAAGGCGGTGTTGGCTCAACAACGTTTCTAGAGGACCCTGCTTGCAGGATGCTCTGTGGATATATTTTTGAACTACAGGCTTCGCTTCGACTCATAATATCGAAGTTGCATTCTAGAAATCACGAAGTCTGATATAAATGCTGGCGGTGCATAACATTATTCGAATATTTGGCTGTTAAAGTATAATAGAATACAGTACTGTGTAGTTAATACGTAGTTAATTTTCATTGAATAAATTGATTTTGACCTTGAATTGTATTTATTTAATACACTGCAATAGCGAAGCGTTGCCAGGTCCGCTAGTTTAATATATTCGTAAGAAAACTAATCTAATAGAATACACAGGAGCAAATAATATAACAAAAGTTGTATCCAATAAACGTAGGCTTTGTTAACATGTTTCATTTATATCCTCAAAAAAGACCTGGAAAACTAAACGAAACTGCAGTATTAACTCATAGTGCAAATGTAGTTTTGGAGCGCAAAATTAACCTACAAACGTAAATCATCAAATTAATAAAATAACTAAAACTATCAAATAACAACTTAAAACCACTAAATTAATAAAATTGTTCCTGACAATAAATTTTGATGTGTTACGTTGCCTTTTTTATTTTTAATTCGCATAAGTTCACATTGCAAACACTTTGTTTGAACATTTTATAACATCTAATCACTACTTGACCAATTCTTTGTTTAAAAAGCGGTCCAGGCGCTGAATAAATTGAGGATAGATTTCTATGTTATTGTGGCCTGCACCATTGATCCAAAGTGGATCCACCTTGTTGCGGCATCGATTGTGAAGCTCCATGCCATGTGATATATCGATTATAGAGTCATCGGTACCGTGTATCACGAGGACACGTGACTTGATTCGATGCACTTTCCCAATGTTATTGAACACATCAAAAGGACGAGCGATTTTCCAATTTGGAAATACAAGACGCAGACCAGAAGTGAAAGGTGATTGCAGAATCACTCCCGCACACTGTTGCCTGGAGGCCAGATCCACGGTCGGGACGGTGCCAATGCTTTGGCCGTACAACACAATCTTTTCAGCAGGAATCTCATATTTATACCGCAGTACATTCCAAGCAGTGGTTATATCAGCATTGATGTTTCTTTCGGACGGTTTCCCGGTACTTTCACCAAATCCCGAATAATCATACAGAAGAACGTTACATCTCATAGCCGAAGAGAGGTCTCGATAAAAATCCAGAATCTGACCTATGTCGACAGCGTTTCCATGAGAGAAAAGTATTGTAAATGTAGGATTCTCTCTATTCTTTACGTATACGCATGCGATTTTGTTGCATCTTGAAGTTCTCGCAATGATGAGGTCGAAACGTTCAGGATGTTGATGGTAATTTGGAATTGTGGTCAAGCTCGGGGATTCAGTATTTGGCAATATCGTTTGCATTTTCCGTTCGTCTTCCTTGATGTTGTATGTTTTGATTGGTGGCATGAACGCCAGTTTTGCCGCTATGGCCCGTGGACAGGGCGGCCAGCAAAACAGACAGAACAGCTCCTTCCAGTTCCATTGTCCTGTGTCGTCCGGCATGTAGCTTTCCATTATACACTTTCAACAAATCTTAAATGTTTAGCGTGATAAACGCAAACATTTTTCCTAGAAAGAATAATTTTACTGACAGAATTCGACATACGCTAATAATCTCTTTGTTTGTATTGAAAGTAACGATTACAATCATCTTAAGACTTACCTGATATAGTCTTGAAAAGTGCCATGACAGTTGTCTGCAATCACAAAAATCTATTCTCATGATATAATATTTCAATGACGAAAATTCGTTAGGCTTTTATAAATATTCCCTGTATCTTCTGATGTAGTATGTTCGTCCATATTACTGAAGAATATGACGAACTCGCAAAAAATACTTCTTTTTGAAATTTATCAATCAATGCGGCAGTGAAAAATAGTGGAAAAACGAAATCAAATATGATGTTCGTTTGTTTGTATTTGTTTTCAGAGTGATGTACTTAAACGAAATATTTCAAAAAAATAATTTTCTATTTGAACCCAAGAAATTTTAATTGTGTGAGAAGTAACAGAAAAGTCAAAGAGGTCGTTATAGGTATCGTTCACATTATTTAATATGACGTTTAGATCAAACAATACACATGTATGCATAGATGAACTGCAAATATATTTTGGGCAAGATGTAATTTACAGGAAAATATATATCCAAACGTGAAGTGATATTTTAATGATATTTAATACCTGGAGTAAATATTCTTCAGATCCTTTTGTGAGAGCTTCTTAGATTAGTCTTTCGCTTATGGGAGTGTTTATGCAAATCACACTTTCACACCTTCATGTCCTTAGAACTAAAAGTGGGATATTTGCAATTGACTTTTTGCCACTTACATAAATTTCAAACATTTATTCCTAAAATTATAATTGTAAATTTCATTTTACGCTACTACCAAATGCACATTACAGGAATCTAAAAATGAAGGACTTGTGCATCCACATCTTTATGCATCTCAATGTACACATAAATAATGTAGCTTCTGTGATTTTACATTGTATGTTCGAATTTTATTTTGTTCTACATAATCAATTTCAAAAGTAATTTTTAATCCTAGAATGATTGAGTACTAAAAAGGAGTCTTTATTATTAATCAAACATACTCTCCAATTAGACTTTTTTACCTCCCTGTGGTCACGGATGTGAGCATGAAATTCAAAAATTTTGAAATATTTATTTCTTCTTATGTACAAGCATGTAGTAGTTACGAAGAATATTAAAATATACATTCACAAGAGAAGGTCGGATTAATGTAATCTTCAAAACGAAATCTGATGAATAGGGCACAATATTGATGAAAAAATGCAAAGTAAAATATACTTCGTTTCAATCAGAACGCCTTACACGTAATATGATAATAACAATAATAATAATTATTACAGTAGTAGTAATAAAAATAGCGGTAAATACCAGAATTTTCCGACAATAGCTAGTATTGATAGCATCGACAATATCTCTCCCAGATGTTTAAAGAGAACTGGAGACCATGGCTGAGTTCCAGAGAAGAAAGCAGAGGAATGAAAATGCTGGGAATGTTCCTTTTGTGTGAAATTCTTTCCCCTTTTCCTTTTATTTTCATTTTCTCTATTATTTGTTGTCGTATTGCAGATCAATTTTAAGTTATTTGTTTTCATTTTTAGAAAGTGTGGAGTGCTGCATGACATTCTCAATCGCTGTTGTTCGAAACATTTTTATTATTTTTCCTCTACATCACGACTCAAGAAGTTATGAGCTGGCCGAATATACAATCTACTTCAGCAACTAGCTACATAAGGAGCAGATCCAGGGACACGATTTTTTCTTCAAATGCTAGATCCGGTTTATTTGCTGCTATCGTGCGATCGGTTTGAATTTGTTGGTCGTAAAATATTGTATAGAGTCCAACAGATGTCACCGGTTTTGGTGAGTGTTTGTACCACTTGGGGCATGTGTTTGGAACTTCGAGGGCGGTACAGATCTGTCAGTGAAGGAAAACGACTCACCATATCGTGTCTTTTCAAGTATGCGGTCTTTACTAGAATTGAACAAGGTGAGACAATATGATCAATGGTTTCTACGTGTTCCTGGCAAATGCGGCATTCATCATCTTGGGAAATTTTGAGAACCGCTTTGTCATAATGTCGTGTTCTCAACCCCTGATCTTGAGGAGCTATTAGAACTGCTTCGGATACTGGCTTCATTATTCCCCTTTTAAGCCATATAAATGATTGATCTTTATTGATCTGCACCTTGTCCATTCTTTTTAGATATTGTCCATGGAGTGGTTTGTCTCTCCACGATTTCTTTAACATTTTTTGTGTTATTATCATTATTATTATTATTATTATTATTATTATTATTATTATTATTATTATTATTATTATTATTATACAGTTCTGTCTCTGGATAAAATCTCAGGATTGAGGTAACCGTACGGGCTCTTGCCAAGTAACGGCTCTTTTCGATGTCGAAGCAGGATTACATGTATTAGGCATGAGCAATGCTATTGTTGAGGAACTTTCTGACTATTGCGCAAGTATTGAGGATGGCAACTTTCTGTACATGTACAATGTCTTTGGCATTTGGGTACTGTGTAAACTTTCTCCATTTCCACTGTTCTTTTATTTCTATTGCTAAATCAGTGTATTTGGACACCTTTTCTGTGTGAGAGGACTGAAGGTTGTGTGTGTTTGGGATTGCGATATCAATTAGGTAAGTGATTCTGTTAATTTTATCAATTGGCGTTATGTCTGGCCTATTGTGTGCTATCATCTTGTCTGTAATAATAGTTCTGTCCCAATATAGCTTGCATGCAGAATTTTCCATCACAGTTGTTGGTGTGTACTTGTAATATGGCAGCTTGTTTTCCAGAAGCTCACTGTCTATTGCAATCCTTTGGTGAATAATTTTGGCTACCTGATCATGCCTATGTTTGTAATCGGTTTGGGCTATGGCTTTGCAGCCGGATGTGATATGTTGAATTGTCTCGCTGGACAGATGACACCTTCTACATAAATCATTTCCCAGAGTTGAATCTTTAAGGATGTATTTACGATAATTTCTTGTGTTGATGACTTGATCCTGGATTGCTATCATCAGTCCCTCGGTTTCGGCAAACAAATCGCCTCGGGAAAGCCAGGCGTTCGACGCTTCCAAGTCGACATAGGGCTGTTCCAGATAGTGGCGATGTCGCCCACGGATTATTTTTTGTCTCCAGGACTGGTATTTGTCAGGTGGCTCAGTTGTAAAGCTTAATGCATCATGATCATAGTGGTGCAAATTTAGTGGCGTGAGTTTGCTATGTGCTAGTACTATTGCTTTATGTAAGAACGAGTCGTTTTTCTGCGTGACAAAATATTCTTGAAGTGCATGAATTATTTTGTTGTGAAGGTTTGTAATGTCTATTATGCCGCGACCTCCTTCCTTACGTGGTAGTTTAAGTCTTTCTATTGATGAGTTAGGGTGGTGCACTCTGTGCTTGGTTAGAGCTGTTCTTGTTTTCCTTTCGATGTTTTCCAGATCAGTTTTGGTCCAGTGGATGATACCAAAAGAGTAGGTGAGAACAGGTACTGCAAATGTATTGATTGCTTTAAACTTGTTTTTCCCATTGAGTTGACTTTTCAGAATTTTGGTCAATCTGTTCATATATGTTTTCACGAGCGTTTCTCCAATCACTCGGTGTTCAATACGTCTGGATTGAGCGAAACCTAAATATTTATAAGTATTTTCTCCAGACATTGCCTCTATTGTTTCTCCCGTTTGGAGTTGAAAGCCATTACATTTGCGTTTTCCTTGAGTTATTTTTTGTGTTTTGCATTTGTCTATTCCAAATTTCATAGCAATATCCCTGGAGAAGTTGTTGTTGTTGTTGTTATTATTGTTATTATTATTATTATTATTATTATTATTATCAATGCTTGTTTAAATAAGTTAAAGTAAATTGCAATAATATACACGATTCAGTAGACTATGTTCAATTAACATTGAAGTCAGTATTTGTCTGTCCATATGTAATATGTGCCCGTTTATCTGTAGTGTGTGTCGATGTGCCTCTCCGTCTATCTTTGTGTGTCTGTCTGTGTGTGTCGGCGTGCGTATGTATGTGTCTGAGTGTCTGTCCATTTGTCTGACTCTCCATAACCAACACTACCGCCCAAACCATATCCAGGATTTTCTCCAAGATGAATATAAATACTTCCCATCGATCTGGCTCTATTCAAAGCCTTGTAAATCTGATAATTTTTTAAATTTTGGAGGCACTTAACATAAAGTCCATAGAACATTTTCAACATTTTTTAAAAGAGGCCTGCAAATATTTCTTCGATTGAGCCAGCTGATTTGTAGAAATTATCCAGAGAAAGGGGGTTTCTTAAATCTACAAGCGATTTATTAGGAAAGGGACGTATTCTCAACATAATGTTGAAGGGAATAAACTGGTGTTTCCCTTAGTAGGTTTATAAAGAATTCCTTAAGCATGGCAAAAACATGGTAAATATTGAAAGGCGTGGTTCCAATAGCAAACTCTTCGTTTATTTGTTACCTGATTCGTTTTCTGAGCGAATGTAGAAGCGAATTTTGTCGCCACATTGTTTGCTTGACGTCGGTAGATTTTTCTGGCCATTTACATTTTATGGCCTCGGAAGATTTTACAGGCCACTTTGCTGTGGTTATTCTACACGGTGCCAAGCGCTTCAGGTCCCACAGCATTTCACAAACAACATTTTTGTGAATCCATCCCTCCAGAGCCCAGAAGGGTTTAAATACGTAAATTCGGCATTAGATAGAAAACATAAGAACCCTTGTTGCAACGGGACGGCTCGTCGGTTGACAGTGTCCTAAATCTCCTTAGCTCGCGCGCGCGCGCGCGCGTGTGTGGTCAACGATGGACCGTGGCATACATTTTTCTCCATCTTTGTCTACGTAAGGAGTTCCTGTTTAATCGTTTTGAGCTGTTATTACCAGAACCTTTCTTGAAACTAAGTGATATTTTCAGTTTTCTGTGTTTATCGGATTTTTGTTTCAAAATTGGAAACCGTTCGTACTCTTCATGGAAACCGATGTTCTCTTACAGCCAGGCTTGCCCATAATCACGTTGAAATTTTATTTCATTCTGTTGATGTAGAGAGAAGTTGTGCCATCGGTTGTAGGTTGAACCTACTGTACCGGCAGCGTATAAGCGACTCTGACAGTTCAATGCGCAGTTACCCCACATTATAACTTTACTTACAAAGGACATGGCACCACCTATATAACAGATAAAATGAAATTTCAAAACATTAATACTTACCGACAGGTGACGAACTCGTCTTGATATCATGTTCATAACCTTCGCTACAGATGAACCTTATCGCTTCCGCTACCTCGTGTGAGTCAGATGAGCGGCAACAAGCTGTTTGCTTCAGAGCAGGTCACATGACGTACCACGCCACTTGGCGAGAGAACTTTCAGAGTCGCTTACACGCTGTCGGTACTGTAGTTCTCCAAAAACGCGGTAGTGGCCATCTGTGTCCCCTCGGAAAAAAACGTCAAGTACACAAAATTGTTGCGTGGCTGCAGACGGCTGGTGCCCGCGTAAGCATAATGACGTAGCTCCGCCGCGGAAAGAGCGTCTCAGCAGAAAAGGCCTATATAACAGCTTAACCTCCGCTTAGCGGGGGGACGAATGCTACTCTTGAGCTCGTCGCCTGTGTGCACGGACCTTCCACTCCTCCGTCGGTTCAGATCGGCCCAAACTGACCGTGACGACCTCCCTTCGCCCGTAGTCGGTTCAGATAGGCCCAAACTGGTCCTTCCAACCTCCCTTCACCCCTAATCGGTTCAGATCGGCCCTAACTGGCCCTGGCGGCACTCCTCCACCCTTCTAGTCCAGACCGACCTTCCAGGGTCCTGTTAGCAGCTACCCGCCCTTGCCCCTGATCGCTGTGCACTTCGAGTGTCGCCATGGCCGCTGCTAAGTCGCTCTTCCGGAGGACCGTCCTCGCTGAGGCTGGGCTACGTCAGGTGCCTGTGTAAGTAACACCTCCCCAATAAACTGCTGTTTGCCATGACTGGGGTCACCCCTGTTCTTATTGCTCCCTCTCATCCGCCTTAGGTCATCCGCCTTAGAATAGGGAATGGCCCCCTTCTGCCCTTACCGTCCTTCCTCTCCCCTGCACGTAGTGCCAGATCCCTTCCCCCACGACAAAATATTCAAAATATACAGTAAGTCGCGGTAATCCGAGATTCCGAGCAATGCGAGATGGCCTGATGTGCGCCAAGTCACCAAGCACGCGTCGATGATCAAGAGCTGGCTCTTGATTATCGCCGCAGCACGGCGGAGGGTTGAAAACACGGAGTCGAAGGTCACGTGTACAGCGGTCGTTGTCAGTGTGTCAACCTGCCACATTGTGCTCATATACAACTACGAATCTGTACTTTTAGTAGTATCTGCACATTAAATTTAACTCCGTTGTACATTGTAGTTGAAAATTCCATTATGTATTTACCTTTTCTCCTTTGCCTTGAGTTTTTGTAATCCGAGGTATCATCAGCCCCAATTACCTCGGTTTATTGTGACTCTACTGTTTATGCTCTTGTCAAACCCGAAAAACTGAAAACACAAACTTTTGGATCAAGTTAACCATCGGAGCAATTTTTATTATTTTTTAACAGTTATGCAGTAATGAATAATTTTGAGCTAATTTGTTGTATTATTAGAAGAAACAAATTTCTTGTTATAAACTTTCTGAGTGGTGGTGGGTTTAAAAAACATTTCTTCAAAACCACTTTTAAAGGTACAATGTCCTGTATTTACGCAGGCCAAGTGTACTGATCTGTTCAAGAGGCCATAGAGTACATGAAGACCTCGGGGCAAGAACATGTCGTGCCACTAAACGTACGTTTTGAGAAAAAGGCAAGTAAAAGTTTAAACATTGCGTTCTACACATAGAGATAAAGAACATTCATTTATTAATTACACTCCCATCTTGAGGAAAATATAAAAAAAAAACATCTAGATACATCTATGGGGCGTCAAAATACACGAATATCTCAATTTAATCAGAAATGTGGCACAGCATGTTATTGCCCCAAGGTATTCATATTATCTCTCCGTAAAACTTGCGTCATAGCGTACAGCGTCACTGACCGGCGCGACCTGTAAGATAAAATTGGGTGTGAAACACCTTTGATTCACATGGCTCAGTGATATGTTACAATAATGAAACACTGGTGATATACTCGGCGATAAAAGTGTTAAACGTCCCTTAGTGTTCACAGAGATATTCTCGAAAGCTGTACTTCGGAGTATGAGATCTCCTTCGATTGCCTCTCCTGGGATTGTGGCTGCTGCTAAGAGAACTCATGTTTATGGGCTCATCCCCTTTACTCTTGCTTCATTGGACGTCCACCTCTTCTTTCAGTCCATATTCATCCATCTGCCGCGAAACGTGAAAGAAAATGGTGATGCAAAAATAACGAAGTAGGAAACAAGATTAAAATTATAAATTGACGGTTTAATTAATTTAATATAATGCAATATAATGAAGTAAAATTAAAGGCAAGTAGAGCTGTTCTATTTCTGGCTTTCAGAATCAATAAAAAATACTGATTTTGACATTTCATGGATCCAAAGATTTTGTTATGTTGTATTAATTCATTAGTGTTTTAATTTATTATTTTTGGTTTTAATTTCAATTTATGTTTCACCTAATAAACTCTTTCAAACATAACGTGAATGAGCTTTTATTAAAAAATGGCCTGTCCTTGCATGTTAAATTAATTTTTGTATACTTTTAATTTTTTATACCTAATTTTTTAAAATAAGGTAGAGGTTCCCAAATAATTTTATAGACAGACAATTGCATAAACTTTCTTTATTTTATGGGTCTCATCTAGATTTATTACAGTTTTGGAGATTGGTTGTCCCCATCATCAGGTTATTCTTGATGTGGTCGTAGTAGGTTGGATAGCATATTGATAAAATAACGCAGAATATAGAATGAACGAAAACAAACAATTCTCTTCTCACAATCCGCAAAACAACGCACCATTCTACACTTTGCACAGATAACTAAACACACTATCGGGACTCAAAGCTCAGTGTGTATGTTCTTGAAACATTGTAATGTTTCAAGAACTTCACCTTTACGATTGTCTTAAAAATACTTAAAAAGACTGGATAATTGCAGTTTTTCAAGGGCTGACAATAATGAGTGAAGTGAGAGCGTAGGCTTCCGCGGCCGGAGTCAATATTAAGTTGGCTGTCCGGGTGACGCCGCGTCCGTGGCAAAGGTGCCGACGTTTCGGTCGCCATTCTGCGACCTTCCTGCATTACGCCCTGAGGAAGGTCGCAGAATGGCGACCGAAACGTCGGCACCTTTGCCCACGGACGCGGCGTCACCCGGACAGCCAACTTAATAATAATGAGTGAGCCGAGGAATGATGATCATTTTTGGTTGATCGATTAATTCGTTTTTCTGGGAGCACCAACGTATACGGTCATTAATCACGTAAGTGTAGTCCATGTTATATTGCGGAAGGTGGAAGTGTTCTCCCGATGGATGATGAGGTCCCGGCCCTGACCTACTCGTCGGCTTGCCGTGTTCTTCCTACCCAGCTTCTCCCACTAGCTGACCGGGAGAGATGGCTCAGTGCATCAACATGATGTCACTGCAGTCCCTCTGACCGGGAGGTCCTAGGTTCGAGACCCAAAGGCGGCAGGATTTTCGACACTAGCTTGTGAGCTAGGTCGAATTCAATCGCTGTCTGGAGGAGAATTCTCGCGGCCGGCTGCTCTGATCGGTAGTTTTCCGTGTATTCCTTGGCTGTCCGGGATGAGCCGCGTCTCAGTCGGTTTTACTGACGTTTCGGCCATCTTGCTGTGGCCTTCTTCAGAGCTATACTGCTGCCGAGAGGCTAGCGTGTCGCATAGATATAGGACGGGGTGCAGGAGCTGATAGGTCGCAGCGGCGACCAATGGGAGGAGGGCAGGTGGCCCGCGATTGGCGGAGAGGGAAAGGAGCGATACTGGGAAACCTGATAATGTGGGGGAAGGGAGGGTGGTTGGAAAGGGAAGAGGATAGAAAAAAGAACAGGATAGACATCTGGAAATTGCAACTGCGTGGTCGGAGACGGGAGAAAAGGCCGAAAGAAACCGGCGGAATAAGCAGCCACGTCATTGGTCGACCGTTGTTGGGGTGTCTCCGGGGGCGCGACCGTATTTGGCGGGGAGCGCCGACCGCCTCCAGGTGTTGCTAAGGCGGAGTCCCATCATCTCTGTTGAGGTTTTCGGGCTCCTGGAGATTTCCAAAGCCCTGCTTTGATCACACGAGCGCCACCACCGGTCTTCAATAGATAGAGTGCGGGTCTCGTGGTAATTGACGAGGTGACCGGTTTCGGCGGCATGTTGGGCTAAGGCCGATTTGTGGATGTTATGTAGCGGTCATGTCGCATGTGTTCCCGCATCCGCTCTTCTACCGTGCGCCGGTTTGCCTATGTAGACAAGCCCACAACTGCATGGGATTTCATATAGCCGGCGTCTTGAAGTGGGTCCGGGTGGTCCTTCACCTGGACCAGGCTCCCTCCGATTTATTGCGCGCATGAAAAACGGGGCGGATATCAGCACCTGCGCAGCAGTCTACCAATCTTGTCCGGACCCCTTTGATATAGGGTAACCGGGCTGTCTTGCGGGGTGGGACTGGAGGGCTCGTTCCGTTCACTCGATGTAGAAGAATCGAACCTCGATAGCGCACGATGCACGGCGGACCGGCAAAACTCACCGAGATCTGCCTATCGACAACCTTTTATCCAATACAGGCAAGAGTACTACGCCCAAACAGAAGGCACCGCTATGGGCTCACCGTTATCCCCTGTGGTAGCGAATCTTTTCATGGGAGCATTTGAAGAGCAGGCCTTAGGAAATGCGCACTTTAAAACCGTCCTCTGGCTGGCGGGCTACGTCGACGACACATTCGTTCATCTGGCCCCATGGCACCGATTCCCTCGGAACCTTCCTCGCGCACCTCAACAACATCCACCCGCGCATCAAGTTCACCATAGGAAACGGAACAGAACGGACAGCTCCCTTTCCTGGATGTCTTAGTGACCAGGGCGTCCTGATGGAACTCTCGGCCATTCTGTCTACCGGAAACCCACCCACACCAATCGTTACCTACATGCCGATTCACACCACCACCCTGCCACGAAACGGGTGTCCTTTCCACCCTTGCTCACCGCGCCTCCCTGATATGTGACCACAATAGCCTAGAGTCGGAAAAAAGCATTACTCAGAGAGACCTTCCTGGCCAATGGTTACAGCGGGTCTCCGCCGTGCATCGTGCGCTATCGATGTTCGATTCTTCTACATCGAGTGTGAACGGAACGAACCCCCCAGTCCACCCCAGCCAAGACAGCCGGTTTACCCTATATCAAAGGGGTCACGGACAAGAATTGGTAGCCTGCTGCGCAGGGCTGAT
>JAHLJT010002406.1:196932822-196972820 GCA_031308135.1 Acheta domesticus
CCGTCATGACCTGCATCGTGAGTTAACAGTTCAAGGCGAATCTGAAGTGCAAACACTCGCTAGATTCCATTTACTTGCCCCCGTGCCAGCCTTTTGCTGATCCATTTGTAGCGTAAATTAACTTATTTTTAAAGTAGACAATACGTCATGACCTTTGAATAACAAGATTCTTATGATCACTTTTTATGAAAATATTATGGATATTCTGAATAATGTTACAGAGTTTTAATATTTATCCTCTGATTTTACTTTCTCATTCATGTAGAAAGAAGGAAATATTGTGATTTTGCGGAAGGTCCATGTCGAAATTTTGACGAAAAATCCTTTTGGAGTTCCCTAGTACCAAACACTGTTTTTTTTTCAAAACAGCATTCCGCCTGTCCGTTAGTCTATTTGACTTACTGACTATCCGTCCGTCAGAGAACAAGAATAGTGTCTAAACCTTTTTTAGGATTTAGGATTTTAGGATTTTCAATAAATAAAATATTTCCAGAATGATCAGAAAAGACTCTAAGCCCCACGAATGTGAAACGGATCTTTTAATTTTCAGGGGTTCTTAACCCCAAATTTCTTACACGTTTTGCTGAAATCGAGAAAAAATTTTAACATATCACATAGGTTCGATTTTTAATAATACCTTTAAATTTCGTGAAGTAAGTGTCGGAAGAGCAAATTGTTTTGAAACCTGTGATTCAAATGCATAATTCAAAATCGTTTTTAAAATGAAATCTTTTCCGTGACACCAGAGTTTTGAAAGACGTCATGTGTATTTTTTTTAAGTTTTAATAGTTAATTTAGCCTATTCGTGGCAATTTTTCAAAAGAGCGTGAACAATATTTTCTCAGAAATGTCTCTAAACGTTCTCTAAACTGTTGATGGATAGAACACAATCCACTAACTCACATGACAGTGCAATGTTTATAAAAATGTTTGATATTTCAAAAATTACAAAAGTGTTATTTTTTTAAAATCACGTTGGTATTTATATTGCAGAGGTATAATTTAAAGCATTTGTGAGAGCAAATGCTTGAAATTCTCAATATCTCAAAAGTTTTTGAAATTAAATTTACTCAAAATTAATCATTTCCAGAAACGCTTAAATGACACTTTCTCAAAAAACAGCTTTGAATTTTCCCCCAAAATTTTCACTTCAAAACATATTTTGCTCTAATACGATATTATGATAATAAATTATGAGAGGATGAAAAAATTGAGAAACTGTTAATAAATGTATTTGATTTCTGTTAAAACACGTTTCCTTTAATAAAAATATTTCACGAAAAAATTCCATTGGGTTGTGACGAGCTCTGTATATTATAATCTATAAAATTTTCTGTAAACTTATTTAATTAAAAAAAAATTGATCATCAATATATGTTAGTTTGATGACTCTTAAAGCTAAGTAACTTTGTTTACATTCCTACAATGGTAATGAATGGTTTCAAATATCTTTGAGATAAGTAGATTCAATGTAACACATTACTACGCACGTACTCATTAAAAAATCAAATTTTATTATTTTATTAAATTTATGTATTTTATTAAATTCTTACTATTATACATCATCGTAAAGCATTTACAAATACTACTATCACGTCAGCCAGCAACGTGGCACCTGGGCTTAAGGAAATTGAACCCAAGTGCACGAGCACTACGACTCTGTGTTGTGTCATGCCAGGAATTCCCAGCCTCTCGTGTACGTATGGCATTAATACTCTAAACCTCCCATAATCCTTTTCACTGACCCGTAACCCTGTGTGAGATCTTTATGCCACCTGACTGTGTATGCATTCGGATTAGTTAAGAGGTACTTTATTGTGTGATCAACATGTATAACGTCGATGACACGATGGGAGCTGTCTGCAACGCATGACATGAAAGCACGTTGGCCGTCATCTGCTGTCACTTCCTTGTGATGTACCCTCGGATGTTTCTACCATGAGTTGACGCTACCAAAAACACACCTTCCTTTCAACAGTTCTGGAAAATTCTGTATTGAATAACAAGCTTAAGAGATTCTTTCAACATTAATATATTATTTAATTAACGATAATAAAAAAGAATTTTAAAGTACAAAAGCCGAAATGTCGCAACGCGCAAATTTAAAAACTAGAAGAAAATTAGTTACAAGATAGCCGTGTATTGTCATTAGGCACGTTCTTGCTAGTTCATTATGAGTTCTATTGTAGTCACTAATGTAGCTTCCTTACATCTTTCAGAGGGGTTCCGCTCTTGCCATCGCCAGTGAATGGGAAAAGTAAGCAGCCTCAGAGAGGGTTGGCCGCTACAGGTCTCAGCTAATATTAGTTCTTAGTCTTACACCCCGGAATCTGTCTCGTCGGTGATGAATTAAGAAAGTCCTTCGTACGCCTTCCTTCGAAAGGGAAGTAAAGTCAGCTGCCCCATGTCGTAGATTTGCTGCATGTAAAATATCCTGCATGTAAAATATAAAAGAATATTCTGAGCTAAATTCAAATCGCCTGCTTCGTCGCCCAAGTGCTATCTTCCAGCTATATAGCTAGCATCCAGTGAAAGGAGCATAGCGAAATTTGCGTGGTCAAATGGAAGTGCTTGTCTGAGTCTCGCCACGTAAAATAAGGCATCATTGAATTGAATTCAATTCAATTCAATCCCACAGACTGCGCCTCTCCCTACGCGTGTCAGGTAGAGCTCCGCATTTTGTGCAAAACCAACCGTCCGCGACCGACCGGCTATCCACCGACCAGCGATGGACGCTCCAGCGCTCTCTGTAACTGGTCGCCTCCGGTAGAGCGCTGACAACTCGCTCGCTACACAGCGCGCGCTCCCGCGGCCAAAAACCCTCACCTGGGGCAACTTGTCCTTACTTCAATGAACGCGTAGGCGGACTGCTATGCAAAATCTGTCATTGATGACGATGGGAGTGGGTTTCTTGTCAGTGTTTTTAAATGAAACACTGAAAATGCATTACACTTCTCCCTTAGCGAATTCATGCTAAGCTATCTTTCACTGACTTCTCTAGAATGAACACAAGCCTTACGCTATTGATTTAGAATTTAATATAATTTCCTCTCTTCTTATTTTAGTTTTTTCATTCAAAAATAAATTTAAATAAAATGAAGTTCGCAAAACGTCTTCAGTCTTTTATTTCTTACCTATTCAATGTCTCTAAGTAACGCCATTTTCTTAAATACACAATATCTCAATGTACTAATTGTTATGAGCGTTTACATCCATACATTGTGATTAATATTCTGAAAATATAAACAGAGTTTTAATAGCAAAATCTTGTAATATATTTTTTGTTTATTTATTCAGAAAGGTCTACTACCTTCACACGTTCTTTCCGTATCTTCCTTTCCATTACAATTTCCTAATTGCTTCAGGTGATGAACAGTTGAAACGCTATTTTGTAACTGCTAATTTATTACAAGATTACTTGATAAATGTTGAGGTGCCTCCACAATCTCCACTCGCTTCGCCACCAGCTCGATGCCAACCCCACACATTTAAGGATGCGTGAACTACACTCAGTGATTGATTACTAGAGATTCCGGACGCGTCAACTATTAAGGTCATTAGTCCCGCAACTGCAGTGCATGTTTTTGCTCGGGAGGTGGCGGTGGTCTTAACCCGCGAGATCTGGCGCCCACCTCCCGTTCGCTAGCGGAGTTTTCCCCAACCAGGAATCTCCCTCCAGCGGGGCACCACCCCAGCCGGGACAAGCTCTAAGCTCCCGACCCATCTCCTGACTTGTGTGGTAGTGTAGTGCATGTAAGAGAGTGTGTACGTAAGGGGTGGGATAGGAGAAGGAATGGGACGGGAAGATCGCGCGCATTCCGTAGCCCGTTTGGAAGGGTACTGCTCCGGCATTCGTCGGGTATTGATCAGAGAATCTACGTAAAAGTACCGACCAGACCAGACGGAGGCTAGAATTCTCCTCCAGACAATGACAAAACTCGCTCTAACTCTCTGGCTATGGTCCGATTAAAATAAGTTGGTGATTGACAGTTGTGCTTCTCAAGCTGTAGCTTCATACAATAAGAGTATAGGATTGGGTTACTTTTATAAGTATTTATTTCAAGTGTTTACTTTCGTGTCCCGGAAGCACGTGCTCAGTGGTACGCAAACTGTCAACGTCGCTCCCTTCCATTTGCAACTGTCAATCACCAACTTATTTTAATCGGACCATAGTGTGGAAAATTCTGTCACCGTCGTGACTCGAACCCCAGGCCTTCCCGATCAGAGGCCCTGCAGTGACATCAGTTGATGCCCTGAGCCACCTCTCCCAATATACTGAGCGACCACTCCGTAAATTTAACCACGGAAGTCCATTTATCGCCATCGCGAATAAAGTCTATTTGGACCGTCACTTCTCGCACTATGTAATTTAAGAGCAGTAGCACTTGCTAAATTACACTGCTGATATTTGACTCATCCTACCCGTAAACCGACTGCTTGTAATTGCAGACACCGAAATTATCGTAAAATGAAACACTGTGTGCTTCAACAACAAATACCAAATTGTGACGTAATACCAAATCCTTAGACAGAGAGCTCTAAATTCGAATCTTAAGTTTTAGATATTTAGATATTTATTTGTCAAAAAACAGTAAAAACTGTATATGACGTGTGGGGAAAGAAATTTCTACTCCAATTTAAATTTCTAAATTTCTAAATTTCTCAATTTTAAATTTCTACTCCAATTTTAAATTTTCTCTCATTCCGAACAACGAAAAGAATAACATGCCTGTTCCCTTTCAGATCGCCGACATCCTTAGCGTCACATCAGTTGCTGTTCAAAGATTGGTTCTAGATGCTATGATGTCGTTTCGATAGCCAAGTTTAATTGGTTATTCTGTTGCCAAGCGCGTTAATAGCTGTAGTAATTAGTCCCGTAAGTGTAATGCATATTGTTTACCGGGGGGCGGTGGTGGTCTTCTCCTACTACAGCATGATATCTGGCTCCGACTTTCACGTGGGTTTATGGTTTTCCCCTCCAGGTATTTCTGTCAGCGAAGCACCGTCTCAGCCGGGACAAGCTCTAAGCAGTCGGTTGGTTTCCGGACATATGCGTTCGTGAAGTATAAGAATGTGTGTGTGTGTGTGTGTGTGTGTGTGTAAGGGTGATGAGGGGACAAGGAAAAGGAAGAAAAGATCACATGTTGCCCAGTTTCAAAAGGAGCGAATGTGTCAAAATGACACATATGGAATGTACAATACAAAGCAGTGTTTAACTGCTATACCTTTTAAAGTTCAACACGAATTAGAAAATGGGCTCTTCGTTAGTGATTCCATTAGTACAAGCACTTTGTCTTTTAAAGCGCAATGTTGTGTTTTTCATAGAGTTGAAAAAATCTTATACATTGAAGAACCTCCAAGTGTCATTTTAACACAGTATTATGTTCCAAATCATGCAATAGTATTATTTGTCTCATACTTCTATTTTCTAATAGGAATATTCAATCTCTGGTTTTCAGGATATCCATTTTCAGTTTGATAAGACCAAAGTTTCCTTGTTGAAATGCAATGCACGATGATTGCAGAGCGTCAGTGACCCCGGATACGTCCTGCTGTTCTCGTTACCCTCCGATACACGATACCAGCGGATGCAAAAAATCCTAACCTTCCCTTTTACTGTTGATAATAAAAGCAACTGTTCCTAGTGTTGTGATACGGAAGGATTGCCAAGAAGAGAGCAAATGTAACAATCATATTTATATTGCACGTTGTGTATGTGTTGAGTTTGTTTGTGGAATACACCACAAAAATAACAATATATCTATAGTTTTTTTAACTGCTTTTATTTCTACATTAAAAAGCACATTACTATAATATAAATTGCACATTACTATAATATTATTTATAAACTAATATTATTCACTAAAATATGTGTTCATTATTCTGTTATCTCTATATTCCTTCAAGTTCTGCAACAGTTTATCCAGTTAAGTATTTTGTAACTTTAAAATTTCATAATATATTGTATATGAAACGTTCCTCGAACTATCGGTGCGTGTTTGGGATCTTCCACCATGTTTCACCTAATTTTTTAAATCCAGTTTCGAAAGATATTTCACGTAACCAGTTTCCGAATTTCTAAATAATTTGGGTGCCAGGAAATGGTTACAGTTAAATCCCTGAATATATTTTATCAATCCTCATAAATAAAAAATCCTGCTAGCTCGGTCGATTGTGTTCTTATAAAATAATTGTTGCTTCTTACTCCGCAACCAATTACTCAATCTGCCATTCATACGAAGTGGCGAGGAATCTGAAACATCTACTCTAAGATTGCACGTAATGGCAAATGAAAATCAGCTTACTTTCAACTATGAATTCCAGTTTATTAAACATTAAAGATCAATCATCCAACTTATAATGCTTGATTCAGATTATCATTAGGCCATGAGCATCTTTTTGTTATTGCAATAACGTTATCGAACCTTTATCCGTTCTTCCTTCTTCGCGCGCACGACGCTTCCCATTCGACGTCGCCACGTAGAATCTTCTTGTCGCTGTAGTCCAATCTGCACTCTTGCTGAAGTCCACGAGGATCCAAGACCAAGTCGAAACTTCTTAATTAAATAGTGAAATTTTATAAGTCCACACTTGTAGCTCCACCGCGAAAATATTCTAAGTTCACTTTCCAACATTCACTCCCACGAAATATTACAAGTATCAATAAGCAATACTCGAACTTAACACAGCTCTCAGCGATCCGTTCACCTCCACGGCACGAGACGGAATGAATTAATATTCCCCTTGAAACCTCGCCTTGTTTTCCTTTCCATTGTTTTTCAAACTTTTTCTGAAAGTCCGTTGACGTCACCCTTCCTTTCCCATTTCTGAACCAATGACGAATCTTGTGGTCACTACGGTGCACCCCCGCACCCACATTTAAACAGACTCATCTCCCAAGTTGTTCCTGTGTCACAGTGCATGTTTTCACCATAGCAACCCAGCTCTTGCAGCATGTACGGTGTCACTTACGAACGTCTTCGAACTTGTCGGCGTTGCTACGGTGCCACCTGCGTGTTTACACGCGGTAACTACGATGCACATCGCGCCTGTCTCATAATTAATTCGCGTTATTAACGTTTGTACGGTGCCACCTGCGTACCTGCACCATAGAAATCCAAGTTTTTTGCTGATATCCCGAATATTTTGTCCTTTATTTACTAAATAAATGTTCGTCATTTATGGTATGTCACATATATTAAAATCCAGAAATAAGTGCATTATTCCAGAAATGCATTTATTCTTATAGACTTTTTACATTGTAGTAAATTAGAAAAATATAGGACGTTAGCCTTTTGAAAGCCGATTAAGTAAATGGTTACCGTGTGTCAAAATGACACACAATGGTCCTTGTGGGTAGAAAGAAATGGTTGTTCTTCGAATGATACGATACTGCTCCGAGGTTTGCCTGAAGAAACGATGCTCAGCTGTCCCGATCGCGACAATTTTCTTCTAGGCATCGACTGAAATCGCCCTAGCTATTTAGCTTTGGCTATCTATGTATATGTAAGCGAACGTGAACGAAAATAGAAAAAGTCATTTTTCTCAAAACGAGTTTCGGTTTGGGATCGTCTCCTATATTATTTCAGTGGTATACCTTCCCTTTGCGGCTCTCTCACGCAACCAGTCTTTATAAATGAGGTGTCTAATGAAAGAGAATTTCACGGAGACGTGACAAATTGCACTTTAACTTTAAAATATGAAGGATTTGTTTAAAAAAACGAATATAAATATTCATTTAAATGCAACCCGCAACGCACGTTAGGATTGTTTTTAATCTCTATTGTTAAATAACTCCTAAACGAAGCCTTAGAAACTAACATTTTGAGGCCAAAAAGAAACGTTCCTTGCACCGTAATCTATGGGATGAGATCTTGTTGACCATTCTATTACATTTTTGCTGGTGCGACGCTTCTCGATTCTACCCTACTTGCTCAGAGACTGTAGAACCTGCAATTGTATGTGAAATAACTAATTACTTGATATTTTATGCGATTGAATTATACGGGTGTACCTCTTTGCTCAATAATAAAGTTAAATAAGAATAGTTTGTATTGACAAGGGTATATTATATTGTTATCAATTACAAGGCGACATATAGAACAAGTGACGGAGAGTAAGAGGGTCTAGAAGAAAAATATATATTACAAGATTAATAAGGAAACGTAAAAATAAGGAAGAGGATGGGGATAGAGCTTGCGAGAGATGGGGATAGAGCTTGTATTCTGTTATTATTCGGAGTTATTATTCTGAGCGCCTCAATTGACATCGGTCGCTTGCTCGCACAATGGGCGGGCAGGGAAATGTCTCAGCAGCATCGCCGGCACCAGACGGCGCTTCTCATTTCCCCAGCACAATTTCTAATAATTATGTCCTGTCCTATGGCTTCACAGCCCGCTTCAAGCCATGGCCAACAAGCGGTGAACCAGCCTCTCAGCCATGGAATAAGGAGTTCGTGTGGTTAGCACGAAAACATCCCTTCCCCGCATATTCAGGTCTTCATAATTAAGTTTCCTCGTAGTCACACAGCAATAGATTCTGGGACATTTGTTAGGAAGGCGCACAGCTATAATTTACTCGGCCGGGAACCGAACCCGGGGTGGCGCCGTGGAAACGAGCCAGTCGGGCCCAATAATTATTATCAGTTAAATTATCAATTCAATGGCATCATGAGCATGTAATAAACCAGCGAACGCGCGATGAACTTCCGCGGCATGACTGGAGCGGCGATTATCTCTTCCAGGTCAAAGCGCGGGCTGATGCAAAAGTTATTGGCGATCGCCTAATTACAGCATCTGCACTGTGAGGACTGGTTATATAACAGGCGGTAATTGTGTTTATACGAGTGTGCACGGAAACAGGTGTTCTCCCTCAAAGTAGCTGAGAGCACAGGTTCTCTTCAAAAGGTTTCAGAAGAGTGATCTTTGCTACTGTGCTCTCATTCAATGAAACTGTACCTCCGACATTTCGTTTATTTGTTCCATGTCATTCGGTGGCACTTCGACAATTAGAAATAGAATCGTGGTTTCCAATTAAATTTGATATAGATAGCTAGGTCGAATTCAGCCGCTCTCTGGAGAAGAGAGAATTCTAGCGGCCGGCTGCTCTGATCGGTAATTTTCCCTTGTTTCTTCGATCATCACCAAGGGAATGTCGGAGCAGAACCCCAAGAAACGAGCCACGGACTGCGCGCGATCTTTCGTGTCTCTTCCTCGTCCTATCCTCACCCCTTACTCTCACACACTTACATGCACTACACTAATGTACGTCGGGAGACCAATCGGAAGCTTCGAACTTGTCCCTGCTGGGTCGGGGACGCGCTGAAGGGAGATACCTGGTTGGGGAGAAATCCCCGCTAACCGACGCGTAGATCTGCGTTAAATCATACCATCCAGCAGGAGAATATGATCTCCGGTTCTGTCCTATGGCTCGACAGCCCGCTGCGAGCATTGGCCAGCCAGCGGTGACCCAGCCTCTCGGCCACGGGATAAGGGGTTCGAGTGGATAGCACGAAGACATCCCTTCACCGTATATTCTGGTACACATAACCTTAGGGTGGGCTTTCTCCTTGGCACACAACAATGGATACTGGGACATCTGTAAGGAAAGCGCACAGTTATTATTTTGGACCGGCCGGGTATCGAGCTCGGGGTTGCGCTGTGGAAAGCGAGCACGCTAACCAACGAGACACCGAGGGCCGACTATGATCTCCGCCTCCTCCAAAAAAGACATTGTTTTGTTTTGATTGATTCGTGATTCCGGGCGCATCAAATACAGAGGCCATTAGTCCCGTAAGTGTAGTGCGTGTTTTCCTCGAGAGGTGGCGGTTTCCTTGCTGGATGGCGAGATCCGGCACCGATCTACCGTCGACTAGCGGGGTTTCCCCTCAACCAGGTATCTCCTACCAGCGGGGTATCCAGCCGGGACAAACTGTAAGCTCCTGACTGGTCTTCCGGCGTGTGTGGTAGTGTAGTGCATGTTAGTGTAAGTGTACGTGTTAGGGCTGAGGATAGGTCAAGGACGGGTAAGGAAAGATGGCGGGTGGTGCTTGCCCGTTTGTTAGGGTACTGCTCCGGCATTCGCCTGGTGTTCATCGGTAAAAACCACGGAAAACTACCGATCAGAGCAGCCGGCCTCTAGAATTCTCCTCCAACGCCTGAAATCGACGAAGCTACAAGCTAGAGTCACAAAATCTGCCGCATTCGGAACTCGAACCTAGGACCTCCCGGTCAAAGGTACTGCAGTGACATCAGTTGATGCACTCAGCCATCTCTCCCTGTAATAAAACATGCATTACTTTTACGGGACTAATGATCTTAGCATTTGACGTGCCCGGAATCACTAATCAATCAGTGAATCAACAGTGATATACTTCAGGTGAGAAATGCCCGGTCGTTCCTTCCTAAGCTTCAAGTGCCGCGGAGTCGCGTTGGCGGTGGCTCTACCCGCGACCTCCGCGTAATTTCTTTGTCGCCGAGCTAAGCCCGTGGCGGCTGGGGGGAATTTTCTCCAGGCGTGGTCCTCTCTTTTGAAAGTACTCTCTCCGACGCGTCCACTGATAAATGGAGCGCGCATCACAATGCGAGCGCGGCGCGACGTGGCAAAATTCCGAGCTGTTTCCTTTCGTCACGAAGACGTGAGTTAAAGAAATACCTAATGGCCTGTGTCAACAAAAATGCTGCTGAACAAAAGCACACAAAGTGTTTTTTTTTTCAAAAAGTAGGATTCGCCCTGCTAAGGAACAAATTAAATGCTTCTGCATAACGTGCAATATATAAAATAATTTAACGAAATACAGTTGTATAATGTCTTACTTTCTCGCTAGGTTCTAGCCGTAAGGACTGCTCTTCCGCCTAAAAACACACACACGCACACACGCACGCACACACACACACACACACACACACATACATACACACATACACATACACACACACAAACACACACACTGTGTATTTATATATATATATATATATATATATATATATATATATATATATATACAATTATTTATGTACTGACAATTTGAAAAAAGGCGATGCTGATCTATAATTCACACTTGAAAAGCAAATATTTAATAATGAATGGCCTTTGACGAGGAGCCCTTGCTGTCATAAAAAACACTTGCCTACACAGTCTGGAAGTTTTTATTACAGAATTACATGCGAACATTTGGAGTCCAGATTGCGTCCTCTTACCCACTTCTAGGCCCTTCAAAACAATTAACAAGTTCTCACTATTTCAGATCTCCGCTACTCTGGAACCATCTTTTCCGTATTCTCACATCGGATTAGATGTCTCAAGGCATCAATTTATTTTACTGCGGTGCCTATGACTGGAAAATCTGAGGATTCGAGTCTCAGTGGTTACAGGATTTTCGACACTAGTTACATAGCTACATCAAATTCACCCGCTCTCTAGAGCAGAATTCTGGTGACTGGAAGCTCTGATCGGTATTTTTCCGTGGTTTCTCCGATCATTACCAGTCGAATTCCGGAGCAGTACCCTAACAAACGGGAAAGGACCGCCCGCGATCTTTCGTCCCTCTTCCTTGTTCTATCCTCACTGCCTTACTGACAGACACACACAATTACACGCACTTCACTACTACACATGTCGAGAGACCACTCGGGAGCTTGACCCGGCTGAGACGGTGCCCCCCTGGTGGGAGGTAATCTGATTGTGAAAAAACCCGCAAACCGACCAGTTGGGCGTCGGATCTTGCCTCCATCGGGAAATGATTACAGTCATCTCGCACGATAAAAGTATACACTACACTTACGGACCAACGACCTTATCAGTTGACGCGCCCGGCCCCACTAATCAATCACGAAAAGAAAATGTGCGCTGATAAATCTCTTTCCCCACACGTCATATACAGTTTTTACTGTTTTTTGACAAATAAATAAAAAAATTTAAAAAATCATTCCGCCTGCTCATCCGCCGCTTTTCCGCCGGAGTTTTGGGCGACACGAGTTCTTCTCGTCCATATTCGCATTCCTTCCGGTTCCGCTCTGCGTCTTCCTTCCTCTGCGCCTCCTCCCGGCTGTTTCCGCAACCGAAAAATCACTGTTACCGTGCGCCCCTCCAATCTTCTTCAGAGTGCGTCTTCAACTAAACGTCACTCCGAACTTCGTCTTCTCTTTGTGACTTCCTACTCCGGCCCACGAGCTTCAAAATGTTGTCACTTCGGCCTTCCCAATTTTCTACTTCATCTTACAGTTTTCCTATTTAGTCGTGCCACCTTCCCACTTTGTCCGCGCCGCCTCCTATTCTTCCTAGTGTTGCCTCTTCTCACTTGTAATCGGTAGAGGTGACTCAGTGCATCAACTGATGTCACTGCAGTGCCTCTGAATGGGAGGTCCTAGGTTCGAGTTCCGACGGTGGCAGGATTTTCAACTCTAACTTGTCAGCCAGGGAGAATACAGTCGCTCTCTGGAGGAGAATTTTAGCGGCCGGCTGCTCTGATCGGTATTTTTTCCATGGTTTCTTCGATCAACATCAGGCGAATGGCGGAGCAGTGCCCTAACAAACGGACCACGGACCGCGCGAGATCTTTCCTTCTTCTTCCTTGTCCTATCCTCTCCTCTTACACACACACTTACACTAACATCCACTACACTATCACACATGCCGGGAGACCGGTCGGGGGCCAAGAACACGCCCTGGCCGGGGCGGTGCCCCGCTAGTGGAGATACCTGGTTAGGAAAAACTCCGCTAGTCGACGGTAGGTCGGCGCCGGATCTCGCCATCCAGCAGGCGAAGATTGATGCCACCGCCCGATGAAAAATCACGCACTACACTTACGGGACCCATGATCTCCGTAGTTGATGCACCCCGAATCACTAACAATCAGTCATCATCAATCATTCTCACTTGTTCAACGCCCATCCACCTCCTCAATTCCCTGTTATTTCCCGCGCCGCTTCCCAGCCTTTCGGCGGACGAGGCCTGCGCTCCCCACCACCACCCCGCCTCACGACGCACGTGGGCTCCCCTCCCCCTCCACGGAGCGCCTCCTTTTCTGGGCATCCTCTCCCCTCCTCCGCGTCTCCTCGTCCCCACCCCGCCCCTTCCACGCGGCGGCCACCGCTTCCTTCTCAGCCCGCCACGTATCCACGCGACTTCGCCCCTACTCTCCCCGCCACACCCACCAACGACACCACTTCCCCACTGCTTCGTTTGCCCACCACATCTCCTACCTGCTGCATCCCCGCCAGATATCCTCCTCGCCCTATCCCCTCCCGCCATTTTTTTCTCCAGTCACCTCACATCCCTGCTATCCCCTCGCCACGACGTTATCTGCCACCACATGACCTCTACGCAACATCCCCATCCCCTCCATATCATCTCCCCGCCAAATCCATTTGCCACCACTTCTCCCCGCCACCCCTCTGGCCCTACAAACACTGCCTGCCATGTTACCACCGTATTACTACTTACTGCACCACCCCTCAACTTCACCTGCCTGTCCCTGTAGCTTTCCCTCACATCACCTCCCCGCTGTATCACACCTGCTATTTCATCTTCCTACTACCGGAAAAGGTGTCTCAGAGTATCAACGGAGGTCACTGCACTGCCTCTGGCAGATAGGTCCTAGGATCCTAAAACATACTCTACAATTATGGCACTAATGACCTTAACAGGGGAGAGCCTAGACTTCCCCGGCGGGAGTCATTAACTACTTGGCTGTCCTGGAGACGCCGCATCTTATAATGCGATTTTTCTAAAAGCGACCCTCAAGGCCACTCAAATCCCATCTTCGCGATGGAATATGTCACGGCATTTCGCGTCTTTTCTCGGTCTTGCCGGTAGAAGTCGCATGATCGCAAGCACTGCTTCATATGGTCGCGATCGTGCGAAATCCTGCGGAACGACTGAGAAAGACGCGAAATGACGTGACATATTCCATCGCGAAGATGGGATTTGAGTGGCCTTGAGGGTCGCTCTTAGAAAAATCGCAGTATAGGCACTGGTGCCAATGTCGCAATGAGGAAGGTCGCAGAATGGCGACCGGAAAGTTGGCACCTGTCTCTTGGACGTGGCGTCTCCCGGACAGCTAATGACCTTAGCAGTTGACGCACCCGCAATAACCAATCAATCAATCGTTCAAATCATCGTCCCATTACAGCACCTCCCCGCCACGCCGCCTCCTCGCCACAACGCTACCTCGCAACTTCCCCGCCACCAACCCTCCCCGTTTTTTCCTTGGCGGCGCTCCTTGCACGGCCCGTTACATCATTGGCGTGCGCGCTCCCGTCCCCTCCCCGCCTCCCCTCCCCTCCCCTCCGCGCCGGCGGCGCTGCCCGGGCCGCGCGCGTCGCTGGCGGCGCAGGGCGCGGGACGCGTGCGCGGAGCGGAGCGGCGTGGCGCGGAGCGGCGGCGGCGGCGGCGGCGCTATCGACACACACCGCGCGGCGCCTCCAGGTCAGTGCTCCGCACGCGCGCGGCCCGGGCGGACACCTCCGCCCCGTCCACACTCCGCACTCGCGGCGCGCGCGTCCACACGCCGCCACCGCGCGCCACGCGGCGGACAGCGGAAGCGCCGACTGCGCCGGCGGGGGAGGAAGAGGAGGAGGCGGCGGCGCCGAGACTGAGGTACGAGTGGCCTTGGCTGGGGCACTGGGGCACGTGGTCGCGACCCTCACCACGCGACCGCGCGAGGCGCGTCGGGGCTGTCATCCGAGCGGGGCGAGTGGTGGGTGGCGGCCGGGGTTTTGGTGGCTCGTGCTGTCAATCATTAGTGGCAGAGCATAAGCTGTTGGTGTAGAGAAGGGATCACTTCGACAGGTCGAAAAATAAATAAACATTATCCTTGGCGATACCATTGCAAGAGATCGTGATGAAGTCATTTACAAATGAGCGCACCGACTAAATGAATGCACGCACCTAACCTACAATTATGTTGCCAATAGTGGCCAAGCAGTAGCTGTAAAAGTAGTCCGTTCTCATAGCAATCTCTCTATACGAGGTGTCAATGGTAAATGGATGTTTTCTCCCTTTGTTTTCGGATGCGCATGCGTTTGCACCCTTCAGTTGTGCAATGGACCGTGCTTAGACGACGATGTACGTTCACACACTTTGGAAATAGTTTTGTTAAATAATTGATAAAGTTATGCCGTGGGGTTTAAAGTCTCACTTTGCATGACACCTTTTGGGGAGTACTGTCATCAATTGCTGAATTGAAGTTGAAGAATTCGAACGTCTTGATAAGAATTGTCAATGATAATTGAAAATTTGCGGTTAATTTTCGTCTGTCGCATGTAAATATGTTTACGTAGAAAGCACGTGGTAATTTATTGCGTATAATTATGGTCAATAATTTGTGATAAATGTACATTGCAACGGTGGCCTTGAATTGTGTTGGCGCGTATCCTAAAACCTTCTAAAATTCATGTAGAATATGTGAAAGAGAAATTAGTTATCAAAATAATCTCTGCGGCTTTTGAATTTCGGTAAAATTCCCTAATTTGTGAACTCTTAAGAAAATGAGTTGTTTCTCCATTCATGTATTACAATTCACTGAATATTAACACCACACTCAAAGTAGGATTTTTCGGCGTTTTGGTTAGGGGGAGGGTTGTTTGATCTGTTGGGAAGACGTATTTCAATCCCGCTGTAGTAATTTTTCCTGTTTACCAACACAAGGTGACAAGAAGCAAAATTCTTGTATTCAATAATTAGAGCTCAAGGTACAGAAGAGTTACAGGGTGATAATGTTTGTTACTTAAAATGAAAATTTGGTTCCAGTTATTCTCTGGACATTTTTGTGGTTCTAAAAGTTGGCTGCGCTCAACAATAACATTTTCTAGAAAACAAATTTAAAATATTATGGTACATTTGTCAGCTCTTATTCTTTAACTTAACACATCATACAGAATCGGCTTACTTTCGTAAGACTATGGTGAACAACACAACCACGTCGCACCATACACCTGAATGGCGATGTCTGGAAGAAGAATTGAAAACCAAGACGCAGACACGCTTTGCTACTCATATCCAATGACACGGCGAAGCTCCGGCCGGCATGCCCCAACGTAGAACACATCCTTGAGCCTGTGTAACACACAATTTCCAGTTAACATTCAAACTACGGAAACGCAATGCCGTCCTTCCTGCCACTCTCTCATAGCTTTCGTTTACCGTTATCACGAGTCAGTCATAACGCCGGCTCGTTACGTCAAGGGATAAGACGCTATTTATCTCCTTGTAAGTGGAGCTTTCACTTCAATAACTGGATTTGTTTTCGAATTACAAAGAAAAACCTTTACATCGGCACCAGTAAAATTCAGTGCTTTCTCAACGTCCACTATCGTTTTAAAGTTTATTTTTTCAAAATACGTATTTTTTTGCCGAATAACTTTTATTTTTTTTAATTTGTTTATTTTAAGTCGCATCAACAGCTATGGTTATTAGCGACTACAAATTTTTACATTATATATCATTTTCTTCAGTTATAAAGAAATAACCTCAATAACTGGATTTGTTTTCGAATTATAAAGAAAAACTTTTCTTTGATTGATGATTATTTTGTGTTTCCGCGCGCGTCAACTGCTACGTTCATACGAACCGTAAGTGTAGTGCAGATTTTTATCATGGGTTGTGGCGCTGTTTTCCCTCGCTGGATGTAAGATCCGGCGCCAATCTACACTCGTGTTTGCGGGATTTTCAACCACGTATTTTCCACCAGACGGCAAGAGCAAATTCAGCCGAGACAAGCTCCCAAATAACCTCCCGTCGTGCGTGGTAATTCAGTGCGTGTAAGTGTATATGTGTGGGTAAGAGTTGAGAGTTGGACAATGATGAGGAAGAAAAGATCGCGTGCGGTCCGTTTGTTAGGATACTGCTCCGGCATTCGCCTGATATCACGGAAAACTTTTGATCAGAACAACCAGCAACTCGAATTCTCCTCCATACAACGACTGAACCAGCTATCTACAAAGAGCCTAAAATCTTTCGTGACTGAACCTTCCGGTAGGAGGTTTTAAATTGCAGTGTCATCGGTTGCCACCTTAGCCGGACAGTGGTGTTTGAGAGCAATGCCTCCTGAGCAATGCCCAGTTACGCTGGCGAGACAGAGCAAACTTAAGGGAGCGCATCCTAAAACATATCCTCCATTACAAATACAATCTTTTTTTTAAATATATTTATTTATACTTGTTCGACAAAAATTTGTCTTTCAAGTGTGTGAATTTTTACATTAACATAGTACAATTTGAGGAGAAACTTCTAAAGTAACCTCTAACATGTTACTGATAAGTATAGGTATTATTGATTTTGAACACACAATGATCTTATAACACAATAAACTGTGGTTATAAATAGTATAAAATACATATAATTTTTTACAGTAAATAATAGTTACATGAAATAAGTTAACTATGGAGGATGTAAACGGTTTTTTGTATAGCGTGATTTGATTCGCGGGAAAGGATTAGCTGTTTTTCCAAGTTGAAAAGATGTATAAGCAGGAGAAGAAATAAGGGAAGTATAAAATTTATTTGAGAGATGAAGGATCCAGGATTTTAGAGACAGAATACCGAGTTCGTGTAATATTTGATTGTTTCTTATAAACCAAGGTGCTTTCAATGCTTTTCTAAGATATTTATTTTGTATAGCCTCTAGTTTTTGAATATGCGATTTCGCTGCACCACCCCAAATGGACACGCATATGTCAATGATGGGCGAATTATATATTTAAATATACATAAAGCTGAATCTAAAGAAAGATGAGAATTTTTCTTCAAAAATGGGTATAATTTTAAAAGCTTGACATTCGTTTTATGTATTATTGATGTAATGTGTGGTTCCCACGTTAGTTTAGTATCGAGTTTTAATCCAAGATACGTAATTGGGGTCTGGTTAGAAATCCAAGAAATTGCTTTATAGTTAATAATAAGTGTATAAGTTGGAGAGATTCGTTTTAAAGAAAATATTTTTGCTTGAGATTTTTGACTATTTTTGACAAATACAATCTTACATTTACTCAAAAAAGACCCCAAATCTTTTCTTTACTTTTTTTTCATGTATAGAATACAGGACGCTGAAAAAGTAATACAGCTCATTTTCGTGGATCATCTGAATTTTCGAAAATTGTAAAAGTTAGAAATAATGCGAGAAAGTATGTGCTGATGGAGCTCCACTAGTTGAAAAACAATTGTTGTTTACGAGATGGTTTAATGCCTAGTTGTGTAGTTGAGAAATAAGATAAAATAAGCCATAACTTTCCGAAGGATTATTTTTTTTATTTATGTGTGCTAAATTACTATTCGCGGCGTTTAGATTCTTATATTTTAGAATATTATTCAGATATTGTATCTCAAGTTCATACTGTTGGCGAGTTGAGTCATATTTTAAACTTCACGTGATGGTAACCATTAGTTATACACCATTTGAAGGGATATTAAATTAATTTTGATTAATTAGCCGTTGAATCGTTCTAAATAGGGGCATATTTGTTTTTCTCCGAGCTTAAAAGATCTCCTGGTTTTTCTGTGTTAGCGCCCAGCACGTAAACATAGGCAGGCCCTTGTAATTATTTTCTCTTCTTCGCGTAAACTAGTGATGATTCAGTGCAGCACAGGCTTTCTTTCGTAATGCTTTCGGATATATAGTAATTACCACCCTAACATTTTGTTTCTGTTCAAAAAACGAAATTACTAAGATTTAGTGTATTTTGTATTTCTGGACACAATATTGACCACAAAATGGTCAGATATGGTCTGACTGTCTTGTAAATTTATGTTATAAAATTTTACAAATTATGTTTTCCCTCCTTCTGCTGGCTTTTGTTTGTTTCACTGATTGATTAGTGATGCCACGCGAGGCAACTTCTAAGGTTAATGGTCCCGTAAGTGTAGTGCATGCCTTTATCACGATTTAGTGTTAATTATTTAGTGTTATTAAATTAAACATTAGTGTTTAACACTAATAGTAACATTTAGTGGTAACATTCAGTGTTATTAAATTAAACACAATTCGAATTGAAAGTTTATATTAATAGAAAGTTTAATTTTTTGTATTATATTTCACATACTGTTTCATTAAGAAACAGATAATTTTTATTATACCTAATTTTGAGGATTCTTAATAAATTTATTGGTATGAAAACAATGCCTTTATACGTTCCGAAATTGTCTAAATATACGCTTAAAATTGCTAAAGATAAGATGAGTTAACATGATGTAACGTGCTAACAAACATCTTGATTTCATCTTAAGAACAGGCTACGGAAGGATCTTTGTACAGATATGTAAATGTAACTGTGTAACATTTCATATTAGGAAGCCTTCATTGAATACCCAGCCTCAAGTCTTTTGCAATTTTACTAAAAGGTGGGAAAATATTAAAATATGAAAAGTATCCCCTCTTGTGTTATATTCCAGCAGTTTAGATGATTTATGCAGCACTCACCCTCAACCAATCTTTATAAATCAGGTCTCTAATGAAAAAAAATTACATGGAGACTTGGCGAATTGCACTTTAGTTTTAAAAATAAGAAGTATTTGTTGAAAAAATCATCTAAATATAACGACAAAGGCCTCAAAGGAACATAACTCGCATCGTAATCTATAGGTGGAGATCTTCCTGGTCATTCTTGTACATTTTTGCTTGTTTGGCACCATTAGATTCTACACCACCTGTTGAGAGACGTGCTGAATTTGTAACTGCATTGAAATGAAACTAATTATTAGATATTATATGCGATTGAACTGCACAGGTTATTTTCTCTCTGCTCGGAAATATACTTAAATAAGAATACTAATTTATATTGAGAAGGGAAAATTGTACTGCGTTCAGTTAGTATAATTGCAAGATCACATACAGAATAAGTGACAGAGGATAAGAGAATCTTGAAGAAAAATATATTTTATGAACTTAAAATGGAAATGGAAGGACAAGGAAGAGGGTGGGGGTTTAACAAGCAAGAGCTGTCGCAAATGTACGTCAGAATTATTTAAAACACTTGCAATAGTAGGAACATTGCAATAGAAGTAAGGAAGATAGTTAATAGGCTAATGAAATATTTTTTCTTTTCACTTAAGAACAATGTCTTTGGGTATAGATATTTATTTTATGTAATGACAAAAGGAAATGACCCATTTTATGTGACATTTTTTTGCATTTTTCGTCGATTTCGTCAAATAAGTAATTTCTTACCATTTTTCGACATTTTTTAAGCATTTTCGCTTGTTTCAACGATTTTAATGATTATTCCTTCAAATAATATTTACACGATGCAACAAATGTTTTCCACAGAATTCCTGAGTAGCCAATTCGAATTCGTCTCTCAGAAATTGTAATGGCAGCCGTTGTAAGTATGGAATCTAAGATTCGTATCATGCGTATCAGCGCCATTGGCGTTTCAGCCAATTTCGGGATAACTAAAGACAGATTTTCTGGTAAAGTACAGCCCTAACCAAAAGTTTGCAAACTCAGTTCACTTGAACGAAAGGAAGAAACCTCGATTCCCTCAGTAACGTATCCAACAGCTTGAGTTGGTCATCCGAACTGATTTTGATAAATTTTTACGTCATTCTTTCTTTTCTTTTAGGACATTTTTAAAACTTTTAAAGAGCATTTTATTGATAAATTTGGCGACGTTTTTGGTCATCAAAATCCGCCCCTAGTAATGATTAGTAAAATTCCCGAAGTTGCCAGTTCTCTCTCTGTCTCTCTCTGCCTCTGTCTCTCTCTGCCTCTGTCTCTCTCTGCCTCTGTCTCTCTCTGCCTCTGTCTCTCTCTGCCTCTGTCTCTCTCTGTCTCTGTCTCTCTCTGTCTCTGTCGCTTACTGTCTCTGTCTCTCTCTGTCTGTCTGTCCCTGTCTCTGTCTCTGTCTGTCTCTCTCTGTCTGTCTCTCTCTCTGTCTCTCTCTCTGTCTCTCTCTCTGTCTCTCTCTGTCTCTGTCTCTCTCTGTCTCTGTCTCTCTCTGTCTCTGTCTCTCTCTGTCTCTCTCTGTCTCTGTCTCTCTCTGTCTCTCTCTGTCTCTCTCTGTCTCTCTCTGTCTCTCTCTGTCTCTCTCTGTCTCTCTCTGTCTCTCTGTCTGTCTCTGTCTCTCTGTCTGTCTCTGTCTCTCTGTCTGTCTCTGTCTCTCTGTCAGTCTCTGTCTCTCTGTCTGTCTCTGTCTCTCTGTCTGTCTCTGTCTTTCTGTCTGTCTCTGTCTCTCTGTCTCTTGTCTCTCTGTCTGTCTCTGTCTTTCTGTCTGTCTCTGTCTCTCTGTCTGTCTCTGTCTCTCTGTCTGTCTCTGTCTCTCTGTCTGTCTCTGTCTTTCTGTCTGTCTCTGTCTCTCTGTCTGTCTCTGTCTCTCTGTCTGTCTCTGTCTCTCTGTCTGTCTCTCTGTCTGTCTCTGTCTCTCTGTCTGTCTCTGTCTCTCTGTCTGTCTCTGTCTCTCTGTCTCTGTCTCTCTGTCTGTCTCTGTCTCTCTGTCTCTCTCTGTTTCTCTGTCATGGTTATTTGCCGCGCGCAGTGGTTTCGCGTTTCTGCGCGATGCGCCCTCGCACCGCGGCTCGCCAGCGCCGCCGCGCAGCTGTTCCCCCCGCGCGGCGCGAATCAGCGGCGCGGATCGCGCGGCCTGTTAACCCAAGGGCGGAGGCGGAGCGCGCTGCTCCAGCGGTCGCCGCGCGCCGTCCGCTTGGCCGCTCCGCCGCGCTCGCCCTCGCCCTCGCGCTCCCGCTCCCGCTGGCGGTCGCGGTCGAGGCCGAGCCAGGGCCTTGCAACGCTCCATCACAACCAGAGACGAAGCTCCAAGGTGCTACTCTAGGAGGCGCTAGTGGCGCCGGCAATAGCTGCAGATTGGGCTCGCCAATATCCGCACATTAAAATTGGCTTATTGTGAGAAATACGAAAAGTGTCTTCTGAATGTTCAGTTATTTTCAGTATACGAGTACATGCATAAGAAACCGCTGAAGAAAGCGAGAACATCGACGCTATCTTTTGTAAAGTTACGTTACCTGCGTGCGTCTAGCGAACCTGTAGCAGCAGCCTCGCAGCACCTTCGCACGTTTTGAAGTATTGTTGGTAGTATTTCGTATTTGAGTTCATGTAAGAAGATGTTACAGGAGAGGGCACTACTGCTGGTCCCCACCACTTTATATGCGAGTTCAAGGCTACTGGCGGCTACCTTGGTGTAGGTAATGTCGACAGTACCTGCTCTGATGGCTGTGTAGTGTAGGCGTGCTCGTATGGGGCCATCACCTACACAAAATAGATGAATGGTCCTTGAAATGGAAACTCAAACTCAATGTGGAAAAATCTAACGCAAAAATCTTTACACTTAGACAAATGTTCACTTCTTCCCCCTCCAAATCAAGAATTCACTAATGCCTTGTAATACACCGAATCAAAATATCAAATATTTAGCACTAAATCTTGATACGAAGCTACAATGGAAAGACCATATAAATGAAAAAAGCATCAAGCAAAACTAAAGACACTCATTAATTACAAAAGTAAAATCTCTCTAAACAATACAAACATATTACACGACCTATTATGACCGATGCGTGTCTCATCTGGTTAAATGCCTCAAGAACAATTTAAACAGAATCCAAATCGTTAAAAATAAATACTTCAGAACAGTTACTTAAGCCCCACGGTTCGTTTCAAATCTTCAGTTGCACAAATAATAAAATATCCCATTCATAATTCCATTCATTACCAAGGTCTTTAGCATATTCTACTTACATGTCAACCAAAACGACCACCTATCCCATTTCAATCTCGCCAAAATCCCAGATTCCCGTACAAGTATTAGAAACATGTCCCCAATTCCAGATTTTTTTTGGCATGGCAATGTCGCCTGATCCATCGCCTGATCCACATCGCCTGATCCATCAATTTGGATCTTCATCACTCACATCTGTGTGCCAATTCGGAGGAGCACCATCTTGCTGGAGTATGAAATTTTCGGTATCGCCTTTAAGATGTGTCAGAAACAACAAATTTTATATCCCAAAACGAAATAAGCTTTGGGCTGAGTACTAGCCATTTTGGAAATTGTAGTTGTGCTGGTATCTGGTGAAAAACCATGAAAATAATACGACGAAAACTAGCAGAGTTTGAAGTCCTGTCGATATATCAAACATTATGTTAAGTGTTTATAGTTTCTGAATATGAATTTTTAAATCCGATGAATGATTCATTATAACCTTTTAGGTATTTATGATTAGAGATTGGAAAAATATGTAGCATTGAACGTCAAAATATGTACATAAATATGTAATGAAAACAGTAAGAATATGTAATAAATATGTAAAATCGGATATAGTATGTAATATTAAAATTCTCTTAGTAAAAAACATTTACATAGCAAAAAATTACATTTAGAAGAAATGCTCACTTTACATCATAGAACTTTCTAGTCAGTAGTAATAGCTTCATCTATTGTAATCTACGACCGTAGTTTAGCAGCCGGACTAGTCGCAATAGAAATCATCGCACAAACTAGCGAGATCTACGACCAGCAAACATACACACACAGCATGCAACATTTTCATCTATTCAACGCGTCGGCGATCGGAAATTAAGATTGCAGATCACAAAACACTGTAATATAACAATATATATATATATATATATATATATATATATATATATATATATATATATATCAATGATACTTTGGACACCTATGTTTCTCCAATAACATAAGAAAAATTCTGATTTTTTAATAAAAACACTTCTGTTCATAAAAAATGTAATAAAATTGAAGAAAATTGATGAAACAAGAAAGCATATTGTGAAAAGAACAAACTGTGTAAAATATGTAATATAGAACTAAATACGTAAAAATATGTAACGAAAAATTGGATAATGTGTTAGAAGGGCGATTATTCGCCAAGATTACAATTTTGAGAGCGATAAGTAGAAAGACAAAAAATATGTAATTACGTAAAAATCCGGTCTTTATTTATGATACAAGTAGAACGAGTGCTTTTATTTTGTAAGTAGGAAATGTTGCCACGCAAGGCCGATAGACCGATCTTAGGAGCAAAATAAAATCACTTTTACCAGATGTACCATACACAATTTTTTATGTAATCTTACTTTCATTTTATTTTAATTTAAGTTTATAAATCACTTAACGATACATGTAAGCTCTAGTTGATTCGGGCAAACGAAATTATTTTGTTTTCTTTATTGCATTCACAGATTTACCTAAACACTAGAGCATCGTCTAACTGTTAGCACTAGTGCTAAAAATTGAACTGATAGTACGCTAATAATGGCCTGAATGAATCGCTTTTGCGAGTGCTATACAAAAAACATTTTATTTCTGTAAATATAAACACTCCTTAATGTGTCCTATTTAAGCTAACACTTTGGAGAATTGATATGAGATATTCGCCGAAGAAGCTTTGCAAGCCTCTGGCAACTATATACACTCATCGTCATTAAAAAAGCTGCACCCCGAAGTACCCTACTAATCCGTTGTAAACTTGGTGGATATTTTGCACACCATTCACTAAGCCAATGATTCCGTTTTCGAGGTTGGCCGCGCACTGGGGGGGGGGTCGGGGGTAAGGGCGTGACGTCGCGCCCACCGGCCGAGAAAAGAGGATCTCTCAGGCCATTGCGGCATCGGCTAACGTCGCCAAAGCCTCACCTGCACGTACTCTATGCCTAGGCGACGCGTTCGACAGCCGGTAGTCCAGATAGAAGCTTTCGAGAGGGGCCACATCGTGGGTGTGCGGGAGGCTGGTTGGTCCTGTCGTATTGCGCATCACATCGGTCGTACGAACACCACCATCGCCCGCTGTTGGCGGCAATGGATTGAGGAAGGCACGCACGCACGACATGCAGGATCTGGACGTCCGCCACGCACCACGAGGAGGAAGGACCGACGGATGGTCCGCCACGGGCGACCAGATCCAACGGCAACGATAGGTGCTTCAGCGGGCTATGCAGCCTGAACTGTCACATCCTGTAAGTGCCAGTACCACTGGCAGGTGGTTGTACAACGCAGGGCTCGCCGTACGCTGACCGTTACGACGCCTGCCCCTCACACCCCAGCAACGTCGCTACAGACTCGCCGACTGGTATCGGGAACGACGGACCTGGTGCCATGCAAACTTGCATTGCAGTGGATCATCATCAGCGACAAGTCCCGCTTCTGACTTAAAGGCGTCGACAACTGGGTCCGTGTCTGAAGGTGGAGTGGGGAGCGCCATGACGAGCGGTTTGTGGTATCCTATCACACGTCCCGCCAGCCTGGTGTGATGGTTTGGGGCCACATCCACTGGTGCCCGTTCACCGTTAGTGTTCCTCAAGGGCATCGTGACAGTCGCACGGTACGTTCAGGAGATCCTTCAACCGGTGGCCCTGCCGTTCGTGAATGCCCACGCCTATGCCCTATTCCGACAGGAAAAGGCGCATCCGCATACCACAGCCATCTCCTGAGCATGCAGTCTTGCAGCAGTCTTGCAGCTGTGGATACTCTGCCAGGGCCAGTCGCATTGCCAGGCCTTTCCCCGATCGAGAATATTAGGGGTGCTACGGAGCGCGCGAACAGGACCCTACACCTACCCACCAATATGCAAGAACCGCGCGCTCAGGTGCAGGCTGCATGGCATGGACTAGTACAGGACTCCATTAGAGACCTGTACAACTCCATGCCACGACGTCTGGACGAGGGTGTTTGCCAACATAGCGACCTCACACCAAACTCACATGTACAGTCTGTGAGCGTGTACCCCACTAAATATTGGTCCTACAAACGTGAAAATGTAATAATTTCGTATCTCTACCTGCCTGCCAACAATGATCGCAATCCGCCTCGACCTTTTGGATGCAGATTTTTTATGACGATGAGTGTATTTCCCCTTATAACTTTCTTTATGACCCTTATAAAGCCAATTGTGTGTTTGAATTGTATCATTAAAGTTTTAATTTTATTTTTGTTTTGGTTATATTAATGTACTTGTAAATTATGTCATATGTGAATAAAAAAATTGAATGAAAAAGGAGGTCCAGAAATGTTGACTGCCCTTATTGTAGGCTTGTGCACACCTGTGCTATGTTCTTGTTGGTGTTGATTAATATTTTGTACTTTTTTACAAGATATACCTGATATGACCTACAAATACCTGATTTACATTTGCACTTCAATGCCTTTCCGCTTTCTGGAGAACACGAGTGGGGGCGAGGGGGAAGGGATCAGCGGTGGACCCCAGAATAAATTGCATAATAATTAAAGGACATTTTTTAATATATTTAAGGACGAACATTTATTACGTCACATATGGCAAGGGTAAATATCGTTCGTGTGCTGCAATAATGGGATAACTCTTAAAATCAGCTGTTAAGATAAATGAATTAGAAGTTTTCACCTTGTATTGAAATGTATCATTCTTGCATTCACACTTCCGCCATTTGTTGATGGAGTACTGTATTGTAAGATACGTTGCTGTTGCTGTTGTAAGGTAGACCAATCTGCAATTCTGGAGTTCATTAAAATCAAAATTCATATTTTTGGAGTTGGGCCACTATTGCCACCCACGGGCGTTATATTTTGAACATTTTCCCTGTGTCACACGACTGTTGCATTGATGCGCCTTAAGTAACGCGCGACGTATATTAACACTGTATCTTACGCAAAACGGCTAAAACGCTTGTGTGCCGTTTCGCATAAGATACATTGTTATTCTACGACGCGCGTTTGCGTAATGCACGTCAAAGCAACGCTCGTGTGCAGGGGCCCTTTCTGTACTTAGTGACCTTCCCGCGGAAACACGAACGACCTTTTTTTGAAGAAATAGTTCAATGTTCACTATGTTTATGTGAAAATACGCAACTGTTGCAGATGCTGAAGATGTAGTTTAATATTTACTAAGATTATCATAAAATGCACAATTGTTCTATACATTGGCAGGAACTAAAATAAGATTGCAACGAATTTGCGGCCAGACAAAAAGAGAATAAGAGAATTCCAAAGACTAAATGAATCGATTTGGCATGGCAATGTTTGCGAATTGTTTTATCATCTGATAAGGGTTGAAAGACGAAACTATTATGTAGAGATAAAGCTTTTAATAAACCATAATTGATGAAACAGTAGCTTTTTACCTGCAAAAGGAATAGGAAAAAACGAGTCTACCCTCCCACTCATTGGTAAGCGGCTGCAAAACAATAAACTGTCATCATAAAATAGAATCTAAACTCGCTTTACAGTTTTATCTTTCAATTCCAATTAACGTTTTGTGATTTTTATTAAGTTTTCAGATCACTTATCGATTCTAACCCAGAGCTATTCATTTATTTTTGTAGTAATTTCATCCGTAATATTGGTAAACTCACTCTTTTCATAAATATATTTTGGAACACTCCTCGTTTATTTTCTGGGTGGTTCACTTAATTAATTGCTTACCTTTCTTAACAATCTAAAAGATAGTCTTCAGGTGCATGGAGCTAGGCTTTGGGTAGCAATACGAGTGGCAAAATGCGAATGGATGGATGCTTAGAGAGCATTGTCGACATAGGAAAAAAATATATTTGCCCAACATGGTACGCAACCTGTGTTTAAGCAAGTTCTGAAAATTGCCAACTCTCGTTAATTTTAATTTTAAATTAGTATTTCCATTCTCCTCGTTTTGCGACAGAATATCCTTCTTAGAAACATGTAATTTATTGGGTCGTGAGATTATAAGGCTTCCTGTTCTTGTAATCATTCATTTCCGGAAAGCCACTCTTCCGATGTTATATAAGAAAAATTCTTTCAGTGGAGTAATTTAATTTGTCTCCCATCGGTAAAGGAAATATCATTTTAATGTGCGTAATGAATAAATACGATACACACCCTGTTTTTATTTTTACAAATTTTGGTTCTGATTGATTTTAGTGAAAAATTCATTAAATATAGGGTAAGGTGTAATGTAGTGGTAACCCTCAAATTGGATTTTTGCAGCTTTTAAGGGAAATAAAACGGTAACCCTTCAATGAACTCTGTCGTTCAATGATTTCAGCTGTAGGGACACAAACAACAGCACAGTGTTGTCTTCTGTTTATGATAATGTTTCTTGGCAATATGAGTATTTCTTTTGAAAAATCGTCGATTTCCAACTTACGATTTCTATATATTCTCTTCATTACTAAAGGCGAGAAAAAAATGAAAACATTTCCTCTCTGTAGTACTGTGGATCAGCCTAGTCTCCTTGTTTATTCTTACCCAGAGCAGCAACTTGGTCCCCGACACCGGCAAATCTGGCTTTGATTTTACAAGGATTGACATTCCTTCGAACACTCTAAAGGCCGATATTGTAACTAATATTCCCCCACTCTATCCTCAGTTTTCGCAACCATCGTGCAACAAACGTTGTGTGAATATTACTCATGTAACCCCTTTCAACTCTTACTTGCAACCTGTCTTTCTTTCTACCTCAATCACGTAATCATTAATGATACTTCTATGACGTGCTGAAAGTTACAAAAAAATAGAAAAAATATTTCACAATTATTCATTGTTAAATATTTTTGTGTGCATACATTTTGTAAGAAAAGTATGTTGAGAGAGAAGATGAAAATAAATTAACTAGATTTGATATACAAGAAATATTTCTGGCTAATTTGCATACGCTATTCTATTTCTATATCAAAAATAACTATCTATAACTTAATCATCAAGTCAATAAGGACGTATGTAATGAGACTTTTGAAACTTCAAGCAAATCAACGATTTGCTTACAATGGTAATTCAGGAATGATGCATTCTCCCAGAAATGAAAATTCCAACCAAAAAAGAACCAACCAGTGTCCTCGTTAGAAGACATTTACACTGACTTGGGAATAACTAAAATCACCTTCCTGCAAATGTGCATGAAAACAGTCAAAGACCAAGAAAATAGAAAGTTAAATATTCTAGATTTATTAAATTAAATTTTTGTAAAATGTTATATTAGTTGTAATGTTTCTGTTCAATACATGTGAATACATTTAAACTAGGATAACCATTGAGTGACTTGTTCTTCTAACTTGAGCTAACTTTCTTGCCAGAAATTTCTGGTCTGAAAATTTAACAAATGAGTTTGATAAACGAGGTTTGCATAAAAATGTTACAAAACGATACCGTTCCACACTGGGTGCCAAAATCTATTATGGGTCAAATTCTCAAAAACCCAATATCGCACATCACGCTGGTACATTTATAAGTGAAATATCTACCTGAACTTACTACTATCGTGTTTATACCGTTGTTGATTACATTTTTTAGAGGGAGTGAAGTCATTTCATATCATAGAACTTGTGAAAGTATGAAACTTCAAAAACTCTAATAGAAAAATTCTGATCCTAACGGACTTACCCTTCCATCCTTTCTCTTCTGTTCTCTCAGAAACCATTTAGAAGCTTGGAGTCAATGAGGACTCAAGAAAATTGGGAATGACGCGTTGCGTCGTGAATTTGCCATGACCCAGACTCTTCCACGACCTTCTAAGGAGACTCCCCTTCCCTCGACGACGCTCCATTGTTTCTCGCGAGTGTTTTATTACGGCCGTAGAGTGGGGGAGAGATGCCCATAAATATGTAGGGCCCATTTTTACGACCACGCGCACTCTCGTATTCGTAGGAGCAGCCATTTCTTAAGGAGATTTGTGTTGCGGTGTTCCATATTTGCTCGTCTCCGTATGTACACAAGGTATTTTTATCGAGACAAATTGAGAAACGCAGAATAAATACTACTGTGATTGTAAAAATTTGATTGTTTTCATTTACGCGAGTGGAAATGTAGTGCAAATCCGATTGTCTCAATTTACGCAAGTGGTAATATCTTGCACAGAATGAATTCTGTGAACGACGAAATCTATAGAAATGACTTTTATACACCAGTTAAAAGATTATCACAAGAAGAATGCTATTTCCGGATGCAATACCACTTGTATAACTTCGTGTTTCGATCGGAATATTTGCACAAATATTCCAGTAAGTAGTTTTGACCAATTTCTGTCTCTCACGGTCACATTATGTTTCATATCGGACAGTTCGAGACGCCGCACAGTGGGGCAGGAGACGGTAAAACATGAGAAAAATTCAAAAATCAAAAGTCGACCGATTGATGTGTACTGATTGTTGCTGCGTACAGGAAGGAGTACTCTATCTCAAACATGCACCAATTTGTTTCCTGAGGTGTTTTGAGACGAGTTTTGCATTGGCAAATCTGGTCAGTCGGTAAGCTTACGCAGGGCGCGCTGAATGTATGCTAGTGTTTTTGAGTTTGTATAATGTAAACGCGGAGGAATTTTGGAACTAAATTAACATGGCTGATACATCAAAAGCTAAGTAAAAGTATATCGTCATAATATTCCGAATATTTAGTGCCTGTTTGGTTACAAAACATTTTTTGTCAACCTTTGGCAAAATTGCAAGAAATGCATGAATTGATAAAGATTTAGTTACCTTCCAAATGCGTCCAAGCAAAACTTTTTGTTGCATTAAAATGAACATACATTCTACTTGAAGTATTTAATGAGAAATTTTGCCCGTTTTTGCCCCTTTCGAAAAAAAATACTTTTTTCTAAGTTCGTGCGTTCTTCTTTTTCAGTATCTCCGGAAGCGACGTTAGACATATCTAGAATGAATTTAGTCTTATAAAGGGAACAGGGTACAAGAATATTCAAAAATAGGTTTGTTTCTTGAAAGAATGCATTAGAGTAATAATTAATTGCCCAAAACCTCTGAAAATGAATACAATTGTTTAGTTTCCAATATAAGTAGAAATGTTCCGAACAGAATATACGATATATTTTTTAATATAAATGAAAGATGGCTTCAGACATCATAGTGCTTTCCTATATATAAAGACAGTGTCAGTGAAGCATATATCTCTGGTTCCAGTATCTTTCTGTCATCTATCGTCCCGCTGCAGTTGCTAACAAGGAATTCCGAAGAAAAGAAACGGTACTTTGGCAAAACCCATGCCCATCGTTTACTACATATTGCAGATCAAATAGAATGCAGTTGAAACGAGATAGTGCGGAGCTTTTAGCAGCTGAGAAAACATGCATTGACAGTCAGATCTCTAACCCTTCATGATCAATCTGATATGTAAGAATATTATTTTAAGGCACTGTTTGATATTTGCTATGATTGACGGGAAGATTTGTAATGCTCTGACCGACACGAAATTCACACAAATGCTATTTATATTGAGACACTTCTAAACAATGCGGTGATATCGAAAAATGTCTAAATACGGAAGTTCACTCCCAAGATTTGGAATTTGGTATTTCAGTACTGCACATTTGGATTCGATGCTTTGAGTGCCAGCTGCACATGTCCTACAAAATTCCACTTAAATCATGGCAGGCATGAGAAGAAGCCAAGATGATAGTCTGAAAATACGAAAAATAGAGAAAGAATTACAAGAAAATATGATTTTATTAGTGGACAGACCAAAGCCTGGATTTAGCAATTCTACTGATAGTAATATTGCAAGATCGTTTTTGAAAATCCTGAGATATCGGCATGTGTAACAGGTCTTGATCGAGAAGTAATAGAACTATTTCGCATAGTGCTCATCGCTATTTACAATGTGTTTCGTATTTAGAAAAGTTCCAAACTTTTTGTGTTAATACAGCCAGGTTATCTGTGGAAAAATACCCTTGGTACTGTACGCCGCCAACAGTACACAAATACTTATTCATTGTCCAGCAGTGTTGGCAAATCTTTACTACCTGTTGGTCAGTTATCTGAAGAGACACGTAATAGGGACATTCATAAATTTAGGGAAGACTTTTCTCATAAGTGTAGACAAACCAATAAAGACATTTTTTGTACCGACTTCTGGTGTCATCTGACCCTGTCATCATAAGCTACAGACCACTTCCTGCAAAGAAAATTGAAGAACTTACGATAGAAGTTTTAAATATGATGTTGCTTGGAAAAGCACAATGTGAAACAGAAGATAATGATACTGATGAGTCTTCAGATTCATTATGTTGATAAGAACTAGGTCATACAATGACGATACACACAGATAAAGGCAATCATTAAGTGTAACCTTTTCTTCATTAACAGACTTTGTATCTGCAAGTTTTTGAAACAACGTTTTTATAACGCACTGAAACTTGAAATTAACAAATAATGTTATGTTTTGCTTTATTTATGTTATTTAACATCTTTTGTTATCAACTCAGTCCATTACTGCTCTTGTGTGCACTTAAAACATATTATTCTCAACTTTGGAGGCCTCTTGCCCCACTGTGCGCCGCTTTTGGTATATCATGCAACTCCTTCCAAAACTTTGGCTATCTAACGAACAATATACAACTAGAATTATCTGTGTACTCATCCCCAATAATATAGTGTTTTGACATATTTAAACAAATTGTGCAGAGCAAACGCCGACAACTACAGGCCGCCTCACTTCCTTGTTCCTCATAACACTGGTTAACATTCTCAAAAGTTTTAGCTTTGAGCTTATCATACGTCGATTTTTCTTGCTGGCTCCCGGTCAATCAGAAGAGTACCCGAACGCTGGAATTGGAATTACAGACAGCGCTGCGGTTGAATTCAACCTTTCCGCAACAACTGGTCGAAAATACACGTCATGGTTCAAACCACAGGCCCGCCCGGTAGGAAATGCGGCAGTCTTCACTTATATCCCTTCGCTTTCACTTATATCTCGTATATCTCCATTAATGTTATATGAAAAGAATCTATGTGATGGATCAAATGGTAACTGTAAAGACAGCACACAGTGGAATGCAAGGTTGGAGATTTGCAAGAAGTGCTGTGAAATATTTAGTTTAAGAAAAGGACATTTGTGAGAGATATGTAGTTTTCATAATAAGAAAACTGCTGAAAGATTAAAGTAGAGAACTCGAGTGGTGGATACGATTTTAACAATGATTTATCGACTTGATCTACATTGTGTAACGTACCGACAAAAGACTGACAAAAGGAAAGAAAAAGAACGTACATATTTTGATAAGTTAGGGTTGCCAACTATTGATAGTAAAATGAATGTGGGGAATTATGATTTCTACAAAAACAAACAAAATGCACTTTCAAACTAAATCCATCGCCTCAGTCCATTTTCCAAAATCACAGAGAAAGTAATTTTCGTAAGTGCTTCGGACATTGCCGTGTCTTTTAGAAATCGTTTGACAACCAATGGATGCTCTCTGAATGTTCCACTTTCTAGTTATATTCGTAAACCATCAATTAATACCAGTGGAGGAAGCGGACGCCAACATATTTTTCTCTTTCTTTGTTTAGGTAAAGAGTACTTTCATTTTACAAGATTTTTATTATTAGAATCCCTACGTTGATAAATTCGTGTTTTAACGCTATTCGGATGTTTACAAAATAATCGAAAGAGTAGACAATAAGAGTTAAAGAAAATGATTTAGTTAACGTGTTTATGAGTCGCCTCCGGCGTCATTCAACGAACACCGGAATTTTCACGAATCGATTACGTATGGGGTCGGTTTCCAATTGTTTGTAAACATTGCATGGGCAATTGAAAGACGAAACTCTGAATTTGGGTTAAGAAAGGTTCCAAAAATAAAAGTTCTAAACAATGATACAGGAACTCTTTACTTATCTGAATAAACAGTGTTTTTAAACAGTTTTTCGTGTCTATTTATCAATTTTATGATTAGATGAGGAAATTGTTTTCTATAGTCCAGTACTCTTACCAATCGCTCGATTGAACGATTTCTAAAGAATGTGGTACAATTCAGCTTCGTATCGTGTATTTTTTGAAATTAGCGTTAAATATCTGAAAATAAATTTTTGGTCCTTAAGAAAAAAGCTGATAACTTAAGAAAACAAAATTATAGAGGAAAGCAAAATGTCTTTCTCGTAATTATTTTAACATTGTTTAGTACCTTCATAGCGTGAATAAATGAAGAATAAAGAAGAATCAATTTATTCAGTGGATCTCAAAAAGCGAATAATTTGACAATGTGAAGAATCAGACTAATAGATTTATCTTGTTAGATTAATGATTTATAAAACTTACGTTATGTTTGCTGGACGTATTTGCAACCAATACACAGCTAGCAGAATTAATTAGACTTATCTTATTGAACTCAAACGTAGAGAATGATTGTGGTAATCATTCAGTATTTTTATCTAATTTTTAGCAGAAAGATGACATGCTTATTCAAGGAGGTAAAAACATTTTTTGATTTTCTGCAATGTCAAAACTATCCTTTCTATTGTCCTTTAAAAGATGTTTGTACCTGTGACCGTCCTGAGAGCCATTCCTATGCTTTTTGTCCGTGTTTTGTTACAGTCTATCTAGTTTTCCTTTTTTGCATTGCTGCAGTAACGGACGCCCCTAACGATGCTTGGCAGAAGTCCAGATTCGCGAACAGGCGCCACATCCCCTGTGAGGTCTGCCTCAGAGACTGATGTGTTGCGGAAGCAGTAGAGAAACAACGCAGACCACCTCTGTTTCTATCCACGTTCTGTTTAGATCACCTGTAACGCACAAGCGCATTGTGTAACGGACGAATGGCTTTACATCCTTCCTAATCTCTGCAGTACGCTTTGCTGCGAAAAGTGTCTTGAATGAATAATGGTGTTTAGAAATGTGTGTATATGCAAGTGTAAAGAATACCTTTTCGGAATAAACAGGAGATTTTCTATAAACATGGTACTTCTTAGGGATATTGTATTCTGTTTGTTGTAAGTGGAGAACGTTAGCAAGCCTAGCCTCATTTTCCTTTCGATACTAGTTTCCTATTTCCTATTTCATCAACCTTACGGGCGATTATAGAAACATTAATGAATCCATCTTCTTCAAAATCTCCTTATTTACACATCTCTGTCAAGAGTTTTATAAAATGCTGGTAAATAAAGTTATGTTTGTAGTTTTATTACTGTTCTGTGTTGAGAATAAAATGTACCCGAGAGTACAAAATGCGTCAGTTGAACTCCTCGATAAAAAGTTTATTAAAACAATAAAAGGAGATTCCCGTTTGATTGTGCCAGGATTTTCAAATTAATTACTCGATTTAGTATTCGTTTTGTTAATGAATAAAATAAGGTTTCGCAGTCGAAACCAAGAAGATTTTATTGTCCCGTAAAAATCCATCCTTCTATCCTATGCAGTTCACAGTAAAAACAAATTTTACTCTCTTTTTCCGCAAAATAATATTACAGACTAGCTGCGGTGGACTAAACAGTTAATTTTAGGGAAATGTATTCAACTGGATGTGTAATGTTGGTACTCCCGCCTTCGTTAATGGCATTAAAAAATCACGTGTCCCTATTTTCACTCGAATACCTTCTCTGTTTCTATAAAATATTATACGAAATGATCAGAAACCACGATTAAATGTTTAAGTGCAAATCAGTATTTTTAAAATTATCTGAAAAATGTGCACGAGTCTAGGTGTAAAATAAATTTAGTCCTAGAATGAAATTGCGAATTTTTTCAATCCGCGTGGCTCCCTGTGGATTGAAATGTGGTGCAAAATTGCGGAAAGGCTATGTGTCTGCCAATCACACCCAATCAAACTGCGCTCGCCGCCTTCCGCTCCCTATTTGCACGGTAGTTCACGAGAAGGCTCCGAGAGAAACAGTGCTGCAGCATGGCCGCACCGGGCAACGCGTATGCGCATAGAACTTCTCGGAAGATAGCTAGATACAGTAGCGCAAATCATGGGGGGACATAAAAATTATGGCACGTTGTAAAACTAAGATTAATAGCTTTCATAAATATTGGCATGAAGGATATGAACCGGATGAATGGAACGAAGCATATATCTGTTCTACTACTTCTGTCGCCCATATCTAAGAAATGGGAGACAGAACTTCAAGTAACAATTACAGAGGAATAAGCTTTTTAAACGCTTGCTATAAAATTTATGCTAATAGAAAAGTGAAAAGACTAAAACCAAGAATGGAAAACAAAATCTCAGAAGCCCAACATGGATTTAAGAGAGGAAGATCTTGCAGTGACTGTATATTTAAAATTACCCATTTTACAGAGAAAAGACGTGAAGAAAATTTATCAACATTCTACTTGATACAATTTTATTGTATAATTATGGTAAATTTTGTTGATATATATGCTTTTATATGATTTTACACAGTAAAACGTTACACTATATGATCAATGGGGTATTAGGAAACTACCGCCAAGATCATTGACGTCTGTCATGTTGGTAGACAACTCGGATTGGTAGCAGTGTTCGGGCTGATAGGTCCTGGTCCAGTCGGCGGTGAAGGGCTAAACGTCCGCTTTCGTTCTCGACTACAATGAACATCCTGATTGGCGGAAGGGTCCGTTTGCCCAACACCAACAGGACCACGGCCTGCCAGTCCGGAAACTTTCTCCAAAAGTAATGTTATTGTTTCGTAAAAAGCCGTAAAAGATTGTGTTATATTTTTAGGATATTAATGCTTATTAATTACTCAAATGTCTAAATGGCTACTTTCTTAGACATTTAAATATAGATATACCACACCCCTTAATGTTTAGGTAGCAAAACATCAATTAAAAAGGAAGATTCTTGTAAAGTTGAGTACCCAGAATTAGATTTTATTTTTTAATTAATTAATCAAGACCATTTAGCTATTGGAGTATTATTTTCGAGTGGATAAGAATCTTTAATCAAAACGAGAAAAATTCTACTAAACTTATAAAGTTCGAGCAGGTGCATGAACTATATTCTAGCAAATGTAAATTGTTGATTTTTTTATTTCTTCTTCGCTTCATCTTGTTTCTAGATTGCATCAAGAGTCTGATAGGGGGCTCCTAGGCTTCTAGTCTCGACGGATGGCAGGATTTTGAACACTCGCTAAATAGCTAGGTTGAATTCGGGTGTCCGAGAATTCTAGCGGCCGGCTGCACTGATCGGTAGATTTCCGTGGTTTCTCCGATCAACACCAGGCGAATGCGGGAGCAGTTCTCTAACGAAGATCGCGAGAGGTCCACGGACTTCTCGCGATCTTTGCTTCCTCACCCTCTCTTACGTACACTTACACTTACATGCACTACACTACCACACATGTAGGAGACCAGTAGGGAGATTAGGGCGGTGCCCCGCTGGTAGGAGATACTTGGTGGGGGAAATCGCAAGCTATCCTCACGTGTAGGTCGGCGCCGAATCTCGCCATTCATGTGGGGAGAAATGTACCGAACTCCCGCGTTAAAAAACGTGCACTTCCCTTACGGACTACAGAACTAAGCAAGTGTATGTGTCGGAAACTGTAATGAATCAATCGAGTGTGCCAACCTGTATCGCTGTCGAATGCACCAAGACTATTACTTTGCAGTTGCGTGTTTTATATCGCTCTAACCTATGGAAATACGGAAGGATCCGATCGTATTTATTACCTGATCGAACTGACGAAAGCGGACCACACCTAAGAAAAGGCGAGAGGCCGAGGACTTGAGCTGCGATCGCGTGCTGTCTGCGCTGCAGTAAAGTGAGGAACCTAAAGGTCAGAAGAGCTGCATTTTCCATTAGAGCGAAAGCTACGTGATCTTCTGTAAAAGCAAGAAGTGTGTTTCCGTACTTGACAGTTTACGGTTTAGTGCAGTGGTGTATTTATCACAGGGAATACCACGAGTGCTTTGGAAATTGTCGATAAATCCCGACTTGAAAGCGAGATTCGTCTGAGAATTTCTAAGCAGTAGTGGTATTTAATAGGACTATTACACGAATGAAATTGGGTACGACGGAATCCTAAAATGCATAAAATAATAACTGAAAGCATGTTAAATCAAAGAGGTTGTGATAGAGTACGTAGGGGATTTATTGCACGATCGACACATACCGCATCCTAAAATAAATGAGTCAGATGGAGAGTCAGTATGAAGGAGCGGTAAGAAAATCTATATTATTGGCCAAAAGGGAGAAGTGGTAAGAAAAATAAGAAAGAAAAGTGATAATTTTTTTAGATCCTCGCCCTGATAAGGATAAACTTATCTGATAAATTCCAATCATTCCTACACCACCTAATGGTACGCTTTCATTCTCCAGTAGCATTAAACACTTCCTATAAAAAAGTCTTCCCAACTTTCACAATTTCAGCATCAACACGTGAATCTTTCATAATACTTTTCACTTCGCTCATGTAATCTGAAAAAAAGGCACAATGATGCTTAATTTACTACAAACTAAACAAATAAAACTATTTCATAGAGAACTTATGAAAGAATTTTACGACAGTATTAATCACATCCATCAGCAAAACGACGTCTTTCCAATAATTTTATGTCTCTCGTTCAAATAATACATTGACGCTTTGTTGAAATAAAAACCAATATCCAAGTTACTTTAATACCTAGTGTAAAAAAACTCTATCATTCTTAAATATAAACATTCCAGATTAAAGAATTGAATGAAAAAATAGTCTCTCCTATCCTATACATAAACAATCTATGCATTGATGAACTCAATCGTAGATTTCGGTCGTCCATCCTCTGGCAGCGCGCTTATAAAACTGATGTTTGACTGGCGACGCACTCTGATGCACCCTGATGACCTTGAATCTGTGATGCAATGTACATGAAAGAAGTCCAGAAAAATAATTAATTTGTTAATATATTTAGGTTTATGTTTGCAAATCATAGCCTATAGTACTCCTGACCTTCAAAAGGAATCTAGAACAAAATTTTCGTGGATATTGGTTTAGTATATTCAGAGATTATCGTGATTGTGCTGTATATCAGCACAATTGTCTCTGTGTATTAGAATTGATAGATTTATATTCGTCGAGCAGAAGTAATACCTCTCTACGTGAATATTTTAATCCGGAAAACGGGAAAACGATAGTTATACGATCATTACTGTATAATTTGGATGAAGAATATGAGTTAAGATTTGTACATAGAAAATAAACTTATTAAAATACAATAATGAAAGTTATTTTCGGGATATATTCAAACAGGAAGGCGTCATGGAGTTTCATTATGCGCACCATTTTGACATCTCTAATTGCTAGTTGCTGAAAAGAAAAGTATGGGGAGAGGATTTATTTTTTATTAATGCTATAAATTAAATATATAGTTTATTTGCCAATGCAAATACTTTTTACCATTGGAGGATGAATACGAGAATTTCTAGTTTTCAAGCGTTACCAACTGTTCTTGTTGGAGTGATCAATCTTCTATTCATAAATTCCTTGTACGAGTATTAATAGTAAAATAGTGGGATAGGGATACCGGAACTCCAAAAGAAGTGCTCAAATTTATACTTTTTCCCACATATCATATACAATTTGTTGACGATAAATAAATATCTTAAATATGGGCTAGACAGATAAACATTTGAAATTGTATGCGAAGTGAAGAAGAAACTAGTTTCAACAAGGTTCGTGGAGTTGAAAACGATGTAACACAATAGTTGGAGGGGAATTCACACCTTCTTTTATCGACCATTTTTAAAATAATTTGTTGCTTCCACCGACCCATTTGCATAATTTTCTATAATATACAGTATACCTAATCATAACATACACAGTTGCACATAAATGACACAAGATAATCATTTCATAGACCCTGCCATCAGCTCTGCCTACTGAAATTGGGACTCATCTGAACAAGCCACGGTTATCAGTCTAGGTTCCGTCCAAGTGCGTGCAGTGACAATCGATATGGTGGAAGGGTAAGCGGTTGCGGAGCAGTGGCCAACAGATGGGTTGCTTAATTCACCACGCACATGGACGTTTCAGGTCGTCAGGTCCCCAGACAAAAGGTCTAATACTCATTAGGTCTAATGAATAGGAAGTCTATTGCGAACCAGGTCAAATGCGACATAAGGTCTACGCGACAGAAGATCTAATACCAAAGAGGTCTACAATCAGAAGGTTCAATAATAAGGTCTAATAGATATAAACACCGAAGGTCTAACAGATATACAAAGGTGTAATAGAAAAATTTCTATTTCTTCATTTTTAAATTCCTGAAAAAACAAAAGTATATATTTTAATATTGTGAATTAAATTTTCAAAATTTTCGATATAGTAGCAAATTACCAAAATTTTAAAGATCCTTGGTGATAGCCACTTAAACCTTCGGTCTTGTGAGTTAGACTGAATATTTT
>JAHLJT010002406.1:196973820-196985198 GCA_031308135.1 Acheta domesticus
AACATAACGTGAATGAGCTTTTAATTAAAAATGGCCTGTCCTTGCATGTTAAATTAATTTTTGTATACTTTTAATTTTTATACCTAATTTTTTAAAATAAGGTAGAGGTTCCCAATAATTTGATAGACAGGGACAATTGCATAAACTTTTTATTTTATGGGTCTCATCTAGATTTATTACAGTTTTGGAGATTGGTTGTCCCTCATCAGGTTATTCTTGATGTGGTCGTAGTAGGTTGGATAGCATATTGATAAATAACGCAGAATATAGAATGAACGAAAACAAACAATTCTCTTCTCACAATCCGCAAACAACGCACCATTCTACACTTTGCACAGATAACTAAACACACTATCGGGACTCAAAGCTCAGTGTGTATGTTCTTGAAACATTGTAATGTTTCAAGAACTTCACCTTTACGATTGTCTTAAAAAATACTTAAAAAAGACTGGATAATTGCAGTTTTTCAAGGGCTGACAATAATGAGTGAGCCGAGGAATGATGATCATTTTTGGTTGATCGATTAATTCGTTTTTTCTGGGAGCACCAACGTATACGGTCATTAATCACGTAAGTGTAGTCCATGTTATATTGCGGAAGGTGGGAAGTGTTCTCCCGATGGATGATGAGGTCCGGCCCTGACCTACTCGTCGGCTTGCCGTGTTCTTCCTACCCAGCTTCTCCCACCAGCTGACCGGGAGAGATGGCTCAGGGCATCAACCTGATGTCACTGCAGTCCCTCTGACCGGGAGGTCCTAGGTTCAGGATTTTCGACACTAGCTTGTCAGCGAGGTCGAATTCAGTCGCTCTCTGGAGGAGAATTCTAGCGGCCGGCTGCTCTGATCGGTTTTCCGTGGTTTCTCCGATCAACACCTGGCGAATGCTGGAGCAGTACCCTTACAAACGGGCCTCGGACCGCGCGCGATCTTTCCTTCCTCTTCCTTGTCCTATCCTCTCCTCTTACACACACACTTACACTAACATGCACTACACTACCACACATGTCGGGAGACCGGTCGGGAGCTTACAGCTTGTCCCGGCTGGGGCGGTGCCCCGCTGGTGGGAGATACCTGGTTGACGGGAAACGTCGACAGTACCGACTAGTCGACGGTAGGTCGACGCCACATCTCGCCATCCAGCGGGGAAAAGATCATCGCCACCTCTCGAAAAAAAAACAACAACAACACATACTACACTTACGGGACTAATGACCAAAGTAGTTGACGCGCCCGGAAACACGAATCAATCAATCAATCAATCCCACCAGCTGAGCACTGCCCAGCTGAAACAAGCTCCAATCTCCCGACGTCTGTACGTGAGGACAGACGATAAGACAAGGAAAAGGAAGACAGATCGTACGCGGTCCGTGGTCCGTTTGTTAGGGTACTGCTCCGGCATTCGCCTGATGTTGATCTGAAAAACCACGGAAAACTACCGATCAGTGTTGTCGGCCGCTAGAATTCTGCTCCAGACTGTGACAACTAGACCTAGCTATTGAGCTAGTGTCGAAACCCCTGCCAAAGTCGGCACTCGAAACATAGGACCTCCCGGTCAGAGGCACACTGCAGTTATATAACTGAGAACAAAACATCACCAACTGATAGATTCTTACGATTTTTTCTTGTGTGTCACCGAATCTACCTCTTCTGCCCTCACGCTGCATCACTGCACTCTATATGAGCTCTTGTGTGTGCCTGCCTCGCACAGACAGGCTCTCACCGCCTCATGCAAATGAGCTTTTGCGAAGAGGATTCTCGCGAAACGAAAGAGGCTGGCAGCGCTGCGGGGTGGCTGAAAAGCGGAACGAGCGACATCAACAGGAAGAAGATTAGAATGAAGTATGAAAGAACAGTACTCATCGTTGTCAACTTCGATTTATTCAGGGAGTCGGCTTTTGACGGCTTTGCCGTCATCATCAGTCTAGAAATGTTCAGAATAAATGCAAAATCTTCAAAAATAATAAACTAGATGATTATACAAATATTATACAAATACTTAATACAAATATTAAAACTGAAAAAGGAAGAAGATCGATTCATACAGTATAGATTTTAACTCGGAAAGTCTATGTTGAAGTGTTTGGAATTTCAGTGATGGAATATTAAGACGGTAGTGCTGAGTCGTTTCCGACTCAATAAATTTTCTCTGTTTTTCATTTCATCTTATGTACTGGAATGGTGAATAATAATATTACTACATATTTTGGAGAGATGTATGATTTTTGAGGAAGGAAGAATGATGGCAAGTTGTAATATTCAGGATAAGGTAAGGTGGTTATTAGAGGACAAAGATGAAATGATCTCTGTATTTGATAAATATAGCAAAGGGCTTAGTATATAGCGGATTATAATATTCTTAGTATGTATTGTGTATATTATGTACATGTATATTGTTGGTGTGTGTTGTATGTATGTGTATGTATTGTTGTTATGTATATGTATGTGCATGCTACTCAACTATTGTTTTTTACAAAGTTGTAAATAAAATTCAATTCATTCTTTATTCATATTACTACAATATGTCCATTAGTGTTAATGAATAAGTGTGGACCCAACCGCAAAACTTTTATCCGGGCCCCCTTTATAAAAGTGTAAAGAAAAAACCCTCAATTCTGTTATTTATTGAAAAGGGTTGTCGGCGACGCTGGCTCTCGTCTGAGCGTAATCAGATAAAATGGCAAGCTTCAAAACTAACAATAACAATGGAAATAGAATTTGAGTGTCATGTGTATTGTTAACAATGGTAAAGTGCTTATAACCAATTGTGAAAAAATCTTCCTTTATTATTTAATTTAATGAAATTAATACTGTTAAAAACCTAAATGAATTGCTTACCTTTATTGATTTAGAAACATGGTTGCATAAGCTACCGAAGCGAAAATAAATCGTTCTTCTGGAAGGTGGTGTTTTAATCTTTTTTTGTATGAACTAACGCAAAGGATTAAGTAATTAATATTTCTTACAACCGCAAAACTTTCATTCTAAAAATATGCCCTCTTTTATCTCAGCCCGCCCGCATTGCAGACCCGAACGTTACGGCGATGAAAAGGTCTCTTGTTTTAGGAAATTAAAAGTGAGTCTTTTAAAGTGAAAAAACACACCGGCTGGTTCCTGATAATATTAGTAATACATAATTCCTTTGCCGTTTGGGCCTCAGATTCATAGATTCGCGGAGAAAGAATTAAAAATATGTTTCGATTTCATCGCAGCCATATCACCACAACTTTATTTGCATTTCCAGACTTGAAACGCTTTTGTAGTCTTTTTAGAGGTCTTTAGCGCTAGTTGTGAACAGCGAGTGCACTGCAATTTTGAGGGTCGTCTGAAGGGCTAAGGTCCTGTCGGCCTTAAATCGGGTATGATCGCAGGCCCACGTTCGATCTGAAACTTTGTTGTCGTAATTTTATACCCAAATCCGTCTATTCACAAATTTCCTTTTTTCTTCGTTTGTGTCCGGTAAAAGCCATCTTTTTCTTCGGGAATACTTAAGAGCTATTTTAAGAACTCTGACTCACTGTAATAACCTTTTGAACGTTATACAAGAAAAGAAATCGTCAAGTAAAAGCTGTACAGAAACGAAGCCTTTTCAGCACATCTAATTGAATAGAAGTCGATGGTGAATTTCCCCTGCCTGAAATATCTCATCCTGAATTAATATCAGCCAAGTAGGAACACAGCGAAATCAATCTTTGCTTATTTACGCTACTGTGTTAATTTTTCATTATTACATGTACATAAAAATATAAATAATTTTTCACTACTATTTTAAAAATTATCCTGCTAGCTTTTATTTAGTTGCAATTGTTAAAGATTCTGATTGGAGATCTTTTTATTTAAAATTATTTTGGGTGTCTGAGTGTCCTACAACCTACAGATTAATCATCTCTCCCACTGCACAATTTGTTTCACACTTGCAGTAGCATAGACTATGTTTGCCAGAATATTTTTCAGAATGCAGATAGGAGCTAACACTTATATAATTGACAATTGTATTTCGTGTTTTTTTATTATGAGGAATATAAACTATTACGCAATATTCGAAGTGACATTCAGTGATAATGGCACAAACGAATACACCGGGGATAAACGTGAACTGCGATTGCTAAATGCATCTCATTGGTATAGATATTTTGTGAGTGCGAGTATTGGGATATGTATGTCGATGACACGCTTTTAATTACTGAAATTGGTATATGTAATTTTGTTTGAATGACGCGTGTTTATAAACGACACAATTAGGTTCTTTGAGGTTATAAATAAGAGGTAAAAGTTTCTAATGTAAAGGAATTTTCATAAATGCTTATGAACTTTTACATGATACAAGACTTCGCGAAAAAGGGAAGAAATGTTTTGCACCAGAAATGTTTCTTTCTTTCCTTAGAAACCAATCAATGGATTTTAATGATGGTAGAAGTAAGCAATCTCTTTCCATTATGAGATTGGTGTTGGATACCAAGTAACTTAAAATCAATACGAGAACACTACCATGTATGCTATTAAAAGAAATATTAAATTCATCCTAAATGTAATATTAAATTTCTAATACTAAAAGTAAATTTAAATATATTTAATGGTCATTAGCGATCTCGGCTAAATTGACATCTGGCAATCAGGAATGAGAAAGCTTGTATGTTTCATTTAAGATGTCTCCGTCTATTGAAAATATAAAATTTGCAAAATAATATTTAAGATAAGAAAACTCTTTAAAATTGACTGTTCTATTTTTGCAAGAATGGGCTCTAGTATGTCAATACATTTTTCGTGTAGGTAACTTTGTAAATAGCTGTCAGATTGTTCTTGTTCTTTTTTAACAATAACTTGGCTCCAACAACACACATTTTAAATAAATTTGTGAAATTAAATTTTAAAAGACAATAATAATTTTATTGACCATTTAATTCTTGAAAAACTCAATTTAAATGTTCAATTATGTTATAAAACATATTGTAATTAAAGGCTCCTCAAATATCCATTAAGTAAAGTAGATGGAGCAATAAATATACACCATAAGCAGTCGTTAATGGAGAAAACAACTCGAGCTTTTAGCTAATTCGAGTGCTGCGGATTTTGATGGCAGCTCTGGAAGCGGCTCATCCAAGGAAAGGAGGTCAAGAGCAGAGGCAGGGTAAAGCGGTCGGATAAGCCTCTCTCGTCTCGTCACGACCCTTCCACATTCTCCCTGCTACTGCCCGATCTCATGATGTCATCCCTCAGAATGTATATCACCCCCTAAACAGCACATGCTTTTAGCCTACTGATACGGTTCTCGACTTAGCAAATGAATAAAATGAATGAGTTATATAAATAAAAATTAAATTATAGTGGCCTGTTCTATGTATTTTGGTCAGGTTGAAAAAATCACAATATTTTTATTTCACATGTTGTTTACATAAGTTACATGAGTTTACATAATATATAAAGTTATACTGACATAAGAATTTATATGTTGATGTAACTTTGTCGTCATTAAGTTCAGGAGGTTTTATAATTGAAGTTGAAAAATCAAGAGCACAAGAAAGCATAATAATATTTACTTTAATATTAGACCATTCATAAATAGAACAACATTATTATGCGGAATACATCACTTTTCAAGGGAAAACTATAGCGATTAAACACCCTCCAGAAATACTAGAATATTCATGTCCGAAGTGACTACAAATTTTCGAATGTATAGATTGATTCCTAGAATACTAAAATTTAGTAATAAGTACTCACTTCCTAACCTTTCTATTTCACTCTCAAGCTTTTGACTCTACAGAACCTAGTCGCTGAGTGTGTGATCTTGATTCAATTTGCAATGTGCATCTTCAATCGAACAACGCTTATTCTGTTTCAGAGATATTTTCTGTAAGTCAGCGAGTTTTTTCATCGTTTGTGTCACCGGGTGTTGGGTGTGATTAAAATTTAGTTCAAGAGATTGCTGAGTGTCTGGAGAAGAGAAGTATCTTTCAGCAACATATTTTCTGATTCCATTATCAATGAGGAAGCTTTGATTCACTTAATTTTTCAAAGAACAATCAATTCAAAGGTACAAGACTATACTCATTATTCATATATTCACGAACGTATAGATATACTCACACGTTTATCAAAATGGAACGGAATGCCTTGCAAATGGACCTAACCAGAATCACCATTATTGAAGGCACAATTCTTGTATCATACAATTATAGTGGAACAAACCAGCTTCAAATTATTTAAGCAATTCCGATCTGTCAGGTGAGATATTAACGTAAGTTCATCATGTTTATTTATTTATTTGTCAAAAAACAGTAAACGTGACGTGTGGGGAAAGAGATTTATCTGCGCACATTTTCTTGAGGGCCAGAAAAAAAACGAAAAAATGAATTTAGAAAATAAATATTTTAGAAAAATAAAAATATTTGAAAAATGTTTGTTCCCGAATTACAGAAAATCAATTTCAACTGTAAATGAACTACAAGCAAAAGAAGTGCTCCACAAAACGTGCGCACAGTGAAGCTACATTTACGTCCAGAAGCAAAACAAGAGGTCATCTCAGCATTTGCTCAATGGATCAGGGCAACTGGACAAAAACCTGATCGAGATGGGGGTCATTGACCCGGAAGCTGAAGTACATTACTTGTTACAGGCATATTAAATATTTTTTAAAAATGTATACAATGCAAACGTGAACTAATTCATTATATATGTTTGTTACAATAAACATTATTTTTCTTTTTCACGATCAGTGTAGTCTCTAATTACAGAAGATAGAAACAGTTTTGCAGCAGAAAAGATTTTACTTTTAACTTAAATTTGTGTACCGACTTTAATTGTTTTGTCATCTGGCAATGCGTTGTAAAGTAACGTGCATGTATTGTATGTTGATTTCTTGTACTGAGCTGTTGATACTGACACTTAATGCACGTGATTTCTACGGCGTGTGTTGTAATTATAAATATCAATATTGCATGAAAATATGTTCCCTCCGTTAAGTAGGTCATTTTTGACAAATATTACAGATTCGTAAATAAATAGACAAGGCAACGGTAAGATTCCCAGCTCAATGAAAAGAGGCTTGCAGGGATCACGTGGAAGGCATTTTTTCATTATTCGAATAATTTTCTTTTGCAATCTGAAGGTCTGAATACTACAGGATGACCTTCCCCAGAATATTATGCCATATCTCAGGCGCGAAAGTACATTTTCAAAATAAACGCAACGAGCTGCATGCATGTTTAACTACAATTTGAATTTGATTAATATCTGTATTTCTAATTCAAATAAGAATCAGAAATACAGGTAATAATTAATATAAATACAGGCGTAATAAGAATAAACAATCATGCTGATGACACATTATCAGCATCTTTAAGCTACAACACTCTGAACAACCCTGAACCGTCTGTTTTGAGTAATATGTACTAGGCGAAGCGAAACAGCAAAGTCGAGAAACAGATGGTTACATCTTTGTACCAAGCAGGTTCGGCGCTATTCATTAGGCTCCGTGAAGTTGGGCGAGCCGCGCAGCCGCTTTCTGTGCAAGGCCGAATAAAGCGAGTCGAGATACGGCCACGTCGTCGCTTCGACGCCTCGCCGCTGCGCCGCAGAGCGCTGAGAAGCCTTATCGAGAAATGTGGCCGGACGAACGACGTACGCTGCTCTCTGAATGCCTCCACAGCTTCTCGACGGCGAACGGCACCTTCTGACAACGTAGACGTTCGGTAGGACGAAGTCTTTCCAAGGCCTGCCAGGGGTTGACATCCTATGTTCCTATGCTGTCTGGTTGGACTGAGGCCCACAGCCGCCTCTAAGAGCACTGAAGATGGCCGCAATGCGGCCGAAAAAGCTTTATGCGAAAATAAACAATTACGATGAGGAGCCTACATCAAATATTGATTTCATTGATAGCATCGTAAATGCCACACCATTTCCTACTATTCCTACTATCCTATGTTCCACTTCTCTTTTTATGAAGGCTAAGAATTCAAAGATAACACATGCATTGTTAGGTTGATTCAATTATTCTGGAGAAGCAGAATGCGTTTCCGAGCACTGACCGGCAGAGGTGTTTCAGGGTATCAATTGATATTACTGCAGTGCCTGTGACCGGGAGGTCCTAAGTTCGAGTCCCGACGGTTGCAGGATTTTCGTCAGTAGATTGTCAGCTAGGTCGAATTCTAGAGGTTGGCTGCTCTGAGCGGTAGTTTTCCATGGTTTCTCCCCTCAACACCAAGCGAATGCCGAAGCAGAACACAAAAAAACCGGCCACGGACCGCGCGATATCTTTCCTTCCCCTTCCATACCCTATCATCACCCCTTACTTACTCACAATCACACAAACATGCACTACACTTGTCGGAAGACCAATCTGGAGCGTCGAAATTATCCCGACTGGTGCGTTGCCCTGCTGGAGGGAGATACCTGGTTGGGAAACGGCTAGCCGACAGGTAGGTCGGCGCCGAATCTCGCCATCCAGCGGGGGTAGATCATCGCCAACTCCAGAAGAAGAAGAAAACATGCACTACACTCACGGGACTAATGCCCTTAGCAGTTGACGCGCCCAGAATCTCTAACAATCAATCAGTCGAGCGCAAACTCCACCGGGGGCCAACAGTGATGGGCCCGTCCCCGGTTCGAGCGAGCGGGAGCGGTCGCAAGAAAAAAATAAAAGGTGTTAGGAAAGGCCGAAAGAACGAACAGAGGAATGAACAGGACTGCGAACTGCATACATGAGTTTCTCCCCACTTTCCACCCCAGCTTTCTCGCCGGCTGTTACCGGCAAAGTTGGCTCAGGGCATCAACTGATGCCCTGACAGTGCCTCTGACCTGAAGGGCTTAGGGTTACAGTCACAACTGGGGCGGGATTTTCGACACTAGCTACCCAGCTGGGTTGAGAATTCTAGCGTCTGATTGCTCTGATCGGTATACACGTAAACCCTGAGTGATCGGTATTCACTACCCTGAGGAAGCCTGCGACATGGTAGGCGAAACGTCGGCCTCTCTGCCAACGACGCGGCGTCACCCGGACAGCCGAGAAGTTATGCTCTGATGGGTAGTTTTCGATGGTTTCTCCGACGAACACCAGGCGAATGCTGGAGAATACCCTAACAAACGTACCACGAACCGCACGCGATCTTTCCTTCCTCTTCCTTGTTCTTTTCTCACCCCTACCTACACACACTACCAAACTTGTTGGGAGACCGGTCGAAAGCTTGCCCCGGCTAGGGATCCGCTGATGGGAGACACCTCATTGGGGGGAAATTCCCGCAAGCCGAACTAGGTCGGTTCCGAATCTCACCAGCCAACAGGGGAAGATCACTGCCAACTTCCACGATAAAAAAACACACCTACGAGAATAATGACCATAGCAGTTTACGCGCTCAGAATCACTAATTAGCTAATAAATCAACCGCAAAGCACTCAAATCAAAAAGTCCTCGATGTCATAACCCAGTCACATTTAGAAAGAAAATTGTAGAATCTGTGTGTATTTACTAACACGGGAGAGAATGTGAAATGTTTGGTTCACATCAAAATGTTCCTTCGCTTTAAAACGTGTAATTTCCACACCTGACTGCAAATGACACATAACTTAATTTGCAGTATTGATCATTACATTTGCACACGGAAGGTAGCTCGTAAGCTGCATATATAGTAGAGAGACCAACGTTGATTTTATTGGCAGCGACTGCCTAAGATTAAAGACACGACCGATGTGGGTGTTGCAGCAAGAAGAAACTTTACTTCGGGCTGTCCTAGGACAATTTGGATGGTGCACTACGCCACCAGTGCCTTATCGCGATAACAAACGCTATCTGCAAATAATGAATAGTAATTGTCTGATTTGATGATTAATGACTGACCCTTAAATAAGGCCCAATATCAGACAGAAAAATCGTGTAAAAGTTGTTACAAAATTATTTAATAACTAATAATTATAAGTCTTTAAAGCAAGGTTTCGTCCCATTACATTCTGAACCATTTTCTGGGAACATACACTAAACATTTAAAAATAACATGAAAAAAACCTACAATTATTGGAGGGAGACTTAAATACTCCATTATAAATGTTACAATTTGTTTGTTGCTTTATTTGACGACTATGTGTCTACAATAAAATGATCACAAAACTGAACATATAACTGTATTAAACTCTAAATATGATTAGTTGCGTTGAAAATTACGCACGATTGATATGTGTTAACTTATCAATCAAATGAGAATTTAGTCGGTGGAAGCTAACAACACTCTTGCATATTCTCCAAAAGTACGTATCTGTGAATCATGAAAAGCACATGCATTTTTGCACTATTCCTGTTGAAATTTTATAATATTCATCAACTATTTTCTAAAGAATTCGTACTTATTTGTGTACATAAAATTAACCACATAAAAGTAAGTATTACAACGTACCACAAAAATAGTATAATGTGTTCATCTCCCAATGTAAATCCGTAGAATATTTACAAACGTTTCGTATGTAACTTCCACAGATACATAATTTGCAATCATTTCATCGTCCCAAGAGGTGGCAGGAATTTCGACACTAGCCAAATAGCTAGGTCGAGTTCTGTCGGTGTCTGGAGGAGAATCCTCACAGCAAGCGGCCCTGATCGGTAGTTTTTCGTGGTTCCCTCCGATCACTACCAGGCGAATGGCGGTGCAGTATCCTACCAAACGGGCCACAGACCGCGCGCCATCTTTCCGTTGCATTGTTTCTTCTATTCGACCCCTTATATGCACTAAAACTTACATGCACTACACTACCACACATGCCGGGATACAGGTCGGGAGTTTCGAGCTTGTCACGGCTGGGACAATGACACGATGGTAGGAGGTTCCTGTTTGGGGAAAACCCCGCTAGCCGACGGTGGGTCGGCGCCGGATCTCGCCCTCCAGTGGGGAATGATAAACCCCCGTGATAAAAAGCACACTACACTTACGGGACTAATGACCTTAGCGGTTGACGCACCTGCAATCACTAGCAATCAATCGATTACATGTTCGTTGGCCGAACGTGTTCATTTTACATCTCTGCACATAACCTACAATTTTGTAACGTTTATTCTGAGACAGCTGTTTAAATGTTATGAACTTTTTGGGAAGATATAAAAGGGTCTGACATGAAGGAAATGTCATGTATCCGCCAAACATCAGCGCCAACTGGGTTGCCTAGCATTCGGGAGTAAATGCAACATGTGTAACTTCATATTATAAAAAATTCCTCCTACGTGTATGTTCATTGGCAAAAGTGTTAATTTCAGACTCTCCACGTGCCCCATATGCAGTGCTTGATTTATAAAATTTAAGGTCCTGGAACGCGCCTCAAAACTAATTATTAATTTAATATAAATTGTAAAGTAATTATAATATAATTTAATATTCCTTAGATACCGGAACGCCGTTCTGTCGC
>JAHLJT010002406.1:196986198-196988698 GCA_031308135.1 Acheta domesticus
TATTTAAGATAAGAAAACTCTTTAAAATTGACTGTTCTATTTTTGCAAGAATGGGCTCTAGTATGTCAATACATTTTTCGTGTAGGTAACTTTGTAAATAGCTGTCAGATTGTTCTTGTTCTTTTTTAACAATAACTTGGCTCCAACAACACACATTTTAAATAAATTTGTGAAATTAAATTTTAAAAGACAATAATAATTTTATTGACCATTTAATTCTTGAAAAACTCAATTTAAATGTTCAATTATGTTATAAAACATATTGTAATTAAAGGCTCCTCAAATATCCATTAAGTAAAGTAGATGGAGCAATAAATATACACCATAAGCAGTCGTTAATGGAGAAAACAACTCGAGCTTTTAGCTAATTCGAGTGCTGCGGATTTTGATGGCAGCTCTGGAAGCGGCTCATCCAAGGAAAGGAGGTCAAGAGCAGAGGCAGGGTAAAGCGGTCGGATAAGCCTCTCTCGTCTCGTCACGACCCTTCCACATTCTCCCTGCTACTGCCCGATCTCATGATGTCATCCCTCAGAATGTATATCACCCCCTAAACAGCACATGCTTTTAGCCTACTGATACGGTTCTCGACTTAGCAAATGAATAAAATGAATGAGTTATATAAATAAAAATTAAATTATAGTGGCCTGTTCTATGTATTTTGGTCAGGTTGAAAAAATCACAATATTTTTATTTCACATGTTGTTTACATAAGTTACATGAGTTTACATAATATATAAAGTTATACTGACATAAGAATTTATATGTTGATGTAACTTTGTCGTCATTAAGTTCAGGAGGTTTTATAATTGAAGTTGAAAAATCAAGAGCACAAGAAAGCATAATAATATTTACTTTAATATTAGACCATTCATAAATAGAACAACATTATTATGCGGAATACATCACTTTTCAAGGGAAAACTATAGCGATTAAACACCCTCCAGAAATACTAGAATATTCATGTCCGAAGTGACTACAAATTTTCGAATGTATAGATTGATTCCTAGAATACTAAAATTTAGTAATAAGTACTCACTTCCTAACCTTTCTATTTCACTCTCAAGCTTTTGACTCTACAGAACCTAGTCGCTGAGTGTGTGATCTTGATTCAATTTGCAATGTGCATCTTCAATCGAACAACGCTTATTCTGTTTCAGAGATATTTTCTGTAAGTCAGCGAGTTTTTTCATCGTTTGTGTCACCGGGTGTTGGGTGTGATTAAAATTTAGTTCAAGAGATTGCTGAGTGTCTGGAGAAGAGAAGTATCTTTCAGCAACATATTTTCTGATTCCATTATCAATGAGGAAGCTTTGATTCACTTAATTTTTCAAAGAACAATCAATTCAAAGGTACAAGACTATACTCATTATTCATATATTCACGAACGTATAGATATACTCACACGTTTATCAAAATGGAACGGAATGCCTTGCAAATGGACCTAACCAGAATCACCATTATTGAAGGCACAATTCTTGTATCATACAATTATAGTGGAACAAACCAGCTTCAAATTATTTAAGCAATTCCGATCTGTCAGGTGAGATATTAACGTAAGTTCATCATGTTTATTTATTTATTTGTCAAAAAACAGTAAACGTGACGTGTGGGGAAAGAAATTTATCTGCGCACATTTTCTTGAGGGCCAGAAAAAAAACGAAAAAATGAATTTAGAAAATAATTATTTTAGAAAAATAAAAATATTTGAAAAATGTTTGTTCCCGAGTTATAGAAAATCAATTTCAACTGTAAATGAACTACAAGCAAAAGGAGTGCTCAACAAAACGTGCGCACAGTGAAGCTACATTTACGTCCAGAAGCAAAACAAGGGGCCATCTCAGCATTTGCTCAATGGATCAGGGAAACTGGACAAAAACCTGATCGAGATGGGGGTCATTGACCCGGAAGCTGAAGTACATTACTTGTTACAGGCGTATTAAATATTTTTTAAAATGTATACAATGCAAACGTAAACTAATTCATTATATATGTTTTGTTACAATAAACATTATTTTTCTTTTTCACGATCAGTATAGTCTCTAATTGTATAGAAACAGTTTTGCAGCAGAAAAGATTTTACTTTTAACTTAAATTTGTGTACCGACTTTAATTGTTTTGTCATCTGGCAATGCGTTGTAAAGTAACGTACATGTATTGTATGTTGATTTCTTGTACTGAGCTGTTGATACTGACACTTGATGCACGTGATTTCTACGGCGTGTGTTGTAATTATAAATATCAATATTGCATGAAAATATGTTCCCTCCGTTAAGTAGGTCATTTTTGACAAATATTACAGATTCGTAAATAAATAGACAAGGCAATGGTAAGATTCCCAGCTCAATGAAAAGAGGCTTGCAGGAATCACGTGGAAGGCATTTTTTCATTATTCGAATAATTTTCTTTTGCAATCTGAAGGTCTGAATACTACAGGATGAGCTTCCCCAGAATATTATGCCATATCTCAGGCGGGAATGCACATTTGCAAAATAAACGCAAC
>JAHLJT010002406.1:197697243-197755843 GCA_031308135.1 Acheta domesticus
TCCTTGAACGTTCGATCATCAATCACTTTCGATGTCACTCACCTTTTGTTCTCCTAAAGGCGATGAAAATTCTATTCTCCTCTGTTTGAATGGTATCGACTTCATTTAAAGTTGACGTTCCCAAACGTCTTTTGCCGAAATAGAATTATTAAAGAATAAAAGTATTTTATATTTAGAGGACACCTATAACCTTTCTAAGGATGTTTTTTACTTTCCCGTATACGTACGTATACACGGAGTGATATACGTAGTATAGGGAAAGTTATGTAATGCTGCGCGAAAAAATGGCCAATTTTCGGCGGAAAAAAATTAATTGCCGGGCCGTGAAAACGAATAAGTGGATAAAACCAGTTGCTAAATTAAGAAAAAAATCCTCTATCTCGTGGTGTGGTCAAAATCCATGATTTGTTGCTTCTTTATACTTAAAAATCGATTGACGGCATTCCGTCCGTCTGTGGTCAACGCTAGCGCCTAAACCGTTCGGTCGATTTTCTTCAAAATTGATATTCCCCAGTCGATCTGATTCTAGTCGAAGCTTTGTGATTTTGAAAAAGATTCTTTAAAATTTGGGGGTACTTTATATGAAGCCCCCCGGGGATTTTCAACATTTTCTCAAAAACGGCTCCAAATTTTTTCTTAAATTTCTTGTATGAATAGAGGAAAATACACTTTTCAACATGGCATAGGTCCGATTTTCACGTACAACTCTGAATTTTCGAAAATTGTGAAAGTTCGAATTTTTTTTCGGCGTCTTTCTCCAACTACAAAATTGAAGATAGAGATTTTTTCTTCAAATAAAATTTGTTCTGCATATTGAGTTCTTTAATAAAGGTCATGTAAATGTTTTACACAATTTTGGTAGTTTTCGTGCAATATTGCGTGCAATATGTGCAATTTTAAAAAATTACAAAAACAAAATTTTCTCAAAAACGGCTCCAAATTTTTTCTTTAAACTTTTGGTAGGGATAGTGATAAATGTACTCTATCAATGACATACAAGCCACTTTGGTCTATCGGTTGGTTTTTTCAAAAATTACCAAAATGTAAATTTTTTTACTTGTCTCTCACGTCGTTAATATTTACATTATCGGCGATTTTTTACATTGTTATATTTACGAGTATATATGCTTTAAATAATGTCAAGTAAAGTTTCTCGAAAACACTACCGTTTTCTGTGAAAAGTAGCTCAAATTTCGGCATTTTCAGAAATGCTCAAACGTCATTTTCTCGTATATGGCTGCAATTTTTTTCTTGAAACTTTTGTAACGGATAGTGCTAATTACACTCATTAGTATAGCGTGAAGTTTATTTTGAGTTTTTTTTTGTTTTTTTTTCAAAAATTATATAAATGTAAATTTTTTGAAAGATCTCTCACATCTTAATATGCACATTATCCGCAATTTGTAAAGATGATTATATTTTTGAGTGTAAGTGCTTCAAATAACTTCAAATAAAGTATTTTGAAAACTCAAAAATTTTCTGTGAAAATGAGCTTCAAATTTCGCATTTTTAGTAGTGCTAAAACGCCATTTTCTCTTAAACGGCACATAATTTTTAAAAGAAAATTGCCATTTACGGCTAGGTTTTTGTGTTCTTTAATATTCTAAAATTAATGTTTCTGTTCTACCAATAGGAAACCGAAAAATTAAGAAAATGACAAAAAAATGTACTTTTGGCGATGATAGATGGTAGCTGGCAAGAAAGAGTATGTGGCAATTCCGAATAGCTAGCGAAGACCCAGGAAAATAGAAAACTAATACGGGAAAGTCTGTGCCATTCTGTTTCTGTTTTTTGACAAATAAATAAATAAAATAAATACGGTCATGCTTAATTTTTTCAAAATACGAGTAGTTTTTCTTTAATTTTGTGACAAACGTAATAGGCCGCTGTAAATTTACTGCGCTTCGGACAGCTGGATGCGTCGTAAATTAGAATGTGCAATTTTGTATATTATTTCTTTCTTCGTTTCTTACATTCGAACTTTGTTATAGACTTACACATTAATATTTTAGAAATTGTTTATTTTGAAATATTTGAAATAAGTAAAAAGAATTAATAGCTCTCAGAATAGCGACAATGCAGGATCTGCAACAATGGAATTCACTTTGCGCTCGCGAATATCTGTGAATTAGTGTCATTGTTGTGACCTAATGGAGCTGTATGAAAAGGAGTTATAATTGTCTAATTTATGTTGATATTTGCAGGCAAATATTTAGTTTTGCACCAAATGCTGTACATTTGTAGTGAGTAGAGAATTTGTTGCATGGTTTTAAAATACTCTTCCCTGATGATGGCCCAATGGAAGGCATTTCTATATTTCCAGGGTATCAGGCTTCTTTTTCCAATAGAGGGTTACAAAACTTTTGCATTCTATTTTTGTGAAGTTGTAGAATTCACATAGTTCTGACAACACTGCAATGGAAATAGTGAGTTCCAAGCGAAGATGTTAGTAGCGCATAAAGTGCAATATTACAGTACTACTTAGCTGTTTCCTCTAATACGGGAAAGTAAGTGCTGTTGTAGCACCACTAGTTTTTATCAAATGACATACAATACCAAGAGACGGTACATTGCCCGCAGCTCCTTCGCCTGAATGTGAACGCTGCTGTAAATGGGGTGATTTGTAGAGCAATGTCCGATGAAAACGATGGCTGTATTGGATGTGACAATTAAGAATAATAACTTGGAAGATGAAGGAGGTTCCATGCCTTGGGGAAGAGAAGAAACGCGAGAGAACTTTCTGTGAACCCGCTTGGTTCTCCGCAAATTCCTGGCTGTCCGGCATTTAAACTCCAGCACTCCATTTCCAATCACGTCAGAAGTGAGATGTTGATCCACTGACCGTATTACAACTACTATTTGTATTTACTACGATCATTTGATCCGCTTTCACAGTAATACGATATTTATATCAACCAAGGGGTGGTTTAATGTATCGTTTCATTGTAATCACAGATCATAAATGGCCGAAGCATAATTATCACATCGATACAAAATACAAATTCATACGAGGGGTATTCGTATGGGTATGAATTTGAATTCGTATAAATATCGTTCATACGTATTTTACGCGTTATTGTACGCATTGTTGGAGTAGTTGAAATCCTCACTGCCATCTGAACTTGTAAACACTGCTGTCAACAACCAAATCCTCTTAAACATTGTTCGGTTGATTATTTCGTGTTTTAGGGCATGTCAATTGCTATGGTCATTAGTCCCGTACGTGTAGTTTCTTTTATCACGGGAGGTGGCTGTGTTCTTTCCCCGCTGGATGTTGATATCCGGTGCCGATCAATACGTTGGCTTGAGTGGGTTATTAGATTCAAATAACACAGCTGCGCACAAGCTCCCGACTGATCTCTCGAAATGTATGGTAATGTAGTGCTTGTACATGTAGGTGTGTATGTAAGGGCAGAAGAATGAACATGGATGAGAAAGGATTGATCACGCTAGGTCCTTGGCTCGTTTATTAAAGTATTGCTCCTGCATTCGCTCAGTATTGATTGATGAAACCTCGGAAGGCTACGGATCCAAGCTGTCGGCCGCTATTCGCCTCCAGACTGCAACTGACTACGATATAACTATTTAGCCCTGTCGAACATCCGCCATGGCGTACTCGAACCTTAAGACCTCCCGGTCGGAGACATTACCGAGCCCATAGATGTCTTGAACTATCTCAGCCGGTAAACAGCGGTTATTATTACAACAAGCTAAAGATGCTAACGAGGACGATTATCGCATGGTCCACATGCCACTGTCTCTTTCAGACGTAAAGCACCACCATCCACCACACCTAACACCAAGTGTTGAGAAATAAATGAACACCACGAGAGCCTGACCCATTTTTCTTTCACTTCCATCTTCCCCACACTGCTCTTATCCGCTTCTCTTCTGTTACTTACTAGTGACTTTTGACTTACTAGTACCAGTGACTTACTAATACTAGTGACTTATGTCCCGCAACAGTTTATTCTTCCATAGGCGCCGCGATCGTGGGTATTTCCAATATAATTTCAGCTGCCGCTGCTTTCCACTGACCCAACGTCGCTGTCCATTCTCCTCACTCTTAATGATTGTCAAATAGTACTCTTATTGTTCCAACAATAAGGAAATATAGTTAGAAAGTTCTGGGTGGATAATTAATCGGCAAACTATTGCCTGCTCCGCGTTAGCGGATATCTTTTTCTGTATTCTTGAGCCACCTATTAATTATATCTAATACCTTCCCCAAGATTTCGCCAATCTGTCTAATCACTTGAAGACACCACTAATTGAGTATTTTAAACAAGTATTTCACTTTAAATATCCCGACTTAATCGTCATGCGTCCATATCTTTCGAATATTGGTTTAGTGGTGAAATGTCGTTGGCATTTAAAATTAAATGATCACAGGTGTTGTCATTGCCAACAATGTTGTTTATTACGAGAGCAGCTTTCGATGGCTTAGCCATCATCCTCAGTTGTCTAGTACAAGAAAATAGTAAACAATTAATTAAACAATTAAAAGTAAGAGATAACAATAAAACAAGAGATTAACATTAGGAATGGCGGATTACTAGTAATTTAAAAAACAGAACTAACATTATGTGAAATGAAAACAAAGGAAAAGAAATTTTTTTATATAACAGAAATTTAAATCTATGCAAGAAAGTGGATGAAACTGAATAGAACTTGAGAAAAAAACATTTTTGTAACAGAAACATGAAATGTAAGTTGAGCCGTTCCTTACCTGCTGTAGCCTTAATGTTAGTTCTGTTTTTTAAATTACTAGTAATCCGCCATTCCTAATGTTAATCTCTTGTTTTATTGTTATCTCTTACTTTTAATTGTTTAATTAATTGTTTGCTATTTTCTTGTACTAGAAAACTGATGATGATGGCTAAGCCATCGAAAGCTGCTCTTGTAATAAACAACATTGTTGGCAATAACAACACCTGTGATCATTTAATTCACATCTTCGAACTCTAGCTAGTCTCTCCCAAAACAAACTTGCCTCCATAGCAACCAATGCATTATTCAATTGTTCGTTCTCTTACGAGTTGATACACTCGTACTAAGTTCTATTTTCATTTCGTAACTCCTCCGCTATAGCTTTTCCGTCGAGGCCGTGTATAAGGTCTCCAGACGCAAACTAGTACCTTTCCCAAAGGCATGAGCGTTCCGGAATCCGCCTATCCCGGTTGCAGTTAATTATGGCTCCATCAAAGGGAAGGCAACAGGTGGGTTTAATACGCGCCTATATAAGTTCCTTGGATGACGTGCGTCCATTAATACGCGGGTGCGTGCGCGCGAAATAAGGCGTTGAAGAAAAACGTGTCGCCGTGCCAGAGCTGGGCGATAGGCTGGAGCAGGCGGGCGCTATAATAACTACTCAAGAGCCATTATAAGACGATGAAACATCGCTTAGCGCACCAACGAAACTTCTAGTCGAAATATATGGAGCCGAGTTGATGATATAATAACAGCAATGATCCTTCCTGTGTTATTCGCCTTTTGTTGTTGGACGTTTGTGGTTACGTTCAACAACAGTTGGAGTTGTGGAACGTTTGGTTCTAGAAAATGTGTAACATTTTCAACGCACACACTGGTCTGTATTTTACGTTAAAAATATATTTTAATTTAAAAACACCGGCTGATTACTATCGTGTGCTTTAATTGTACTAGCACAATTGGTACAGGTTCCATACAACGCTTTTCTCATTAAAGGCAAACGGAAATAATTGTTTAAGAAATGGAGTTTCATAAAATCTTCGAATCCGCCTTATTGCCATGATTTTGAAGTACAAACTTGTTTAAGTTGTATTACACCCACTCTGACATTGTATCTTTCTATGGATCTTTAAAATCCGTTACAAAAAGTACGTCTCAAAAATCACGCTTCAAATATTAAAATGTAGTATAGTAAACTTCCTTTAGAAGTTGCGTATTATTGCTCAATTACTGTCTCGCCGTTATAGGTACTGAAAATACATTTCAATGTGAATACATGCTGCATTATTTTACTACTTCACCATCGTGGCAACAATTGTTTCTTATGACAAACCCCGATGGATGCTATTGTTAGGCTACAATGCGCGAGTCATTCCATTTCGCTCTTCACCAGGGTATAAGTGGCAAAGACCACCATGCTAGAGTTCGTTAAACCTCAATGACTATTGATATTATTCGATTGTGCCGTACTATCAAAATTCTGGGTTCTTTTGAAAACGATTTCTATCGGAATCAATTTTTATTAAAATGTATACATTTAGATAATTAATTTTTAGAAATACTCTAGCAACATATTATTTATGTCTCATTAAATGTAAATGAATAGAGATCATTGGTTCAAACACTAGTTCAAATGCATATTTTCAAGAAAGATTCGTATTTTCGTAAGAGAAAGAAAAACAAAATTCATGGTCACAGTGAGCGTGAATGAGTGTCAAACGAGTAAATACAGCAATAGCCTTTATGCACGGAGGCGTTTACTAACGTATATAAGTTGGCAACATCTATTTTATTGAAGTAGTGCAGTGGCATTTGCCAGCGTTTTTTCGAGGTGACAACTCAGAAAGATAATTACAATATTTAACACTTTTTCAAAGAAGTTAGAATTTAATGACAATTTATTAAAAACATTTGTAAGATGTTATTTAAAATAACCTTCTCATTATACAACAATAACATTAACTTTTTTATACAACAATTAATCTTTTATTATTACACCACAATATTATCGTGGTTTATTTATTTATTTATTTATTGAAAACATAATCCATTAGTCTAAACTTATTTGATTTTGTAGTTTTGTGTGTCATAGTACTATCGATATTATTCGATAGTTTATTTGAATACCGTCGATAGTTTTCGACAGTAATACTATCGAGGTTCCATGCGATCTTCATGGTATTTATTCCATGTGTGACTATTGATAGTAAAGTATTGTTGTAAGGGAAAAATTCTCCAACAATGTGTTTGTTTTTTCAAAAACGTCAAATACAGAGTTTTATCATATTTAGTGAAGAGGATAGCTGAGCTTATTTCAAACGATCTAACTAGATTCGCATTGTTATCTTAGTAAGTGGTGGAAGAGCAACATCTGCTCTGCGGGAGATCATTCACAACTAAAAATACAAAATATAACAATGACAAACGATTAGCCCTAAAAAGTGTATTTTGAAAACCTGATTTCACATCTTGTTCTGATGATTTACATTATCACATACTAGTTATATTGAAAAGTAGTCTTATAACTAAGTTTGGAAAGAGGAAAATTCAATATACACATAGGTCATTACACGTATCACACAACTCATGCAAAAACCGCTCTGTATACTGAATTGTTCATCTTGTTTCACAATAGTGGGTATTGTTTGCTTACTTCAGTTAATACGTTGATGCACCAATGCTTACTTCGTGCACATTGCTGTGTTCGCCAGATTCGAAGGTAATTCTTACATTCTTTGTTTTCTTCAATTTCTGTGTATTGTATAAATAATTACCGTAATGAGAAGGAACATTTCAAGGGTTTCTGTACTAACAACTAATGCTTTCACCCTAATCATAGCACTCAAATGTCTTCTAAATAATTCAATCACGCAATTCCATCTCTTTGATTCCATCATTTACACAGAAAATTTAAAAGATTCGTTACACGTTGTGGTTGTTCTCTGAAAATTTCGTCGTATCTCATTCCTTACATTCGAGTACTAATAGTTTTTGGTTGAAGTGGAATTTTAAAACTTCCATGGCATTGTTTCACATGATTCGTCGCTGCGTATTTTATGAATGTTGATTGGGCAAAACAGTCGCCATATGATATGATGAATCTATAATCATCAAATCATTTGTTGCAAATATCTATGTAGTATCATAGTTCTGCGTTGGCAAGCGGGCAATGCACCAGCCGAAAGAACCGTTGCTTATGAGCAGCGTTGTCAGACGGACGATAATGATGGTACATTTACGATAATTCGTTAAGATGTATGATTTACAATGGTTGTTGAAAAAAAGGTACGACAAACGTACGATACGTAACCAATGTGTAATATAATTATTTTTATAATTTTGCATGGAATTTTAGCGTTATTCGATATAGCATGCCTGAGTGATCGATTAGCCTGCGATGTAAGTCGCCCGCATCACTTCGAGTTCGCGCATGCGCAGAGGCTGAAAAGTGAAGGCAATTGCTGTATGCTATGCCATGCCAAAACTCCTTACTAAAAAGTATTTCTGTTCGACTGAAACTCAATTATATTTTCCAGTTAACGTCTCGTTAATTTATTAGTGTATATTTCAATCAAATAGAAGGTTTCCGATGTAATGTAATTGAATGAATACGGTAGAGTATAAATCAATTTCAAACGCCATACGTGATCTCCTAGGACTTGAATAAGTGGTGCTAAAACAGCACGTGCTTCCTCGTCCGTACTTTCACACAAAATTATGTGAAAAATATTCAAATTTTCGAAAAATTGTCCATAACCTTATTTCAAAATCTATCTTTTAGGAACAGATTTCATTAAGGAAAAAAATCTCTTATCTTCATAACGGAAGTTATAAGATGACGCCGAAATAATTTTGAATTTTTGTAATTTTTGAAAAATTAGTCTTCAACGAAAATGAGTCCTGCACCATTCTCTTAAATATCATTTATACTATCCAACAACAAAATTTAATAAAAAACAATGGAGCCGTTTTTTTAATTTTGAAAATGTCCCAGGGGCTTCATGTCAGATACCCCCAAAATTAAAATATCGATTTCAAATTAAAGAGGCCGCGACATCAGCTAGAAAGATTGAGGAATATCAGTTTTGGAGAAAATCGGCCAAACGGTTTAGTCGCTAGCGCTGTTTACAGACGAACAGACAGGCAGGCAGGCAGACAGACGTCTTGCCGTTATTCGATTTTTCGGTATCAAGGACGTAGAAAACATGGATTCTGACTACGCCACTTGTTAAAGAATAAATCCCCCTGAATTTAGTAAGTGGGTTTTTCCACTTTTTCATTACCACGGCCGTGTCTTTCTGCCAAAAATTCACCATTTTTTTCGCGCAGCATTACAACATTCTACTGCGTAAGCGGTAGCAAGAAAAATAACAAATTCCTGTTGATTTAATACTTATCGATGACGGCACGCATTGTCAGATTACTTCGAATAATGATATCCAGAGTCGCTTATCTCGCAGAGGAATTAATTTATGTTTCAGGCGACAACAGATTATTTTCAGACGAATCCCTTAATGAAACATTTCACAGAATCCCTTACGGTTCTCTACCCAGTGCTTATTTTCTGCGAGAATCTGGAAGACTCGCGGAGCACGCCACATCCGCAAATCCTATCTAAAGGTCATTCGCTATCCTTCGTCTGCGCTATCCTTGCTGTAGAGTTTCTGCAGAATATGAAATTAATCTTCAAGCCTAGTTTGTTAGATTCGGCAAGGACAAAAAGTGAGTTTGTCGACTACGTAAGAGAATGAGTGACAAAAAAGGTATTTTGATATTTGTAGAGAGGCGGCAAATGATCCTAACGTCTAAATAATACTTAATTGTTTATAGTAACTAAAAATGTTAAAGAAAATATACATGTTAACATAGTCCTAAAGAAACATACATAAATGTTCATAAAAAATGACACAATTATATTTGATTTGGCTTCCAGCAGCCTGATAACCTTTATTAAGCGGCCACCTAAATTTAAAAAAACCTGCCATCAAGTCGGAATCATAGATGAATTCCTGTTTTTAAATGACAAGGTGTTGGCATTGCCAACAACGCTATTTATTTCAACAAGAGCAGCTTGCGATTGCTTAGCCATCATCATCAGTTTCTTCTGTCTGGCAATCACAAAATGACTACTGCTGGAAATCTGCTCTTGTTGATATAAATAGCATGATTGACAATGACAACACCTTGATCATTTAAATATAGGAAAACCTGGCTTAAGCAATCATCTATGGTTCCGACTTGATGGCCGTTTTTTATATAGGTGGCCACTTAATAAAGGTTATGAGGCTCTTGGAAACGTAAATCAAACATAATTGTGCTAATTTCTATGAACATTTATGTATATTTGAACATTTGTGACAACACCTGTGATCATAAATGCCAACGCCATTTCACCACAAAACCAATATTTCCTACATTTTCTGCTCGTGACAAAACATTTTCACCAAAATAACTCGACACTAGCGTGTCAGCTAGGTCGAATTCAGTCGCTGTCTGGAGGAGAATTCTAGCGGCCAGCTGCTCTGATGGGTAGTTTTCCGTGGTTTCTCCGATCAACACCAGGCGAATGCCGGAGCAGTACCCTAACAAACGGGCCACGGACCGCCCGCGATCTTTCCTTCCTCTTCCTTGTCCTACCCTCTCCTCTTACACTAACATGCACTACACTAACACACATGCCGGGAGACCGGTCGGGAGCTTACAGCTTGTCCCGGCAGGGGGGGTGCCCGCTGGTGGGAGATACCTGGTTGAGGGAAAAACCCCGCTAGTCGACGGTAGGTCGACGCCAGATCTCGCCATGCAGCGGGGAAAAGATCATCCCCACCTCCCGAGAAATAACACGCCCTACACTAACGGGACTAATGACCTAAGCAGTTGACGCGCCCGGAAACACGAATCAATCAACCAAAATGACTCGTGTGTTGCAGCGTGGAGCGGGTAGCGGTCGTCGGCCGCGAATGTCCTCTGCTCGGCCGCCGCAGGGCCGCTACTTCCGGCGCGGCGGCAGCTTTGGCGGCGGCGGCGGCGGCGGGATCGCCGGCAGCAGCACCTCGAGCGCGGGCGGCGCCAAGGGGGCCGTGATGAACGCAGGGGGCGGCGGCGGCGGGCCGGCCTCGCTGCCCGCGGAGGCGGCGCGCCCCAAGACGGCGCCGGCGCCGGCGGCGGCCCCGGCCGCGGCGCCGCCGCCGGGCCCCGTGCCCGAGACGGAGCAGGAGTACGTCGAGTACTTCCAAGACAGGATCACCTCCTCGCAGTACAGGCAGCTGTTCCCGCTGCAGGAGGACCTGGCCGACTGGATCAACAAGACGCTGGGTGAGTGGGGCGGCGCCGCGTCCGCGCGACGCGTCGCGCCGTTTATGCTGCGATTTTCGTAACTTTGCTCCTGACAGAAATCAGCTGTTCACGGTTTCATCCAATCGGGAGCTTGAACGACGCCGTAGTGACGTCATATCGCGAAATATAAGCTCCTGATTGGATGGCAGCGAAACAGCTGATTCCTGTCAGGGACAAAGTTACGAAAATCGCAGTATAGATCGGCGATTCCCAGCCTTTTTCTCCCATTTAAAAGAATTACGTTAACCCTCATTAAAACCCTCAAACCCTCATTATCATTAGATATTTTTCCATCAAATAAAATTTGTTGTCCAAAGTGAGTTCTTTCATTAAAGTCATGTACATTTTTTTGAAAGTTTTACTAGTTTTTGCACAATATTGCACGCTGTATTTGAAATTTTAAAAAATTACCAAAACCAGATTTTCTCAAAAACGGCTCCAATTTTTTCTTTAAACTTTTGGTAAGGATAGAGCTAAATGTGCTTTATGAGATGGCATTAAAGCCATATTCCTCTATTCTTTTCTTTTTTCAAAAATTGCAAAAATGTAATTTTTTTGATTGTCTCTCATGTGGTTAATATTTACATTAGCGGCGATTTGTTCACATTATTATATTAATGAGTGCATGAGCTTTAAATAATGTCAAATAACGTTTCTCTAAAATTGAATAGTTTTCTGTGAAAACTAGCTCAAAAGTGGGCATTTTCAGAAACGCTCAAACGTCATTTTCTCAAAAATGGTTTCAATTTTTTTGTTCAAACTTTTCGAAGGGAATTGCACTATTTAACATGGCGCAATGTTAATTTTGGGGTATTGTTTTGTTTTTTCAAAAATTACAAAAATGTAATTTTTTGAAAGTTCTCTCAGACGGTTAAAATGCACATTTGCAGCAATTTGTAAACACTATTGAATTTGTGAGTGTAAGTTCTTCGAATGACTTCAAATGGAGTTTTTCGAAAACTCAAAACTTTTCTGTAAAAAAGAGCTTCAGATTTCGAATTTACGGTAGAGCTTAAACGCCATTTTCTTGAAGCGGCTCCAAATTTTTCAACAAAAATTGCCATTTAGGGCAAGGTTTAATTTTTTTTTATTTTTCTTAAAATAATAGTTATGTTCTACTATTGGAAATTGGCCAAGAGTACTGGCAAGTCCGAATAGCTAGCCGAGATCAAACGAAACAAAACTAATAGGAAAGTCTGTGCCATTCTGAAGCACCACTAATTAGTTAATATGGCCCGGCAACGACTTTTTTCTGGCGAAAATTCGCCATTTTTTCGCGCAGCATTACATAACATTCTCTAGACTATGTATATTACTCCGTATATACGTACGTATACGGGAAAGTAAAAAGCGACTTTCAAAAGTAAAAAAAAAATAAAAATAAAACGAACAAAAAACATTAATAGTGAATGTTGGCCAGAAGTGTTGTTTAAGGAAACAATCCGAAAAGTATTAAACGAGAAACTAAGTCACCAATTCATTAAATATAAACAGCGCATGCGCAGAACTAGAGAGTTTTTGCCACCTCAAACGTTAAGCATTATCGATCTTCTGCTCATGCGCAGTTCAAGTTTCGTATCACTTTAATGCATCTGCGCATGTGCAGAAGATCGATAGTGCTTAACGTTCGAGGTGGCAAAAACTAGGGAGTTTTTGCCACCTCGAACGGTAATTACTATTGATCTTCTGCTCATGCGCAATTCAAGTTTAGGATCACTTAAGTGCCTCTGCGCATGCGTAGAAGATCGATAGTGCTTACCGTTCGAGGTGGCAAAAACTCCCTAATTTCTACTCTCTATCACATCCCCGCGCAACCGAGTCGGACAGAGACATCGATACCCGTTCCTCGATCTCCACAAACTCGATTGTGAACTTCCATCGTATTCCCAGGGCGTCTCCGAGCCAGCTGAGCGCCGGCCGACGTAATTCGGTTGGGCGCTCGTGAGTTCGCGGCTGACGGACGACCTCTGTCGGGCGAGGTGACCTCAGAGCGCTCGGCGAACCGCCACGTCACGCGCCGAGCTCGATCCATCACTCGCAGTTTTGTGCCATTGGCGCCGGTGCATCGCCATGCGATGGGGCGAAGTGGGTGGAATGGCCGTGCGGACGGCTGACAGCTTGAAGGATCGCCGCTTTGTGTTTCTTGAGCCGTCCGCCTCGGAGTAGAAACGTACTGGGCGGAAGTTAAGACGAACGCCGATGGTTTGCCTGAGGAGGAATGTGACAGGAGGAGAAATGCATCGCGCTGTGTTGTTGCTTGTCCCGTTTAAGGGATGAAATTTAGAGGAAATCTTTTCTGAAAGGGTTTTAATTCTCTCTCTGAATCTGAATCAGTGAAATTATCGCTGATTCAATCAATTCAATTACTATTGATCTTCTGCTCATGCGCAATTCAAGTTTAGGATCACTTAAGTGCATCTGCGCATGCGTAGAAGATCGATAGTGCTTACCGTTCGAGGTGACAAAAACTCCCTAATTTCTACTCTCTATCACATCCCCGCGCAACCGAGTTGGACAGAGACATCGATACCCGTTCCTCGATCTCCACAAACTCGATTGTGAACAACATTGTCGTTGATTGTCTCGATTGACTCGATTGTCGACGGCTGACAGCTTGAAGGATCGCCGCGTGTGTTTCTTGAGCCGTTCGCCTCGGAGTAGAAACGTACTGGGCGGAAGTTAAGACGAACGCCGATGGTTTGCCTGAGGAGGAATGTGACAGGAGGAGAAATGCATCGCGCTGTGTTGTTGCTTGTCCCGTTTAAGGGATGAAATTTAGAGGAAATCTTTACTGAAAGGGTTTTAATTCTCTCTCTGAATCTGAATCAGTGAAATTATCGCTGATTCAATCAGTGAGAGCCGAAGTCACTGATATCTTCAGTCGAAATGGGTAGTTTCACTGACAATCAGCGAATATGCGAACCTTTTCATAATGACCGCCAGCATTTCACTGGTCGTCAGTGGTAAAAGTGCCACGTCACCATCGCTCACTGATCGTTCAGTCGTCAGGTTCAATTAGCTGTCAAAAATTTTACTGATTCAAACAGTGAAGTTTCACTGATTCAGAAAGTGGCCCGATGTTCACTGATTTGTTCAGTTCAATTCACTGATTGTCAGTGGCAGGGTTATAACTGACACCATCAGTGAATAGTCACTGCCAATCAGTAGTTTTTCACTGATTCAGACCGAGGGAGTAGGATTACGAGTATAGTACCCGCGCCGGACGGAAAAATTGCTTGGGAATGAATTGTTACCAACATACGGCGTTTGGGAGAGTGAAAAAAGACATTTATTGTTCAAACTGGTGGTGATTAAACAGCACGTACTTTCTCGCTCATACTTTCACGCAAAATTGCGCGAAAAGTACTCAAATTTTCGAAAAATTGACGTGACCTTATTTCAAAATCTATCTTTAAGAAACAGATTTCATTAACGGAAGAATCTTTATCTTAAATATTTTTGTTGTAGGAAGGCTCCCATAAAAGTTCAAACATTTGCAATTTTCGAAAAATCAGTTTTTTCAACAAACATGAGACTTGCACCATAATCTTAAACGTCCTTCACACTATCCAACAACAAAATTGACTCAAAAACGTTGGAGCCATTTTTTAAAAATTTGGATAATGTCCCAGAGCTTTCATGTAAAGTACCCCTCAAAATTAAAATATCGCTTTCACATTCAAGGGGCCACGACGTCAGTCAGATCGATTAGAGAATATGAATTTTGGAGAAACTCGAATGAACGGTTTAACCGCTAGCAGGCAGTTTTTGCGAAACGTCGCCAGCAGATACCCCCCCTTCCGATGATTGGCTGCATTCGTCCCTGATGAGGTATGTAGGTTATTATGAGGTAGTTATATCTTTTGCACCTATAATAAAAGTTTTTCTCCGAAAATTCGCCCTTTCTTCGCGCAGCATTACATAACATTCTCTCTACTGCTTTGGGGGTAGCGAGAAAGTAAAATAATTTGGATGAAAAGAAACTAAACAAAAAATCTGATGGAAAAGAAGGTTATTATTCAAGAAGCGGTTTTTAATAGTGGTTGCCGGCATATTATGTTTTTTTAATTACACACCACAAAATAACAAATTCATAGGTATCATTATTAGAAAAATATTATTTTCGTTTCGGTTATTCGGGGTAGATTTTATTGTATGAAGCAAACATGCAGCAGAAAAGGCTTTAGAGGGCACGTGAACGCTGTATTGCTAATGCGGAGAGCAATGTCGATGAGCTGAATGTTATCGTATCATAAGCGCTATTGATCACAAACAGTGCATGAGCATTGGCGAACAATGCGGCTGCTCCCCTTCGGGCCCCATCACATCGCGGAGGGCCCTCGGGGAGTTGAGGGGGCGGTCGCGGCCTCCTGTTAACCCTGCGTTCGAGATGGTGCGAGGGCCAGGGGCGAACCGCAGCCTTCTACCACCGTTTCCCTGATCCTACGAGCGAACGCCGAGATAGCCCCCTGTTTTGCTTCTGGCCATAAATGTAACTTCACTGACTGTGCGCGTCTTTTAGAGTTCTGTAGGTAATATACTGCGATTTTTGTAGGAAGAGCTCTCAAGATAACTCAAATCCCATCTTCGCGATGGAATATGTCACGGCATTTCGTATCATTCACAGTCGTTCCGCTAGAATTCGCACGATCGCGACCGTATGAAGCAGTGCTTGCGATCATGCGACTTCTACCGGCAAGACCGAGAAAAGACGCGAAATGCCGTGACATATTCCATCGCGAAGATGGGATTTGAGTTATCTTGAGAGCTCTTCCTACAAAAATCGCAATATAGTTATTCAAATTATAGTTCTCTATGTTTTCACGGCAGGAAGCGCTACACGAGTCCTTCACGAAGGGCACGAAGCGAGATAATAGTCAAATTATATGGCTGATTTGCCTTTGTATTTAGTTTGTATTACACTGGTGCGAATTATTCTTATCAATTCCTGCGAAAAGTACTCATTTCATCCGTACTCAGAATTCAACTTTTGTTTGGGTTAGGGTAAGGATCTCAGAATTTCAGATAAGGTGCACAGAAAACACTTTTCCCCGTAGCGTGACACACACAGTTTTTAACTGTTTTTGACGTTAAGCAAATAAATAAAAATAAGTAAATATGAAACGCGTTGAGAAACATTGCGAGATACAGGGGGGATCCCCGAGATTTCTAATGCAACAAACTTGGCGACGGACTCTCGGAATTTTTGCGAAACGTCGCCAGCACATACTCCCCCCTCTTCCGATGATTGGCTGCATCCGTCCCTGATGAGGTATGTAGGTTATTATGAGGTAGTTATATCTTTTGCACCTGAAATTTTCACCTCGTATTTGTGGGCCTTGTAACTACGAACCCAACATGAATGTCAGCTCTCGCATTTCACGTGCGCTTAATTAAGCGACATGCATTCAAATTCTCTCTTTTGTGATGAACTGGTAATGAACACAGTTGTCTTGCGTTTCGTTCATCCACTTGCATTGCGATGACTGGCGCAGCTTTAATGAGGGAACCGCGGTGCCTCTAGCTGACGTCGCGAAAGCGAAGCAAATGAGACACGGTTTAACACGAAGCAGGGATGTTGTAATATCGCGGCATAAAAGTGAGATTGCACGAAAAAAAGGAAAGTTGTATTTAATATTCGCCTCTCATTTCGAGAACATGCAACAAGAGGTTCATTGGTACTTTTAACTTTGCAAAACACTAATTTGTATTATGTGCGTGTAAACATTTCTTTATTGTTGTGAGTGTGCTGTTGTATGCTATGAGTGTGAGACTACTGTAGTGAATCTTTTAGCTGCCTCTGCTTAAAACTATGACAATAATTAAAAGAGGACAACAGATTGCTGTTTCTCAATTTACATTCGGCTTTAAGAATTTTTAACTTTTTGTATTATGGCATTCAAATGTGAAAGTATTCCATTTCATTTTGTCCTTTCAGACTTTAGGTTCTACTATACATGTATTTGTAATAAATACACATATACATGTAAATTTCGTTGTTTAATTTACAATATTTTTCATTAACCACAGAGTGTATTTGTGACATCTTGCTATTCAAATTGGGGCTGTGACTGGAGCTGTGAAAGGGGTGACGTTCTTTTATAAAGCAAAGGTACTCAGAGAAACGAATTACACAGAAGTCGTAACATGTGCGTAATAAAAACTTGATGTGAATGTGAAATGCTAAAAATGAATTTAAAAAAAGTAATGTGGCACGTATCTATGGCACCATTTGTTTTTATTGACGTAATGAAATGTTTTTTACTGATACCGATATTCCTGTTTTTGTGCCGAATTGAGGATTCGATAAATGCAAAGGATCGTCATCAATTTCGAACATCTCGTTGTTACGTCCCAGACACACAATTGATGTATCTTCCTTGCCACAAACTTCGATGTAAGTAAGGGAGAAGCAAAATAACGTTGGTGACGGGCTTCAGTTTGGTTGTGATGCAACGCCTAGAAGGTACTGTGATATTTTTTCAGCTTTACAACTGAGAGATAGGTTAGTTGTGTATATTTCTGTGAAATTTTGGTTGCTAGATAATCAGTTACTAACTTCCAGTTGGAAATTGTAATTGAAAAATAGAAAGAACTTATCAGTTGAGATGAAATTTGAAAATGGAAAATTAATTTTAAAAAATTCTTTACATTCTTTGATTTTTTTAAATAGAATCATTTTCAAATATGATTTCTGAGGAAATATTCACACTAAAGTTGACTCCAGGTGTGCGGGAAATTTATGCTGGGTGTCTGTGAATCTTTTCTTAGTGATCATAACTGAAGCCTAATAAACTCTTCAAACTTACAATTGATGTCACTGCAGTGCCTCTGACCGGTAGGTCTAAGGGTTGGAGTCCCGACGGTGACAAGATTTTCGACAAAAGCTAGGTCGAATATAGCCGCTTTATGAAGGAGAATTCTAACGGCCGATTCCTCTGATCGGTAGTTTTCCCGATCAACACCAGCCGAATGCCGGAGCAGTACACTAACAAACGGGTCATGGACCGCGCGCGATCTTACCCGTTCCTTGTCCTATCCTCACCCATTGCTTACACATACTGACACTTACATGCACTACACTACCACATGTGCGGGAAGACCAATCATAAGCTTAGAGCTTGTCCCGGCTGGGGCGCTGTCCCTGTGGAGGAGATTCCTTGATGGGGAAAACCCCACAAGCTGACGGGTAGGTCGGCGCCGGATCTCGCCATCCAGCGTGGGGAGATCATCGTCACCTCCCGCGATAAAACAAGCTCTACACTTACAGGAGTAATGAAAGCAATTGACACGACCGGAATCACTAATCAATCAATTTAAAAGCTTATTTCTAAAGTGGCTTTCTCCATGAAACAATTTTTCAGAATGGGAAAGTATTTACTTACAATTCAAGAGAGGATTAAACGGTTTTCGGATATCGTTTAACACAGGAGAAATGCAATTTTTGAACATAATATAAGGGACCATAATAATGTCTTTAAGATTATATCAGTAGTAATACTGATGGGAAAGTTCTATGGTGCATCAACTCGTTCTTTCCAAATGATTTTTAAAACGTTTGTATTGTTTTCAAAATGTTTATAGGAAAGCTTCACAAATTGTTATCCAGGAATGCAGTTTAGCAGCCAGACTAAACGCAATAAAGCCATCGTAAAAACTGGCGAATACTACGACCAGCAAACAATCACCGCAGCATGGAATATTCTCATCGAAATGTTACACGACGGCGATCCGCAAAGTTTCTTGGAAATTAAAGTTACAGGTCGCCAAACGTGGCGCAATGATACTTTTCACGCCTAAAGGTGAAAATGATCTCAGTCGCTAATCCGCACATCCCGCTACTAAGATGACTGTAGCAGGCGCGCCGGACTGTGAGAACATCTGACCGGGTCTTCACGTAGCGTACCTCGTGCACGCAGTAATAATGTAGAAAATTAGCTGAATTTTTTTAAATGCCTCCTCTCATAAAAATATGTAAGATAATTGATAGAACAAACATAATATGTTGAGAAAAATAACAAAATATGTAATATAGTACCAAAAATGTAAAAATGTGTAACGAAAAAATTGGATATGTGTTAGGATGGCAACAATTCGCCAAAATTAAAATTTTGAGAACGGTAAGTAGAAAGACAAAAAAAACATGTAATTCCATAAAAATCCGGTGTCTAATAACAATCGTGGAGCAGCTGCTCCACCGCCGGCCGCGCGTGCGTGCGGAGGGGGAGGGCGGGCGCGGGCGCTGGTGGCGGCGCCGGCGCCTCTCTCCGCCACATAACAGCCCATAACTCGGCCGCGCCGTTACGGAGACGCTCCGCGGGTTTAATTGCCGGTTCCGGCCGGCGGCGCCCGCACCGGGACGCTCCGCCCCGCCGCCTCCCCCTTCGCCCCCCCCCCCGCTGCAGCCGGCGATCACAAGCCTCCTTGCGGCTCGCTCTGAGACAAAAGAAATGAAGGGCTTGGGGAAGTAACGAGATAAGCCGAACCAGCCACAGCCAAGAGCAGTTTCCTACTAATCTCTACTAAATCCCACTAATCATGAATGTTTCAATTTTGGTTTGCCCAAACTGCTGCTTGTTTTTTTGCCTCCTCAAGTCCTGCGTACAGTTAATGAATAATGAATAAATGTAGTAACTAGACAAGCCATACTTTGACACTACGCCGAAAAAAAGTAATTGATATTTACGAATAGGGAGAGACTTTCTGTGGCTGATGTGAGTTAATAATTGTATTGCACCAACCCCTTCAAATAGATCTTACATTTTTTTGTGTATTTAAATATCATCAAAAATTGAATATGTTTCTGTTGGTTAGTCGACTTCTAATATTAACCGGCAGCATTAGCGTCAACAGTTGCAAATCGTCATCTGTATCTTCCTAGACGGGAAGGTTCTAGATTCGAGTCCCAACAAAGGCGGCGTTTTCAGACTAGCAAAGTAAGGGAAGGACGAAACGAAACCACTACCTGGATAAGCACCTGCCTTCCTCTTTTCTTGGACCAGAAAACAAACGCCGTTCTTGGAATCGATAACAAACGAAGTCCGTAGTGGCATGAGAGAGGCCTTATATCCGATGTAAAGAAAGTCTGTGCGCTAGCGCACTTCACCTCAGCTCGAGGACCTCCGTCCTCCGCTGGCCCGGCGCCCTGGAGGGCCCTCTGCGTCCAAAGGCGCTCTCGCCCGCCATGGAGCTCCACCCCCCTACGAATAAAAGGGGGCGGGGATGAACTTCACCAGTTCTGCTACAACTCTGCACATACTTCCTTCCGCGTATCAGAAGGGTTACGCAAAAGGGAGAACGATTTTCAAAGTCGGTAAGTCCCAGAGATGCAACATGCAGTTAAATATTATAGCTGCACAACTTACAAGAAAACCATGATGGCGTCGCTCACCTCAGGAGGCGTGGTGAAGCCATCCCTCTCTACTCCCGAGGGGGAGCTTAGTTGAACGCGAGGACCGCCTGCAACGATATCTGATTCGCTCTTGCACTTTCGTTCTCACGCTCAAACAGAGATACGGGCCTTCAACGCTCCAGGGTTCGGGACCGCCGCGACAAGGTCAGGCTGCCACGCCGCCTCCCGCCCACAAGTGGCGGCGGCGGCGGCGGCGGCTTCTCAGGCGGGGAACTGGGGCCACGAAGAGTGGGAACCCTCCCTTCCCCTCCGCTACTTTTCGCGCATGCGCAGTACAGGTTGTTTTTTCTAAGTTGCAGAGCTATAGTTTCTTTTCCTCTCTAATATTCTGATAAATGAGATTAATATTCTAGACACTTTGGCTGGTCCTCCATAATCTAAAAGTAGAAAAAGAGGAGTATAGTTTCTTTTCCTCTCTAATATTCTGATAAATAAGATTAATATTCTAGACACTTTGGCTGGTCCTCCTTGATCAAAAAATAGAAACAGAGGAGTATAGTTTCTTTTCCTCTCTAATATTCTGATAAATAAGATTAATATTCTAGACACTTTGGCTGGTCCTCCTTGATCAAAAAGTAGAAAAAGAGGAGTGATTAGAAGTATAGTTTCTTTTCCTCTCTAATATTCTGATGAGATTAATATTCTGGATACTTTGGCTGGTCCTCCTTGATCAAAAAGTAGAAAAAGAGGAGTGATTAGAAGTATAGTTTCTTTTCCTCTCTAATATTCTGATGAGATTAATATTCTGGATACTTTGGCTGGTCCTCCATAATCAAAAAGTAGAAAAAGAGGAGTGATTAGAAGTATGCAAAGTACTTTTGAGATTTGGAGGCCTTGGGATGCAATTAAATATTATTGTTTTGTTTAAATAAGCACATTTGTCTTATCACTACAGCTTAAACGCCGTCATCATAATACAGTTACAAGGCCATCGATCCTATACTCATCTGCATTCTATACTCGTAATCAATTTTTCAAATTTATATCAAAATTTTCCGAAAAACAACTTTTGCTAAATGTACTACACCCATCTGAATACATATATCTCGAAACAAAATTAACCCCACCACGAAACAGAACGAAGAGGGAGAGAAATGTAATGAAAACTTTGTAGTATCTAAAAGTTTACGAACAGTAATCACTAGAGAGCGATAGACACCATAAAATGGAAAACAGGCAAGCAAAAAGGCTAAGTATTCTTAAAAATAGGCACTTAAGTAGGCATTTTAACTCAGAAAAGGTATTTATGTGTAAGTAAAAATAAATAATTGTTGATTTGTTGTTAATTTTACCTTTTATTATGGTAACAAATTACTACAAAGGGATGGAACAAATTGAGATATACACGTCAACCACTGTAAATAATTAACTGTTCTCTCACGCAGTAAACATGTAAATCTCACGTCAATGATTGTTGATGTAAATCTCACGTAGATTCAACCAAAATTATTTTAATAGTAAATGGTATATATATATCTGCTAAAGTCAAGACGGAAGTGCCAAACAAACATCTTGAAAAGTATCAAATACTGAAATAGTGTATTACCAACTACTGTATGAAGTGTATTACCAAATACTGTTCAAGATACGCTGAAGTAAACTGTGATCTCCTGTCACTCAAAACAGTTTTAAAACTTAAAAAACGACCTTTCTACATCACATGAACACGTAGGTGCATATTTCATAGAAAACAATTCCATGGGTTAAAAATTATATATCTCACTTTTGCTTTCTAATATCGAACTCGTTTTCACCATTGTGGTCCAACTCGGATTACTGCAGTACTTTTACAAATTTTGCCGCTACTTCTTTACCGATATTGCCTGAGGCTTGACTTAAATCAGTTTGAAGCTTTCAAATTGTAGTTACTGCATCCACAAGAGGCATAGCTCTAAAATATCAGGGATTTTATTTAAATGAGCTGCGATATAAGACGGATACTGCAAGATTTAGAGATACTAAGGCCTCTTTTGTTTCAGATATAGCAACAGCTTCGTCTTCGTCAAAAGAAAATACAAATTATATTAGTGGCATACAAAGCAAGTGCTTTACTATTTCCTAGGCATTTATTAAATTACACCAACTTTTTAATGAAAATTTGCGTTTAAGAGAAGCGGTTGGGCAGGACAATTGTTTCAAATCCATATACATTTTTAAGTGGTACGAGTTTAAAATTGTTGGCGAAACCATAAATTCAAATGGAAAACATGTCCTCGAAAAGCAAAAATAGACATTTATCCCAAATAGACACCATAAAATCTATTATGTGAATGCATTGGTAATGAAACAAATTAATACATCGACAGCCTATGATTCAGAGCAACAGAACAAAAAAGGAGGAAATACGCTCTCTAGTAATCACATCACGACGGTAAACTCAACAACCTTTCGACTTAATAAAGAGAAGACGCACAAGAAGCAACAACGAAAGCACAAAAAAAAGTCACAGAGAATAAATGAAGGGATCTGATACCATGTGGCCCGCAGATTGCCTAAGCCAAACAAGAACACTTCTTTCAGTTTCTGCGTGATTAAGAGCCACAGCGGTCCTTACCGCAGCTACGCCAGCTGAGAGCGTCGGTCTCGGCTCTTTCACGAAGTTGTCGCGACGAGGCTTACGGACGATGAAAAGGCCTCGCAGAGCTTCTTTTATGGCGCTCAAGCAGCCCAGATTAGCCGACGAGACGTCAAAGCGCTGTTTCGTTCGTGCGACGTAAGGGGGTTATTTCGAGCGCCTTTCACCAAACGCGGCAGACGGTGGACAAATGTTGGTTAGTTGGTTGATGTTTCCGGCTGCGACTAGTGTTATGGTCATTTGTACCGTTTGCAATGTTTTATCCAGGGAGGTGACGGCATTTCCCCGCTGGATGATGAGAGATCCTACACGTCAGATTTCTGGGGAATTCGTCTTCAGGTATCTCCCTCAGCAGGACATCGCCCCATGCGGCACAAGCTCTAAATGGCTCAGTGCATCAACCTGATGTCACTGCAGTCCCTCTGACCGGGAGGTCCTAGGTTCGAGTCCCGACGGCGGCAGGATTTTCGACACTAGCTTGTCAGCTAGGTCGAATTCAGTCGCTGTCTGGAGGAGAATTCTAGCGGCCGGCTGCTCTGATCGGTAGTTTTCCGTGGTTTCTCCTATCCACACCAGGCGAATGCCGGAGCAGTACCCTAACAAACGGGCCAAGGACCGCGCGCGATCTTTTCTTCCTCATCCTTGTCCTATCCTCTCCCTCTTACACACACACTTACACTAACATGCACTACACTACCACACATACCGGGAGACCAGTCGGGAGCTTACAACTTGTCCCGGCTGGGGTGGTGCCTCGCTGGTGGGAGATACTTGGTTGGGGGGAAAACCCCGCTAGTCGACGGTAGGTCGGCGCCAGGTCTCGCCATCCAGCAGGGGAAAAGATCATCGCCACCTCCCGGGGAAAACACGCACTACACTTACGGGACTAATGACCTGAGCAGTTGACGCGCCCGGAAACACGAATCAATCAATCAATCACAAGCTCTAAGCTTCCGACTCCTCGTCTGACATGTGGCAGTATGGTGTTGGTGTGTGTGTGTAAGTAATGGGAGTGAATAGGACACAAGAGGAAGAAAAGATCGCCCGGGATCCGTCGCCCGGTTACTGCTGCGGCATTCACCTGGCATTGATTGGAGAAAACACGGAAAACTACTGATCGGCGCAACCGGCCGCCAGAAGTGTCCTCCAGACTGCATGTGAATTGGACCTAGCTATACAGCTTGTGTCGAAAGCCGGCCAAAACATGTGATCTCGAACCCAAGGACCTCCACAACAGAGACGCGTAGAATCAGCGGCAACGCCGGCTCTGAGCTAATTTGAGTCTGTGTGTACGAATTCGTCATTTTCTGAAGGCGTGTCAGAGGTTTGCGTATTGGGGTATTAACCGTCAACGTGTTTTCGTCACGGGGCAAATAAAAATGGCGAAGCTATATCGATTCTTTTTTCGCCTCCCTCTCCTACTTGCGAGCGAGGTACGGCGCAGCCTGCTCTCTGGAAGTGGAACAAAACTGGACGCGGTCGGCCCTGTGGTCGAAATCGTTAAGGCAGTACTGCCGTAGTGATCTTGGACCATGGGGTCGCGGGTTCGAGTCCCGCCTCGGGCATGGTGGTATGTGTTCGTCCTTTCACCCCCCTAGAATCACCATATCGTTTCATCCTCATACCATAACGTTACATCCAAGCGTGGTCGCTAATGACCTAGTAGTTGAAAAAAAGAAAGAAAAACTGGACGTGGGCGTGGCGGTTTCACAGGGGAAGGAAGGAGGAGATTCCTCCTCATATATTTTCTTCTTTTGAATGCAATTACCAAATAAAATATTGGCTTTGGGGAAACGTTTGAGGAAACATGTTCAATTTTTTAATTGATAGCTGTAGGGATAGGCCGGGAAGAATCATTACATAATTGCCTATGAGTATCGAGTACTGCGACGTCCGAAACCAACAGCCCATCTGAGTGCCGCCCCGTCTGAGGCACGGGTGGCTCGAGGCCCTCACCCGTCTCCTCACTTCCTCCTCCTTGAAGCTATAGACCTGAGAATCTAGGCAACCTGACAGGTGAATTCATGCTCCCCGTCGGGGACTTGTAGATATAGGTCTGGAAGCAAGTCCCTCGCCCGATCCTGCCCAAAGGTCGGCGAACACGGACCCAACTGTTGGGTCAACGGGCGAGACCGGCATCACGGAGTTCAGCACCGCCTTCTCACGTTGGCACCATCGACGTGAGTACCGCCGAGAAACTCAGGTCCGGTTGGACGTTCCCCACTCCACCAAGAGCATCACCCTCTCCGGCCGTCGGTTCCCTCTCTGCGAGGAAGAAGATCCTGAGTGGGACGGATTCCGTCCGCACCCGCGAGGCGCGCTCGCGCCCGGCCGCCGCCCCCGCCGCCGCCGCCTCGAGGCGCTGGAGCACGAAGTCTACAAGGAGGAGACTCAACTCCGGTGTTGGAGGCATGGTGGGGGTATGTACGAAAAGCGTCGGCAGCTATTTGAAAAATAATACAAAAAAAACAAGCCCCTTCGCCTTCAGCGACATCACGCGGCGAAAGAAGGAACTTATCTCGGCTTTTCTCGGCCACTAATCGTCAAAATTCGTTTGGTCCAAGTGGGTCAGTTGGCGCCGATTACCAGGCGGTGTGCGGATGTGCTTAACCGAAGACAATAAGTTGAAACGGAAGTAGTAAGTAGTAAATAATTTTGTAGAAAAAATGTTTGAATTAAATTTTGTATACGATGCTTTGCTGCCATTGGCTGTTTTTGAAAGCCGTCGTAGTTCTTTCAATTGCCACGTGAGGTCGCTGAAGGCGAAGGGGCCCGGTTTTTTTTTTTGTATTATTTTTCAAGTAGCTGCCGACGTTTTTCGTACATACCCCCACCACCGGAGTTGAGTCTCCTCCTTGTAGACTTCGTGCGCTGGAGGCATCGCCGCCGCCGTCCGCAATAAGCGCCGCATCGCCAGTGTCCCTGAAACTTGCGCCCCGTGGCTCCCCGGAGGACTTATGTATTCTGCCGCACCTATCGATCGTGCCGGCGGGAGGGAAGGGGAGGGGGCGGGGCATGAGAAGCCTCCGCAGTCCTTGTTCTCGCCCAGCCACGAGGCTCCCCGCCCCGCCCCGCCCCGCCCCGCCCCGCCACGTTGGCCGGGCAGGCCAGCCGTGGGCGCGCCAAGGACCAGGGAAATTGGCGCCCAACGTAAAGGTGGTTTTGAATCCGTATTAATGGGGTGCTGAGGAACGTAGTGGCGTAAGTCATATTGTCCATTTAAGGTTACCTTCGTTTTCTATGTGAGAAATGTACTAGTATTTATCTTAGTGGTAGAGGAAGGAGTTTTGGCTAACCCCACTATGACACAAGATAAATACTAGTACATTTCTCACACAGAAAACGAAGGTTACCTGGAATGGACAGTACTTACCCCACCATGTTCCTCAGCAGAAAACCTAAGAAAGCTACTTAAATAAATGCAACTAACGTGTCGTTCGAAGATTTCGTTAAGAGTGGCTAATATCAACAATTACAGCACGAAACAAACGAATGTTAAAAGTACTGTATCGTAAATACAATCAAGTACGCTCTTCTTTAATCTGATAACCAAAAATACTTGCACCCTGTCATATATTGTACAATAAAATAAGTTCAACAACTTACTTCGCAGCTGCCAATATCAAATGACTTTTTCCATCAACGGGTGCGATTTTGTAAGCTGTGGAGAGGCCGCGACGTAAGTTTCAAAGTCTGAAGGTGCGCGTCCTCGCGGTGACAGATTTTTAGATACCGACTAAGTAACTGAGTCGACCGTATTTGAAATAGAATTCTGAAGGACAGAGGCTTTGATGTCGTTTTCGTGGTTTCTTCGGGGCAGTTCCAGGTGGATGCTATAATAGGACTTTTGAAAACAGCCTTCGGGCAGGGCGCACTTTTTTTCTTTTTTCCCCCACCCGTTCTCACTCCTGCGTTTCGCGACTGGTAAAGAGTTAATGGCCAACGAACCATTTCTTAACATTAACATTATTTTCTTATTTTCTTCTTGGAATATTCCAGTGTGTTCCGGCGACCCCTTTCCAACAAAATATGCTGAGAAAGAAAAAGAGGAAAAAACCTATGAGGAGAGATTCCCGAAGATACATTATTAGAGAGAGAGAGAGAGTTAAGCAAATGAATAACTCAAGGAGTGGGTCACGGGGGCCTGGCCAGGCAGGGGGGGGGGGAGGCGCAGAAAACGGACTTTTAGGGCGGGCGATGACTCCCAGCACGCGATTTGCAGCACGCACGGCGCCCCTGGCGGCAGGGAGCGACGACGCGGCGGCTCTGAATACCACGAACACGAAGAGTAAAGTCTTCTTTGGCTCATTGCCTTTCAGGTGTTTAGCTTTTTACAATAATTAACAAAACGTTGGACCATCCTCCGTCAAAATATGACAAAATTAAAATTATAAATTTAATTATTGAACATTTAAATTAAAATATGAAAAGGCATAAAGATGAATGTTTTAAAAAACTGATATTGTTATTTTAAGTTTGATGTTTTAAAAATAACATTAATGCATTTAAAAGATTAGTTCGGATTATTTTCGGGAAGTTTGAAAACTATATTTTTAAGGTAACTACAAAGGTAAGGAGCAAGTACATGTAATATATTGGAAATGCTGTCAATAAAATAGGAAATGTTTAATACGCAGCTTATTTCTCTAAACCAGGGGTCCTCAAACTACGGCCCGCGGGCCACATGCGGCCCGCCGAGAACATTTATACGGCCCGCCGGGTTTTTATGGGTTAAAGAATTTTTTTCTTAAAATCCGCACATTTTTTTATTATGTGTTAGGGTGTCTAGGGATGGCAAAAAATCGATGGTTTTAAAACAACGATGTTTTCCACCTGAAACATCGATATTTTGCTTTCGATGGTTTCTTCACATCGATATTTTGTCGCCAAAACATCGGTGTTTTTTTTATTAATTACTTTTTAAATATTGTATTTGTTCCTTGTGTGTGTAAGAATTTGTTCATAGTTTTTGTTTTTACTATAGTGCGATTTTTCTAACTCTGCCTCTCAAGGCCTGTCTTCACGATGGAATATGTCACGGTACCTCGAGCCTTTCTCAGTCATGCCGCTAGATATCGCATGATCGCGACCGTATCAAGCAGTGCTTGCGACCGGGCGACATCTAGCGGCAGGACCGAGAAAGACGCGAAATGTCGTGTGATCGGCCAATGGGGCTTGAGAGGCAGAGTTAGAAAAATCGCGCTACATAATCCGGCCGTCCGACGGCCTGAGGGACAGTGAACTGGCCCCACGTTTAAAAAGTTTGAGGATCCCTGGTCTAAACAAATTAAACCGGGAAGCTTTATGTTTTGTAAACATTTATTTTAAACGTTTTGAGAATAATTAACGTGGCTTGACCACAATTATCGATACTGAACATGCTTAATCAATATATATGAATAAGACGAAAGTCTTCAGTTTTCGAGAAATTCCAAATATACATTTCAAAATGATGACTCTACAATTTATCTGGTAATTACGATTAATTCATTAAAAAACTAGCATATCAACTTAACGCAATGTGCTTGTATCTCTCCATTATGCACAGGGTGCAAATTGACCGGCGGTGTGCCTGAAATCTCCCCCCGCCCGACCCTTCGATATATCCCACTGAAAAAAATATTAACCCTTTAAATATTGTACCCTTTCAAGAATTCAAATTAATCCATATTTAGGTGCGGCATGTATGGTTCCCAGTCTTCGAAATGTTCAAATTATGAAAATGAGAAAATAAAATTTACAAAGAGCATATTTAGGAATTGTTCTGCTTTAGAATTATATTCGGGATTTATTCTGGTCTGCGAAAGCGAAGATTGACTTAGCTTCACTCCTCAGTTCATTGAAGTGTCCGCCTTCGCCACCATCTCTCTGGAGTTTTTTAATGCTTCCTGCTTTAAAGAACATTGCGAATTCGGAATCAGTCCATAAAGCACTTGTAAAACGATCAGAAACTTCTAAACGCACGTGTGTGCTTTAAAACAAGAACAAACAATCCTAAGGGTGTCTTCACACGGGGCCACTCGGAGGCGCCACAGAGAAAGGGCGGGGCCCTTCAGACCCAACTGCCGCCACCCGGCACTCAGCGCGAGAGTGGAAGGTTTCGCGAGTCAGTGGGCAAGCTGGCGAAAGGCAGGTAGCAGTCAAAACCGGTTCAGTGGCTCGTCTAATGAGAACACTTCCATTTGGTATTGTTTTATTATTTAATAGATAATTATAACACATCCATACATAATTTCAATTCTTTTAACTATGTGGCTAGGCTGAAGGCCTTTAAGCCATTACAATACCTACATCCTACCGCATTCTAACCTTTCGAATTTTGGCATTCACCCCTAATGGTCTCTTCATCGCATCAAAGCCGCGGAAAGGAGACCATAAGGTATGGCTGAGGAAAAAACCCCTGAAGGGGGAAAACCTGCCGTCAGAAGACGAGTACATGGTAAACTATTAGTTGTTGTGTTTTTTTTTAACTATTTATTTCCTGGCGTGGGCATCTTCTCCGTCCAGTCTTTGGCCTCCTCAGCCCCTGAAATCAAACAGCGTCACAGAAGATCGCCCGCACCACCGTCTCTCCGAACAATTCACTACTGATTAACTTAATTATCGCTTACTGATTAATTTAATTATTACTAACTTACTAATTAATATTAATGATTAGCATTTCTGATTACCTTACTAGTTAACTTAATTATCTCTTGCTTATTGAATTTATTATTTCATCTCCAGTCTAGGCTTCGTACTACTAACCAGTGCTGTTTTCCCACTCCCTGATTACCGTTTCCCTGATAGTTCGAACCTTTCCTAAAAATGTTCCTAATTCTTTCTGAAGTGAGATCTATTATCAGCTAATATGTTTTGAGGGAGCGTTATGTTTCTAAATTGGAAGCAATAGTTCCCCATTCCCATCCATTTTCCTCTCCAAGTTTCTGTAGCGCAGCAATTTAAGAGGATGTGGATCCAATCTTCTCTATCACCGCAAAGTACACAGATTCCATTGTCATTCGAATCCTTCATTCTACGTTGCATCCACCCTCCTACCCTAAACCAAGCGTATCTCCCTGTTCCATCCCTTTTAAGTGTGTGTACGTAACTTTCGCATCCCCATACAGGACTCGTGTGAATTTGTACCACTAACGAACATTTTTCTGCCGATGCTGCCAGAATATCTTTTAATAAGTCGATCTGAAATTAACTGTTCTATCTCACGTGTTCCCCTATTCTCAACCATTTCAGGAGAAACGTCTCCCAAACCTGCGCGTTCTAGTACCCGTTTCACTTTGTATGACCAATAGTGCTGATCGTTTTCGTGTAATTGCGCTCTAAAGCACTTGTGAATAAGCGTGACAGACTCTTCACTTGCTAATCTTATACAAAGCTTAATGGCTTTCATTTTTAAATCTTTCCAAATTCCTACACTACCTACCTCTCTTAAGACGCCGGCATTTGCTGCGAATCTAGAGACTCCGAGAATTAATTTATAATAATCTGTTTCGATGCTTTCTAATCTGTCTATTCTATCCACTCCCCAGATTTCCACCCCGTAATTCATTGCTGGGAGCACTAGCGATTTAATCATTGTGTCGCACACCTTTAAAGGCAATTCCGGTACTCTGCGCATAACGCAACCGATTTCGTTGAGAGCAATTCTTCCTTTACTACGAGCCGCAACTATGTGTTTATTCCATCCCCCGTGGCACTTGGTATTGTGCTCTGCTGGCGGTGGCGCGGATGCGCGTGTGCGCTGCTGAGTTCGCCACCAAGCGCCACGGCAGCGCGACTCCGCCGCTCACGTGAATATCATTAGACCAATGCTTTGCCCTCCGACGCGTCAGTCGGAAGCGCTGTTTAATGGCGCCGCCTGAAGGGACGCTAATGGGAGATATCCGGAGAGGCGTGCAAATCCAGAGGTTCGCTGTTCGCCCGTTTGCCTGGATTCGCCTGTGGATGGAGCGCGCAATCGATTGATTGATTGATTGTTCGTAATTACGGGCGAGTCAACTTCTTAGGTCATTAGTCCCGTAAGTGTAGTACGTGTTTTCCCTCGCGAGGTGGCGGTGATCTTTTCCCGCTAAATGGCGAGATCCGGCGCCGACCTAGCGGGGTTTGTCCCCCAACCAGATATCTCCCACCAGCGGAGCACCGCCCCAGCCGGGACAAGCTCTAAGTTCCCGACCCCGGCATGTGTGGTAGTGTAGTGCATGTTCGTGTAAGTGTGTGTGTGGGGGGGTGAGGATAGGACAAGGAAGAAGAAGGAAAGATCGCGCGCGGTCCGTGGCTCGTTTGTTAGGGTACTGCCCGGCATTCGCCGGGGGTTGATCGGAGAAACCACGGAAAACTACCGATCAGAGCAGCCGGCCGCCAGAATTCTCCTCCAGACAACGACTGAATCCGACCTATAGTGCGATTTTCGTAACTTTGTCCCTGACAGGAATCAGCTGTTTCGCTGCCATCCAATCAGGAGCTTACATTTCGCGACAGTGACGTGACTATGGTGACGTTATTACTCGTTCACTTTACATTTGCAGACGGGAGAATTAGGAACTAATTTTTGAACTGTTTTGAAAGTGAAGGCCCGAACACAACCGAGAATTCACGAATGGCCCCGATGTCAATCAGCATCTGACCAATCAGCTGTCTCTGAAGGCAGCACAAGCGCTACGGACACAGCTGATGAATTATGCCTTTCTGACAGTGAGCTGGAGTCGCGCTCTTAAATGATTAAGATAATATACAATAAAATAGATCACACCACACGCTATTCACAACATTCACGTACTATTTCTTCTTTGCACTTATCTACTGCTTAATGGTTATGTTCTTGCCCCTCCGGGGTTCTGTGTGGTGCTCACCGCCATCTATATCATATTAAACGGTCAGTACCTCCTGCAGAGGCGCGTTTCTCATTCAGTCGGCGGTGACTTCATGTAAACAGATCGCAGCGCTCCGTCTGCAAATGCAAAGTGAACGAGTAATACATCTCCCGACTGGATGAAACCGTGAACAGCTGATTTCTGTCAGGGACAAATTTACGAAAATCGCAGTATAGCGCGCGTGTGGCGGGGGGGGGCGGGCGTCGCTCACTGGGATTCCCCGTGTGGGGCCGCGTGAGCCGGCTCGGGCGGGCGGGCGGAGCGCGCCACGTGGCGAGCGCGCGAATAATTCCGGAAGCGGCGAGAGAGCGCCATCGATCGCCTGCCACCGGCCGCCCCGCCCCACCCCCCGCCGCGCCGCGCAGCGAGGGCGGGCGTGCAACGAGAGACGCTGCGACGAGGGGACCGCTGCGACGAGGAGCGAAGAGACGAGGAGACGAGCTGAGCTGGCCCGGTGCGGCGCTCGCCCCTGCAGGCGACGCGCCCCACTATACTGCGATTTTTCTAAGAGCGACCCTCAAGGCCACTCAAATCCCATCTTCGTGAAGGAATATGTCACGGCATTTCGCGTCTTTTCTCGTCTTGCCGGTAGAAGTCGCAAGATCGCAAGCACTGCTTCATACGGTGGCGATCGTGCGAAATCTAGCGGAACGACTGAGAAAGACGCGAAATGCCGTGACATATTCCATCGCGAAGATGGGATTTGAGTGGCCTTGAGGGTCGCAGTTAGAAAAATCGCAGTATAGTGCGATTTATTCAACTGTGCCCCTGGCCAGGTATCAGCTGTTGACGGTTTCATCCAGTCGGGAGCTTGAACGTCTCCATAGTGACGTCCCTGTAGCGACATATACGCTCCTGATTACATGAAACCGTCAACAGCTGATACTTGCCAGAGGCACAGTTGTATAAATCGCACTACACTCGCTTTACACTTCGATTTAAACATTGTGGCACTTCAAGATCACGAACTGGACGAAGAGGCGGGGACACTGTCACCCAAGTGGGAGCTTCAATACGACTCACATTTTCTATATTCGAGCTCCCGATTGGAGGACAATGTCCTCCTCGCCTTCCAGCTGGTGACCTGAAATGCCATCATGTTTCAATCGGAGTATAACGCTACCGTGCCAATGGGGGAAGGGTCAACGACAGATCCCAGCGAAGTTTTTTTTTTCTGTCTCTTTGTTTAGGGGAGCATCAACAGTTCCATCGTTTAGGACGTTTATTATTAAAATCTTTCTCAACTTTACGTATTAGTCTCGTCTTTCAGCGCCTACAGGATGTTAACAAAACAATTCGAAACCGTCGCGGGCGTAATCGATTAATTCGAAGGTGGGCAACGGTGGTGATGAAGGAAGTAGGGAAGGAGCCGGATGGCCGCTGACCTGAGGGAATAAGACGCATCAAAATCAGACGGGTAGAATTGGCGCCTTCGATATGCGGTTGAAAACGAGACGCCCAATCACAGACGGGTGGAGATACCATGTACCCGCAGCCTCTATGGGCTGCTTAAGAGCTTAATAGATAAATAAGTAGTCCTCTTGGATTCTGATGATGTGCGAATGCTTTTGAAGACGACCGCTTCGATCCAAAGTTAGAAATGGTTTTTAAATAGCAAAAGTGTATCATAAATGCCATGTACCGCCACATAGTGTTATCAACCATTCAAATGAATCTATAGTCATCGTAATAAAATAAAAGCAAAAGGCTAACAAACAGCTCTTGAAATACAATAAGGATTTCACTATGAACACAAATGGTTGTTACATTAACTTATCAGTCGAGTTTTTGTTATTTAACTGATCAATTATTACTGTTTCAACAGGAATGGCCTTCGTGTTATCATTTCTTCTCGTCGGTTAATATGAGACAGCAACGCGAATCACAATCACCGCTTTTGCATGATGCAGGAATAGTGTAACATTCCCTGGCAGCGCAGCCAATAAGCACCACTGGCCAATCAGCACCGCGAATCACTGTCGCCCGTCACTTGTTTTATAGCCCGGTTGACGTTTATGAGTTACATTCTTTTATTTGGCAGCGACCCCTGCCTTTGTAATTGACATTAAGGTTACCTAAATTACCGACGAGATAAAGGAGGAGGAGATGAAGCAGAAGGATGGAAAAATAAGTGAAAGAAGGCGGAGAATTACAAAGAGAAGAAACAATCATGGAGAATGGAGGAAGTATATGATTAAGTGTTCCACGACATGAGAAATACGATGAATGGAAGTCCGTGCGAAAAATTTGCATAGGAACTGCAAGTACAATAAACGTTTTATACCGATTGTGAAGCCCCAAACTCTAAACGCTAAACGTTTGGTACCAATAGGGGAGTTTCTAGGCCACCTAAAGAGAAGATGAGAGCCGATTTCAAAGTTTAGGAGCTTTCAACCTCCTTCTCAGAATGTTCGCCTTAACGGACTGTCCTCAGAATGTTCGGACTTTGGTACACGTAAGAGACATTAAGAGTACAATGCAGGCCATGGTTGTATTTCGTTTGGAGAGAATTAAAAACGTAATCCTACATTTTTGCTTAATTTGGTAATTTTGTACTCGCTTTTGGAGGAATAGCGGGCTGGTAGGAATAGCGTAACATTCCCTGCCAGCTCAGCCAATAAACAGTACAGGCCCCATGCGCGTCTGACTCCGGTGTCAGAGGGTAGTTTGAAACTTAATTGATAGTATTTAAAAATTCGCTTAAGTTGTAAATATAACTTTAGAGGGCACTTTTGACAGCATTATTTTAGATGTGGCCCAAAGGTGGCTCTTGGACAGTGCATTAGCTTCGCGTGGTGCGATCCTGGATTCGATTCTGGGGCAGGGCAAACATACAGTTGTAGCTTTCCTTTCAAATCTTCTCAGTTTCTGTATCTGTGTGAGGAAGGAATGCTTAGGGAGGCGGAGTTCGCTAGTTACAGAGAAGGAAATACGTCATGTTCGTCACGTGCCTCTCTTACCCTCCAAGCGTGGTATTTACTCGTAAACTAGGCCCAGGCATGGGGACACGTTAGCTAGGCGGCAAAGTCGGCCAAAATGCGAAATACATACATATTAGATGTGAATATCTATGGTGAATTTGTTGATTTTTAAATGGATAATTTTCCTTTATTAGACATTTTCTCCAACAGAATTGTAGGATGTATTATGTTCCTTTGAAACTGCCAATTTAGGTCGTATGAATGACGCCGTATCTGATCGTATATATGTGCGATATTGTGACCAACATGTTAAAACTCCTCCTCCTTTTCGTATCATGAGCTTTTCTAACAAAAACCAATCGCCTCCGAGAGAGTGACACTCTTTCTCTGCGGTGTTACCTCGTTCTGTGTGTCCACGGCGCCGCCCAACGGCCAACGAGGCGATCGTGCTTTGTCCCCTAATAAGCGACCATAATCCAAGGCCCCCTCCGCCTCGTTTGAGTAGCCAAGCGGGGGAAACGGAATAATCAGAATCCGCTGCAAGGCTCCTATAACGATCGTCTAGTGGAGCATGATGCAAACAGAGATATTCTAATATCGTGGGGGATTTCGCCTGATCGGTTGAAAACCGGAAAGAACTTCGTCTCACGACTAAATGGTAGTTTTATACAATTACAACAGTTACGGTGAATGTTATTGAGTGAAACTGTTTAATAACGGAAAACCTCCTCTTATGAGGTAAAGTTTAATATTTGAAATAAATTTCTAACTTTGTACTTCCATGCTTGAATGTATCAGAGTTAAACAACATCCATGACCACTTTTAAACATCCGTTTCAGAGCTTGCACGTGGCCCATGAATGCTTCTTGGGTCCACTAATGGTGTACACGACAATACATCCGTCTCCTCACGTGATGGAGATGAACACCCACCGTATTACCGTACTCTACCTACCCCGACCTTCACTTTACAACCAATATCCGCAGGCCTTGCCTTAAACCGCGAGTCACCACTTTGAGACGGATTGCCATGGCCAATGAAGTTGAGCGAACCAATACAATTCAATGATGATGCATCACTGAAAACGATAAATTTCAATTTTCCACGCGATATTGCTTATCAATCTGTCAATCCACGCGTCAATTTTACTTGTGCTGAAGTAAGGTTCTTTTTCTTCGGCCGTATCATATGGTCACTTTTCCGCCGCTCTGAAGCGACGGAGAGACCATCTGGTGTGAATACCGGGTTTAGAACGGTTAGAATATCGTAGGATCTAAGTTTTGAAATAATTTAAAAGAACATTGGCCTAGCCAGATACTTTATTTTACTTTATTTAATTCCTAACGTATTATTTAACGTATTAATTCCTAACGTATTAACCTATTAATTCCTAACGTATTAACCTATTAATTCCTAACGTATTTAATTCCTAACTATCTATTTGTAAATAAATGACCTCTAAATAAATAAAACTCACAAAAACATTGTCTTCAATGGCAAGCACTAATTGCACCGGGTGCATTTTCCTCTTTTTGAAAAAATCAAAACAAACAAAACAACGTAACAAGACTTACGGCGGCGGCGCAGCACGGCACGGCGCCGTCGGCCTTGAGGCGTTCACGACGCGGCGCTGCGGGTGAAGGCGGAAGCACGACCGCAACCCTCAGCCGCCCTGCCTGCCCGCCGCCGCCTCCACTGCGGTGCCTCTGACCGGGAGGTCCTGGGGTTCTAATCGCGACGGTGGCACCGTGAGACGTAACTTAGAACTAAGAAACCCGGCAGACGTTGAATTGAATTGTTTTATTTTATAATATTATATTTATTATATAATTATTTTACGTGGCGAGACTCAGGCCCATGTCATGAGGCCCAAAGAGTATATCGCATATCTGATGAGGCCTGCTCTTCCGTCTGACCACGCAAATTTCGCTACGCTTTTTTCACCAACTAGCGGAGAAAGAAGGTATTCCTTGGGCGACGAAACAGGCGATTTTGAATTTAGCTCAGATGCGTCATTTAGGCTTGAGGATCTTTTACATGCAGTAAATCTACTAACATGGGACAGCCGGCTTTACTTCCCCTCCGAAGGAAGGCGTACGAAGGATTTTTTCGCCCTTAAAAATCCATGGCTTCGATCAGGTTTGAACCAGCGAACTTGGGTATAACAGTACGATACGCTAACCGCTACAACCACCACCGCCACAAAGTTGTTCTGTCATTCTTCTCCCTCTTTCCCTCCCATCTCCGTTTCTCAGTCCCTCCCTCACCCTCTCCCTGTCTGTCTCTGTCTCTACCGTTCTCTGTCCCTCTCATTCACATTTACTTGCAGATTCTGCACGTCTCAGAGCAGGTGAGGTAATATCGGGAAGCGCCGGACCAGCAAAAATGTAACAGAATGTTCAGGAAGAGTTCAGTTCTGTAGATTACTGTGTGAGAAACGTTTCTTTGAGGCCTTCAAAATTTTAGTTTTTTAGGCCCTAGAACGCCTCGTTTAGGAGTTATTTAACGATATAGATTGAAAATGCTGCCGAGTGTGTTGCAGAATGTGAAAATGTAGTGGATATGTTGTTAATATATAGCGCCATGTAGTGGAGTTACAACAGAATTAACAACACATAAACCTTCTCGGTAAAAAAAAACACGTGGAAGTGCCAACTTTCATGGAGATCGGTCCAACGGTGTTGGAGACGGCCCACTAACAGACGGGCCACTTACCGCGCGCGATCTTTCCTTCCCCTTCCTTGTCTTATCCTCACCTCTTACTTACATTTACTACAATACCACACATGCCGGGAGGATATGGCTTGTCCCGTTGGTGGGAGATACCTAGTTGGGGAAATGCCCACATGCCCGCAAATGACGTATAAATCGACGCAGGATCTCTCAAACCAGTGAGGGAATATCACCTCCACATCCCGCGATAAAAACATGCACTACACTTTCTGGGCCAATGACCTTAGCAGTTGACACGCGCGGAATCACTAGTCAATCAATCAAAAAAATCCGCCGCCGCCGCCTCCCACTTCGGTCTCTCCACTAGAGTGCTCCTCAAGCTTCTATCGCCACAATGGAATATCACACGGCATTTCGCGTCTTTCTCCGCCATGCCGCTAGAAGGCGTATGTTCGCAAGTGCTGCTTGATACGGTCGCGATCATGCGGTATCTGGCGGCACGGCTCTGAACGTCGCGTAATACCGTGACATATTCCATCGTGATGACGGGCCTTGAGGGGCAAAGTTAGAAAAATCGCGGTATAGCGAGCCGTCTCTCAATTCCCTACTCAAGTTGTCTGAGAAATGGTACAAACTTCTAAGGGCACGTAGAGGGGTCAAAATTTATCTTTTTTTTTCCCATGAACATGTAGTGGGAAGTTTCAGTTAATGGAATTACACGTGTGACTTTTCCTCCAGATTTTCCCCCCAAATCCTTATGCACAGTTGTTCGCCATGTCACGTTCTGTCGCAGCCAAGAAGATATCACGTGCCTCTCGAACATCTGTGCATACGGAGTTGTCTAAAAACCAGGAGCATAAGACACGTGTATCAATGCATATTATTCCATTATACGCAATATCCCACTGTGAGTTCATTGGCACATAGTGATCATTTTCGAGCACTCTACATGCACTAGAAGTTTGTTACAGTTATTTTGACACACCTACGCGCGCGTGCACGTACGTGTGTGTGTGCTGTTACAAAAATAGTTAAGATTGGTGCAGATGGATAGGAGATGCATGAAGTATTGTACTCGAAAATCGGGATGAAAATACAAGTATATCCGGATAGAAGGATGTGTCACTCTGTCGACAGAAGCTTCTGAGCTGAAACTAGGTAAACACGTCAGGATTAAGATCTAGTTGTGCCGTTTCGGGTTCCGGTAAGATATTTCAATTTTGGAGGCACTTAACATGAAGCCACTGTAACATTTCGAACATTTCTGTAAAATGTTCGGCCGAACACTTTTTATTTTTTTTTCTGGAATAGAAGAAGGCGCAGTAGTAAATATAGAATATTTTCAATTTTATTTAAACTTCTACATTTAATGCAAAAATCTTTATTCGCTTAAAACACTAAGGGCCGTATTCATAGTCGTCACTTATAATAAGGAAAACCTTACGGTGTTCCTTATAACGTTTTTCAATTCATAGTAGCAACTTATCCGCTTGCATAAGAAACTTCTTATAGCTACAAGGAAGGTCCAGCTTCCACTTATAGCTGACAGCTTATAAGTGAATCGTCTCTTGGTGGGTTGAAAATAGTCGTAATTTGAAAGAAATGGAAATGGACTACGATTTTGAACATTATAAAAATGTTAATAACTGCATTGTTCTTCGTAGCAACTATATTTACGTGATATGTACAACCCTCCGGAAATGCACAATGATCAAGAAAATTTAAGAAAAGGTAGCGTTTTACCCGGACGAAAGTACATGTTTTGGTAAACGTTGGTGGCAAAAATCAGCTACAGTTAACTGAGGTTTACCGATTTTCCACTATGTAAGACATTGTTTAAGTTACTACCACTATTTAAGTAACTGTGTAGGTTAGGTTACCACACGGATGCCTACGGATGCATACATAAGAATAGTTCACGGCCAGCTTGATGGGACGTCTCAGGCAGGATTCAAGTAGCTGTGAACCATCCAATGCGCTGTCGCCACACGAGACGCTGCTAGCGTCATACTTATGTGAAGTATCCTCTATGAATACCAAATGTGCATAAGCATTTCCTTATCAAAAGTAACTTCTTATGGCTTAAGTATTTTCTTATTCTATAAGAGACGACTATGAATACGGCCCTAAGGGTTTTCGTTTCGTTCGTTCTTGAGAAGATTGAGCCTTCTGCTGAATAAAAATCGTGACCTTTACTTTTAAAGAAACGAGGTTGGCCCCAGATTGCTTATCGCTTGCTATTATTAACTTGTTTTTATAGAACAACACTAAATTTTAATGAAATCGTAAAATTAATAGAATGAACGCTTATCTGCCGTCTTTAATTCAAAGCGTCGTTTGGTTGTGTCGTGAAAATTTTAAGTTCGAAGATTGAGTGTTTTCAATGCAAAGATAGGTAATGTCGCAACGTAATGTCCAGCAGTAGTCTAACACACGTGTACTTTCACAAACAAAACAGTGATTATAATTTTGTAATGCATTACGTTTTTAAGTTAAGATGAACAGTAGATTTTCTTAGTCGTAGTTCCCTACAACATACATGTACAGATCTTGATAAATATAAAGCATTTCAATTATATTTTCAGAAACATGATCGACTCCGTGTTCGCAGAGAATAATAAAAGTATTTTTCTAGAATTTTTTAATCACCCTTTTTTCATTAGTGTTCGATATTGAACGACATGAAGCAATGTTTTGGTGGGTTCCTACTATCCATATAGAGAATATATAAAACTTTCCTACCTTTTTGTCCGCGATATCTCACACATATCTAAGTTTCAACATTCATCCTTGCCGGAAATGTTAATATACTCATATGTTCCAACTTTTCGAGCCATTTTTTCAACCTCATTGATTCTTATGACTTGAATGTTTTCTGCATAAATTCATTCAATTGTAGATATTTAAATGATATGATGCACTTTTTATCTGAGAAATTGTTGACTAATAACTAGATCTCGCTCTTCAGAACAAATTCCTATTTAATTCCTTTACTTTGATGAAAATAATTGCATGTTTACGAATCATGAAAACAGATCTACTGAAAGCATATAATAGGGTCTACAATGTCCTAAGAGGGCAGTTGATGGCTATTTTAATGATTTTTTTGCTTAAAACAGGTAATTTTGAAGAATTATCATATTTTAATTATTCATTTTATAAATTATGTATTACTGAAATGCAAATACTTTCCCGGATTTCCCGAGACGCAAATGTTCCCTGATCGAATATGCAATTGACTACGCATCGAAATGTCAGCCGAACATAAGGAACTCTTCATGTCGGTACAAAGAGGATGTTTCGCGCTCGTCAGCACGCATATCTTAGGCCATTGGACTCATTCCCAGTGCAGCTGCGTGTTCTCAGGTTGAAGCTTATCGTCGCGGCGCGTTGTCTACGCAATCCAGGCGAGGAAAGGCACAGGTCAGGCAAAAGCCTACTGTTGGCAAGACGAAGCTTACAAATTGCAGTCCAAGTCTTGAACGCTTAGAAAGGAAAAGGAAAATTTCGAGTTTCTGTGTCACACTGTGTGTGAGTGTGTGTGTGTGTGGGGGGGGTGAGTCGGTTCGTGTGTTGTATCAATATTGCATTGCATAGTGTGAAGAGGGCTGCTTGTTTTGACTTGTAAGGGACTGCCCGTTTTTAAGGTACTGCTCCGGCATTCGCTAGGTGTTGATCGGAGAAACCACTGAAAACTGCCCATCAAAGTAGCCGACCGCTAGAATTCTCCACTAGACACCGACAGCTATCTAGCTAGTGTCGAAAATCCTGCCACCGTCGGGACTCGAAACTAAGCCCTCCCGGTCAGAGGCACTGCAGTAACATCAGTTGATGTCCTAAGCCACATCTCCCGGTCCATTAGTCAGGTTTTAGGTACTTCTTTGATAAACGATCGTGTAAAGTTTGATCATCGCTCTCGAATGGGTTCCTTAAGCGTTTCCTTGTAGAACATTAGCTTATTATAAATTGTTTTTTTTATAAATTTGCTATGGTGCAAATAAAATATTTGAAATTTCTCTGAAGTGGCAGCTGTATAAGTAAATGAAAATGGCCTGAGCCACACCCACACTGAAAAATTGATCATTTTGTTCCTCCAAGAGAATATTTAAAACGGCTTTTGTTAGATATTCTCATCGCTCGACATATCGACTGAGGTGTAATTATACAAATTATCATAATGTATACAATTTTATGTTAATTTCAAATTACGAATACCTAAAACACGATTTAGCTTTATTTCATTAAAGAATGCGTGGATAAATTAAAACCTGGGGAACGAAGCAAGATACAATTTCGACAACAGCTTTTTTTAATACTATTTAACTACATGAGTTGTAAAACTGAAAGAAGAAAAAGACGTTTGCTCTTAGGTGATACTTGAAATTTAAGATACAAAAATTATTAATTTCATACATAAAGACCGTGGTGTAGGAAATTCATTTTCAGAATTTCTTTAAGTGGAATTAAAACAATATCTCGGTCTCCCACGGCCTGCAAGATTCCGAAACAACTCACAAATTGGTCGTGATGAAATAAATTAAGCAGTAATTTAAAAAATCTGGGAACATCAAACTATTTTAAAGATAGTTAAAATTCAAGAAACACAAATGAAACATATAAACATTTTATTCTCATTCACATGAATTATACATTACCGAAATTGTAAGTTTTTCAACGCGAGATTACGTACGCACAGATAACAGAGCAATTTAAACAGGAAACAGTCAGTAATGGCTTTTTAAATCTGCTGAAATGCTGGTAGTGACTAGAAGCGTTGGCTCTTAGCCAAGTTAATCCAATCAGTTCATCGCACTTTAATGCAACGGGGAACTTCGCGAAGTCTGATGAGCTTCTGCAAAATTTATTGGCTCAACGTGAACGGTTGCCCAACGAAAATGCCTCCTTAAATTTTTTCCTGCGAAGGACCGTAACGTTCCCTCTGGGCCTCGCTCCTTTGTTACCCTCCACTTCTGATGAAGTCACGTCAGAATCATTAAAGCCACACCTATATATATACATTAGACCACTAGTTCCCGGTTTTCAACCTTGTACCTTGCGTACCCATATGTGTACACAAGGGTAGAGGGGCTCAGAGAAAACCAGGGTCCTGGGGCAGTTGATCCAAGGGTGCCTCCTATTTCAAACAAAATTTGTTCTCCTTCCCAATGCATAAACCGAATTCATTTCTCCAGGCACCAGAAATAACTTCTAGCATTAAATTTGGAGTAGAGATAAATATATTATTAATTTCTTTTGAATGGAAAATTCGGGATCGCAATTAAGATGAGGCCTGGGGCAAGTTGTCCCAGCTGCCCCCTCCCCCATATGCCCCCGCATAAGGGGCCTGGTGGGGTTCGCGAAAAATATCGGTAATGGCGGAAATCAATATTTTCATTGCCTCCACAAAAATGCAGTTCACTATACTTCGTTTTTTGTAACGTGGCTGATGACATTAGGACAATACTAGACTACCCCTGCCTTATAAAATGAATATTTTTATTTAATTTGCGAACGTCCTTCTCAACGGGGCTTGTGGCCTCAGAAATGTGCTTACCACTGTTAAAAAGATTCATTTTATAAGGCAGAAGGTGAAATAATGACTTAATGTCATCGGCCACGTTAGAAAAAAACAAGTATACTCTCTAGTCTCCCACCAACCTCCAGCTTATTAAAAATATCCAGATCAACCCGGGAATTCAATTCCAGCCCCACCACTGCATCATAATATAATACAATATTTTATTTATTTTTTAAGAATGTTTAATATCAATATGCTGTAGTAATGATATTTGCACCTTTCAACGCTGAATGTTAACATTATTAAAATGTCAAATCATTTATTACATGTGTATGGCGGGCCGTGCGGAGTAAGAAGGTATTTGTCAGTAAAAGGCCTGCTCAAGAGCTACGACATAAAAAAGGCTTGTAATTTGTTCCGCAAAATTTCTGTCACAACTTGGCTAAACTTCCAGGTCATTCAATAATTGCTTTATTTGGAATAGCCCACATTTGGGAGGTATGCCGTACAGTCAGGCTTATCGTTGACCCTTCTGTGAAAGAAACTTTACTACATGTGGGCTAAAGTCGTCCGTAGAAGTCGAATGAGTATGACGAACGTTTTTATTTTGGCGCAAAGAATTGTAGAAGCACCGCCAATCCCTACATCCAGGTAGCTGGTTGCAACCTGGAGTAGATTTTATGTTCAGTCGAGTCATAACATGTTTAGTAGTGATGTAGAGGGAAAGTAATAATAAAAATAATAATGACATCACAATCATAAAGAACCCCATTAACTCGAATTCTTGGCTATCTCGATTTTTTTTTTCATTCTGCGTGGCCCTCCATAATCAGTTTTTGCTACCACTCAATAAGTGAAATTCTTCGATTTCTTGTTTAATGTAAGCTCCAATTGCTTTTTTAGACAGTCATACTGTTTATTTATTAAAACATACTATGTACAATAAATTGGCATGGCTACGTTTCGAAGTTCAGAAATGTGCCTCCATCCTGAGGCCTTTAAACATTTATGTAGCTACAATCTAAAATAAAAAGATATAATTAATGCAAATATAGATTGGATGAAACAAAACAAGTGTTAACATTTCTATTATTGCATGAGTACGTACATCAAAGTCTAAAAGAAAATTCTCCATGATATTGTCATTCATTCGTGAACTGATGTTGAAATAAGTAGGCCCGGCGGATAATGTGGGTATGGTGGGTAGCTATACTCACACGAAATATTCCGAGTGGGTACAATACCCACTCGGAATTTGGGGTAAGAGAAATGTTTCATAAATAAAATTTCGGAAATGAACGAAGTTTCACGGCGTTGCGTCGACTCAAAACGTACATGCGATCAACTATGTTGCAAGATCGACTCAATAGTAATGCGATTTTACATGTTATAGCGGCGTGACTGACAAAATTGGTTTTCAAATATTATTAAATGAGTTTAACAAAGCAAAGCACAGTGTTAATTTTGTAATGCAAAAATGAACTGCTGAAGTTACATAAAATAAATATAATGGCAAATAACTGTGATAACAATTTGATGACAATATAATGATAAACATGACAATTTGAAAAAAAATGTTTTGTATTTTTCCCTCAATATACGTTTTCGGTGGGAGATGGAGGGAGAAGGGGCAGGCCCATCCAGGCCAGGTACCCACCCGGACTCCAAACCAATCGCCGGCCCCGGAAATAAGCATCCTAAACATTGGAATGACATTTAATGTCATACAAAGTATGTGAAATTATGTAATATGCTGCCACTTGAATTCTTCGCTATCCCTTGGGGGATGCGGGTGCCGGCGCGGCGGAGGCGGCTGCGTGAGGCGCCGGGCCCTCGCGTGCTGGCGCCGGGCCGCGCGGAGTGGCGTGTGAGAGACGTCCCGCCGCCGCCACGCCGAACCCCATTGAGCGGCACCACGGTGTAAGAGATATATGTGTGTTCACTCCCGGTCTAAAACTGAAGCTAACGTGAGGCTAGTTCTCACAGTTCTCGCTATGTAAGCGCTGCTACTTGGGCATTTTGGGGACAAGATGGTGATCCATTTAATAGCTTTGTAACCTCTGGTGGAAGCCACTAATCGCGAGACGCCATCATGAATGCCCAACTCGATCGTGCTCACCGTAAGGATAAGCGAGCAACTAGCCTCAAACTGGCTTCAAAAATTTTGTCCAAAAGGCGGCTAGTTGACACACCTACGATATATCTTACACCGTGGCGGCACCGACCTCTACGCTCCGCGCACGTTCGCTTCACAGCCGGACCCACTCGCCACGGCCTCGCCCGAAACCTGCGTCCCGCTGGGAACGACACGGCCAAACTGTCAGCGCTGTCTGCCGCTGCTTTCCAATGCATTTACTTCTCGCGTTTTCGCTGTTCCTTACTACTGGGTTGTGATTTGCTTGTTTACATAATCGTTATTTTTGTTTTGTTTCATCTTCTGCTTTTCTTTCCACTTCTTGTTTCTAGGATTTCTATTTTGGGGATTTTGTTTTGTGGGCAATATGCTGGCGATTTCATGCTGGGGAAAATTACGTTTTACTTGAAGTTAGAATTAAATCATGTAACACCCTATCTCATTAATAAGCAGTATTACTATCCATTAGTTATTTTCTTTGCGGTTGCTTTTTATAGTTTCATTATGAGATTTATTATACAACGCGAAAGACGCACGAATAGTGATTGTATTAGACTGTAACGGTTGGTAGCGTCAATCCGATGTGACGTAGGTTCCTCTCCCGTCAAGGAAATTGGCGGGAGTAATAACCTCCCTCTCCCCGAGCTCAATAACACGGCTCATGCAAGGGCGCCGGGGACAAGGATGGCAAAAAAAATTGATATATTTAAAACATCAATATTTTCGAACAGAAACCTCGATATTACAACATCGATGTTTTGCTTTCGATGTTTGCTTCAGATCGATATATTTGTGCAGAAACATCAATGTTTTCAAAAAACTTTTCACGATATAATACAATTTCCCGTACCTATTTTATTTGTAGATAGCTCGCGATCAACAGCTATTGACAACTGGCACTGTTGTCGATCTGTAGGCGGCACGAAACAGTTTGCTACTCGCGACCTTTCTCCAGTGTTGTTACCTTTTTTGACAATTTGTACGAGGTAATATCGTTAAACTGCAATTTGAAGGTTGACTACATGGAATCTTGATTAGAGAATTAAGATAACAGTCAGCTTTACGACGGAATGTACTTTAAACTAATATTGACGTGTTATGTATCACATTAGAGCAAGGACATTTTATTTCGAAATTTTCATCGTAAACATCGATATTTTTGTCGATGTTTTCATCGACATCGAAAACATTTTGGTGATGCATCGAAGTACCTATGTATCGATATTTTGCTAAACTCTGCCATCACTAGCCGCGTAGCCATCAAGCCCTATAAATAGATATTAGCACAACCGCCGTCATTTAATATCGTCCCACTGCCTCCCCCGCTAGGCGGAATTCAGTAGTTGATGAGAAGGCATAACAACTGGAAGCGTAGAAAATTTTCGCAATATTAATATTGATTTTCGGTAGATTGATGGCTCCCGACAAACAATATCGCACAGTTCGAACTCTCCTGAGAACTGTATATAAAGTGGTGGAATTGGCAGTGTAAAATAATGCCCTAATCTCTATCTAGGGCCCTGCGCTGCACAGTGGCAGTAAATTGCACAACGTCACTGTTTATCAGTTTTAAACGTTTTGATATTTATTGATTTCGTATTGAAAGTCTGCTTTATTCTCTAGCAGCAAATAACTACTAACATACATACTTTTTCAATAATAAAGTAGCAAAAGTTCAAAGCAAATATAAAGAAATTTCCTATATTTGCACAAGTATTTTATCTATAGAAAAGAAAAAACTGCAAGCTATGACAAGTTCTTTGTAATCGATGAACGCTCACAAATAGATCATATGAAAAGTTGAAATGTTTTAGAGGAAACTCTCTATTTTAACGAAATATGCAATATGTACCCTAATAAGTACATGAATATGCACCGACAGGAAGAATAAATAAAATATGCACTAACATATTAATGTACATAGTATCAAATTCTAAATGTCAAGAAATTTCACTTAGCAATGCCCTGAAGCAACGAACAAAAATGCAAAATCATAGAAATCCCGTCCTTATTAATTATTAATCATTTGTTAAGTACAGTAATGTGAGCTGTTTCATGTTTATAAGTATTTGACAATATGCCTCTTCGATTATAGACTGATTTCAAATTTTCAGGCGCTGAGAGTGGTTTCTCTTTGTAGGTGAAATTTTTCTTCAGTTTCCGATGGGCTGTATGCCGTACGGTCAGGCGTATCCTTCATCCTCCTGTGAAAGAAACTTTACTGCATGTGGGCTAAAGTCGTCCGTAGGAGTCGAATGAGTATGACGAACTTTTTATTTTGGCCCTATAATACTGACCCCTACCTACATGGCTTTTCAGTATCTCACTGTAGTCCCTTCTCTCCGCTGTTAAATTAAAGAGGCTGGTTTTGTGACCAATGGCATGCGCAGAGAATGTTTAACGACCACCGGAGCTCTTTTGTTTTATGACTTATTATAACATTCATTTTATATCGTCCACGCGTTTTGTTTCTTTGTTCGTATACTGCGATTTTTCTAATATTGCCTCTCAAGACCCGTCTTCACGATGGAATGTGTAACGGTATTTCGCGACGTTCTCAGTCGTACCGACGGATATCGCATGATTGAGTCCGTTACAAGCAGTGCTTACGAACATGCGACTCCTAGCGGCACGACGGAGAAAGGCGCGAAATGCCGTGTGATATTCCATCGTGGCCATAGGGGCAGAGTAAGAAAAATCGCACAATAATAAATAGCAACTGGTTTTATCATCATTCGAAAGCGCCTTCCAACAGAATCCCTGAAAGAGTGCAACCCGCACGACGGATGTGCATCACGGGTTGCCGTACACCTTTTCAAAGGCGTCAATGGTCTTGTTCCATTTACTCATGAACCACTCTCTCTTTTTTCATTACAATAAATTAAAGTATAATTACAAATCAATATTTATATTTTGTGAAGAATGTTTAATGAAAAAAATTATATTTAATCATCATTCTTGCACTTCGATATTTGACAAAACCTTCACATAAAAACTATGTTCCAAAGTGAATCCCTACTCGCTGCCTCGATCTAGTTCATATCCCTTACAGTTCTTACTTGCAGGAAAAGACTTCTTGTAGGTTCTCGAAAACGTGGGTAATTCTTGTTCCAATAACTAGTAAAAAACTTCCTCTAACGCTTTGTGTATTCAGAATCCATTTTTTGTTGGAACTTGATACCGAAAAATTGGTTTTTCTACTCCTGTTGTATAATGCTGTCATTGGATGGCTGCAACCAGTTGCATAATGATAGCCATTTCGATACAGTTTTCATTATGATACAGGTTCTGGGCCAATCACAGGGACGCTTACACACCAAGTATTAACACTTCATTAATCATTGAGAATCGTTGCAGTAAATGTGTTTCGTTCGAGTGTGTATATTGAAGTTGCATTTAATATTATATTATACTTCTCAATTTTAATTTCCTTTATTAGTAGTAATTTTACGTGAAATAATATTTAAAATAAATTGCATCGTAATTTCACTTTGATCCTATTTGACTAGCGCAGTGGTAGTTATTACAGAGAACATTTGAGTGACGTTTAGATCTGAACGCAAGTCATTTTGTGTTATTTGCTGCTGCCATGTGGTTGTCCTTAAAAAAACCGGCCAATTCTTTAGTTTAAAGTATTTAGTGAATGGTAGTTCTTTCTGGTGGTGTTGACGTTTCCAGAAATGAGAGAAAATGCGAAAATGGTGACGTCGGAATATTATTGCCGCAACTTTTGTAGTTCTTCGCAGGCGCTCTGGTAAAACAAAGCCAGCTGCAGGTGTAGAGAAGAGAGGTGTCCGCTAGGTCGCCTTGGCTGAATCTTGCATGTCGACTGCCACGAAATGATTCAGTGGAGAAATTTAACTCATAAAAGTTACTATAAGTCGTAGAAAAAGTACCGTATGAAACTCGATGTAATGGGTATTAATACACGAGTGTGAAATTACGATACGAGCGAGGAATGAGCGAGTATCGTAAACTTCACACGAGTGTATTAATACCCATCATTACATCACCGTTTCATAATGTACTATTACAGCATAACGTCTGTCGGTCCGTCTGTGAACAGTGCGCGTGTACAGTGTAAATTTAACATTATCCGCTCGATATGGATATTGTCGCCCCTCTTGAATTTAAAACGGATATTTTAACTTTGGGGGATACTTTACAAGAAGCCTCAATGAGTTTTTCCAAATTTTTACTTTGCCGTATACGTACGTATGCACGGAGTCATATACGTAGGGAAAGTTATGTAATGCTGCCAATGGCCAAATGGCAAAATTAGCCAATGAACAAATGGCCAATTTTCGGCGGAAAAAAAATTCATTGCAGGGCCGCGAAAACGAAAAAGTGGATAAAACCAGTTGCTAAATTAAGAAAAAAATCCCCTAACACGTGGTGTAGCCAGAAACCATGTTTTCTAGGTCCTTGATACCGAAAAACCAATTGAAAGGAAAACGTCCGTCTGTCAGTCCGTCTGTCTGTCCGTCCGTCTGTGAACACTGCTAGCGCCTAAACCATACGTACGATTTCTTCCAAAATGGATATTTCCCGGTCGATCTGATTCTAGTCAAAGCTTTGAGATTTTGAAAAAGATTCTTCAAAATTTGGAGGTACTTTTTACATGGAGGACACCGGACATTTTCAAAATTTTCTCAAAAACGGCTCCAAATTTTTTCTTTAAACTTTTGGTAGGGATAGTGGTAAATGTACCCTATCAGATGACATAAAAGCCATATTGCTCTATCGGTTGGTTTTTTCAAAAATTACAAAAATGTAAATTGTTTTACTTGTCTCTCACATCGTTAATATTTATATTATCGGCGATTTTTTCACATGATTATATTTACGAGTATATATGCTTTAAATAATGTCAAGTAAAGTTTCTCGAAAATACAACCGTTTTCTGTGAAATGTAGCTCAAATTTCGTCATTTTCAGAAATACTCAAATGCCATTTTCTCATACATGACTGCAAATTTTTACTTGAAACTTTTGTAACGGATAGTGATAATTACACTCTTTAATATGACGTGAAGTTTATTTTGAGTTTTTTTTGTTTTTTCAAAAATTATATAAAGGTAATTTTTTTGAAAGATCTCTCACATCTTTAATATGCACATTATCCGCAATTTGTAAAGATTATTATATTTGTGCGTGTAAGTGCTTCAAATAACTTCAAATAAAGTATTTTGAAAACTCAAACATTTTCTGTGAAAATTCTTCAAATGCTTCAAACTTCGCATTTTTAGTAGAACTAAACGCCATTTTCTCTTAAACTGCACCTATTTTTTAAAAGAAAATTGCCATTTAGGACAAGGTTTTTGTGTTCTTTAATATTCTAAAATTAATATTTCCGTTCTACCAATAGGAAAGCGAAAAATTAGGAAAATGACAAAAAAAATGTACTTTTGGTGGTGATAGATGACACCTGGCAAGAAAGAGGTTGTTGCAATTCCGAATAGCTAGCGAAGGCCCAGGAAATAGAAAACTAATACGGGAAAGTCTGTGCCATTCTGTAGCACCACTAGTTTATCAATTCTTTTACCAAACTACGCTTATAAAAAGTGGAGCAAGTTCGGTTTTCGGTGAATTCTTTGATTTTCGATAATTGCAAACAATTTTGAAAAATTCGGCCTCTTCCTACAATTACAATATTGAAGATACATATTTTTCTTCTGAATAAAATTTGATCCACAAAGTTGGATCTTTAAATGAGATTGATCACAGTTTTTTCAAAACAGGGATCGTTTTCACGTAAATTTACGCGAAATAAATGCAATTTTAAAAACAAGAGTTTTCTAAAAAGAGATTCCAAAATTTTCTTTAAAACGTTTAGATGGGCAGTGCAAAATGTCCTGAATATGACATAAATGCCATTTTGATGTAATTTTTAGATGCTTAAAAAACTACACAAAGTATTTTTTAAATATTTCTCCTAGCGTTAATATCTTCAAATACTGGCATTTTTGATACATTATTGCATTTTTGAACACGTGTTTTTCAAATGATTTTTACGAAGTTCTCGAAATTCAAATAAAACGAAATACAAAATTGAATCCGCCATTGTGTTAATAAAATCTTCATTTGAATGGGTCAAAAGCGCAACATTGCATTTAGGACTCTTACATAAAGCCGGAAAACTTCAAATTCTTTCGTATTAAATCAATAAATATTTCCTAGCTGAAATATCTGCTTTAACACGTTCGCCGCCGTAATGTTATCAATTTTTTTTATCTTGTTATCGAATTGCTTGAGAGGATCCTGTAATTGATCGACGTGCTTCAGTCGATCCCCTGTTTAATCGACTTGCTTGAGAGAATCCCGTTCTTCATCGATTTGCTTCCGCTGATCCCCTACATGATGCACTTGCTTTAGAGGATCCCCTACTTGATCGACTTGCTTGAGTGAAACCCTTAATTAATTGACTTGATTGAGCGGATCCCCTATTTGATCGACTTGCTTCAGTGGATCCTCTAATTAATCGACTTACTTGTGCGGATCCCCTACTTGATCGACTTGCTTGAGCGGATCTTGTAATTAATCGATTTTCTTGAGAGGATACCCTACTTGATCGACTTGTTTGAGTGGATCCCCTTCTTAATCGACTTGCTTGTCACGATCCCCTACTTGAACAATTTGCTTGAGAAGATCCTCTACTTGATCAACTCTCTTGAGTGCATCCATTAATCTGGTGGATCAAGTGGACTTGCATGAACGGATCCCCTACTTGATCGACTTGCTTGAGTGGATGCCCTAATTGATCGACTTGCTTGAGAGGATCCCCTACTTGATCGACTTGGTTGAGAGGATCCCCTACTTGATCGACTTGCTTGAGAGGATCCCCTACTTGATCGACTTCCTTGAGTGGATCCCCTACTTGATCGACTTGCTTGAGAGGATCCTTTACTTGATCGACTCTCTTGAGAGGATACCCTACTTGATCGACTTCCTTGAGTGGATCCCCTACTTGATCGACTTGCTTGAGAGGATCCCCTACTTGATCGACTTGCTTGGGTGGATCCCCTATTAATCGACTTGATTGAACGGATCCCCTACTTGATCGACTTGCTTGAGTGGATCCCCTACTTGAGCGACTTGCTTGAGAGGATCCTCTACTTGATCGATTTGCTTGGGTGGATCCCCTACTTGACCGACTTGCTTGGGTGGATCCCCTACTTGACCGACTTCCTTGAGAGGATCCCCCACTTGACATGACTTGCTTGAGAGGATCCCCTACTTGATCGACTTCTTTGGGTGGATGCCCTACTTGACCGACTTGCTTGGGTGGATCCCCTACTTGATCGACTTGCTTGAGTGGATCCCCTCCATGACCGACTTGCTTGAGAGGATCCCCTACTTGATTGACTTGCTTGGGTGGATCCCCTACTTGATCGACTTGCTTGAGAGGTTCCCCTACTTGACCGACTTGCTTGAGAGGGTCCCCTACTTGATCGACTTCTTTGGGTGGATGCCCTACTTGACCGACTTGCTTGGGTGGATCCCCTACTTGATCGACTTGCTTGAGAGGATCCCCTACTTGATCGACTTGCTTGGGTGGATCCCCTACTTGATCGACTTGCTTGAGAGGATCCTCTACTTGATCGATTTGCTAGGATGGATCCCCTACTTGACCGACTTGCTTGAGAGGATCCCCTACTTGATCGCTGGCTTGAGAGGATTCAGCGACCGTCGGTATTCTTTTCTTTAACTTTCTTCCAGGAATAGAATACAATACACTTATTAATGTGGCTTTGTCCCATTTTCAGGAGTAACTCGTAATTTTCTAAAATTGCAAAAGTTTGAACTTTTTCCGGCGTCTTCCTACAAATGTATTGATATTGAAAATTAATGATAGAATTTTTCCTCAAATGAAATTTGTTCTCCGTTGTAAGTTATTTGATTAAGGCCATTTACATTTTTGCCAAAATTGTGGTAGTTTTCGTGCAATATTTTATGCTATACATGCTATTAAAAAATGAAACCGACACAGAAAAATTGAGAAAATGTAAAAAATGTATTTTTGGCGGCAATCGGTGGCAGCTAGGAATAGTATTCGGCAAGTCCGAATAGCAAGGCCAAAGCAAAGAAAATAGAAAACTAATACAAGAAAGTCTGCTCCTTTCTGTTGCACCACTAGTTTTTTTTATTTTATCATATATATAAAGACAAAATAAACTTATATCGCCAACTTGTGGCCTTCAAGGGACTTACTATTTTAAGCGATGTATAAAACGCTAAAGCTTTCGCACTGTTATGCTGGTTGATCTAATTTCCCATATTATTAAAAGAAAAATATAATATATTCTGTACTTTGCTTATTGATGCTGTGTTTAAAAAAACCTTTGATGAATATATTTTGTATATTCAGGTACGCCAAGAGCACTAATCTGTTCCCAAGGCCTTAGAGTATGTTTCTCTGTATACAGAGCATTGTAGCATGAAGCGTCTCTGAGCCACGCGACCTGGACGATGATACTGAGTGTGAAGTACCTTTGATTCACACGGTTCACTAATACATTGCAAGTATGAATCATATATGATACACATGGCGGTCAACGTGTTAAGCAAATTGGTGATGGTGCAATCTCCAATGTTTAGCTTTAATGTGAAGGCAGAATACATGGCTACAGCCTTCGTTTCGAAAAATGACGAGATACATTCAAGAGTACAGCGAAACTTTTCATTTCAACCACTTTCTTGTGTACGATATTTGCTTGAATTGGTAATTTCTTCAACAATCGCCTTCAGAAAGTATACAGCTTGCAAACGATGTAATTTACGCTGCCGTTGCTTCCCACCGTTAGAATGGATATTGTGCAGAGAATTCCTAACGTTACCACAGTGTGCAGCAATCACATTTTCCACAAAATGCACGAAGTTATGAAGCTTTCTAACTTGAATTCCTCAACTGCTTCCAAAATTGCGAGAAAATAAAAACTTTGTTCAATTATTGTAATGGATTGCTCATGGATTAATGTAAATATTATATATTCATCATATACATTTCATACATCAGTCACTGTCTACTTATTTATAGTGTTAGATGCCAAAGATTGTGTGTGTGCATGAAGGACATTGCGATTGCATGGTGCTAAGCACCTACTAGTGCAAATCGATAGGATCTACTTCAGGTTTTTTAAAGTTATAAGTGGGGAATATTATCATATCCACACTTTCGCCACCACCGTACTGTTTGGCTACCCTTTTCCAATTCTGCACTTAATTTCCTCTCAATATCAGAGGTGGGGACGACTAACTTTTCTCCCGCAGCTCTAGATTTTTTTCTTGTATTCTCTAATTTTGTCAATGAAGAGTTGTTGGATGGTATCACTACACTGTCAGAAATGTTAATAAATCTCATCTGATTAATGTATTGTACACGAAACTCGATGTACCCTTGTTCATTAAAAAGAGCTTAATATATCTGTCCATTAAATTTAACACTTCAGTTAAAATAAATGTATATTTATTGCAGAGGTTCTCCCGTTTCATTTGCCTCTCATCATTCATATCGTATATGCATAATCACCAGTCCATCAAGATCATTCATTCCTTCATTCTAGATATGACCATACATTTTGACTCTTGCATCCTAATGTATATGTGTACATTAAATTTAATGAGGTGATCATGATACTTACTTTAATGCAATCTACATTAAAGTAATGCGTAAATTTCTGACAGGTTTGCTTTCTGAAATATAGGCGTAGCTGTTCCAATATTTCTTTGATGAACAACGGGGAGTCTCTGCCGGGCTGAATGAAAAAGTTAGGACACAAACATAATATATATAAAGATATAATGAATTAGTTTACGTTTGCATTGTATACATTTAAAAAAATATTTAATACGCCTGTAACAAGTAATGTACTTCAGCTTCCGGGTCAATGACCCCCATCTCGATCAGGTTTTTTGTCCTGTTCCCCTGATCCATTGAGCAAATGCTGAGATGGCCCCTTGTTTGCTTCTGGACGTAAATGTAGCTTCACTGTGCGCACGTTTTTGTTGAGCACTCCTTTTGCTTGTAGTTTCATTTACAGTGAAATTGATTTTCTATAACTCGGGAAAAAACATTTTTTCAAATATCTTTATTTTTCTAAAATAATTATTTTCTAAATTCATTTTTTCGTTTTTTTTTTTAATAAAATTTCTGGCCCTCAAGAAAATGTGCGCAGATAAATTTCTTTCCCCACACGTCATATACAGTTTTTACTGTTTTTTGACAATAAATGAATAAAATAAAATAAACATTCTTGTGTAGGTTGTTTTAATGTATATTGAATAAAAATAAGACAAAACCAAGCCCGCAGACGAGCTCGTGGGAGTGAAGGCGTGGTGGGCGGCGCGTGGTCCCGGAGGCTGGGAGCGCCCAGTGCGGCCGTTGCCGAGAGAGAGACAGAGTGAGTCCGGGACGGGGCGGGGCGGGGGCGGGGCGACAAGGGCACCTTCCCCCGCGATCAATACGTGCGGGTCGCCCCCGCCGCCGCCGCGTGCGGACGCACGTGGCGCCACGCGCTCGCCGTCGCGCCGGGCCTACCCCACGCGCCGCGCACGTGACCGCCGCCCGGACGCACCGGAACTTCCGGTGAAGGCGGCCCGCCACATTCAAACGCGCACGCGGCGCGAGCCCCCGAACTGCCAGGTCGCAGCCTCTCAGTCGCGCCACTTCGTCGAGATTTCGGACATTCCAGCAGTGGCGTAGCGTCAGGGAACGCTCAGATGCTTGAGCATCCCCGTATATAAGAACCTTCAATACTGTATTGATAATCTTACAAGTGGTCTGTTGAGCGAAACACGTATTAATTTTAAATTGATTTCCTATGATGAATTCGGCGGGCTGTTGAAGATGGCCTGTGATTGCTTGGAAACTAAAATGCTTCTAGCGTCTGCCGCGAGATTGCGACGAGCAATGACGCATGCGCAGATGGCGAGGTTCCCCTTCCCCCTCTTTACCCCTGGGCCCAGAGAAACCCGACTGCTTTACGCTAGCATCTACTGCGGAAAGAAGCTCGTTTGTGCACGAGAGCGCAGCACATTTCTGGCGGTCAGTAAATTATCTCTCTCTCTCACTCGGGAGTCCCCGCTTGGTCATGGGCACAAACTGAAGAAATAGTGCTTATCTACTATTTCTTAATTAATATCCAAGAAACTGTATTATCTCTCAAATAGATTACATATTATTTAAGTCTGCAATGTATAAATTAACAAATGGTCTTATTGCCATTCGCGTATAAGAATTAAAGCTGAGCCATTGTATAATTTGCTTTTAAGACATTGGCAGTCCTGACTACTGTGAGGATTTTGTGTGAAGCGCCTACGAGCACGAGCAGTAAAGCAATCGAGATCGTGGAAGTAGTCCCAGTATATCTGCCTTGTGTTGCGTTCGCCTGTTAGATGAAGTAGTTGATAGTGACAGTTTGTGTGTTGTTGTTGAGCATCCCCAAACGTGCGAGTCGCGGTACGCCACTGCATTCCAGTTATATTTGGCGAATCTTGAACAGACTGTAGATTGAAATGAATGATATGCTTGACTCGGTTTGATTGATGTCCCCGTCATTTAATATGGTCATTAATACCATGTGTAGTGAATGTTTTTATGCCTGGAGAACGGAGAAAAATATTTGATTTTCCAGTGACTGACAATATTGCAGAAGCAATAGTAGTCGACGGCAGAATAACTAAACCTCTAATTTCTCACGCATTAAAATTTGCTCACGAAAACTTGAGCGGATTCTACTACACAAATTACACAGAAACAAAAGAACACATCAATGTGCCTGCTCACTTGCTGCAATTTCTTGATGAATGCAATGTATTTAGCACTATCCGTAAAAAAAAGTGGAGTCTTTTGAGAAAATTGCGTTCGAGCATTTCTGAAAACATGCAATTTTGAGCACATTTTTTGCAGAAAACCTTTTAGTTTTCGAAAAAGTCATAAAAAATAATGTCAAGTCCTTGTTCTCACAAATGCAATGAAGTATAAATACACGCGTATTGTAAAGTTAATGACGTGAAAGTTACAATACTGTAATTTCTGAAGAATCAAATAAACATCAAAATTACATTTATATCATGTTATTCAATATATTTAATACTATCCGAAGAAAAAGTTTAAAAAACACATTTGGAGCAATTTTTGAGAAAATATAGTTTTTAATTTTTTTTAAATGTAGCCACATTTCACTAAAAAATGCGCGAAAACTACTAAAAATGTTCAAAAAAGTATACATGACGTTAATTAAAGAACTTATTGGAGAGAAAAATTTCAACTTACAAAATCGCAAATTTTAATATTGTATAATTGTAGGAAAACACCGAGAAAATCAAACTTTTGTAATTTTTGACAATTGAAAGTTAACAGGGAAAATTGGACATATGTCATCTTTATGTGATTTTCTCTCTATGCTTACAAGAAATTTAATGAAACATTTGGAACTATTTTTGAGAAAATGTTGAAATAAGGTTCACATCCGAACATTAAAGAATGTTTTTCAAAATCGCAGAGCTTCGAGTGGGGCCAGATCGACTGGGCAATATTCATTTTGGAAAAAAGAATCTATGAATAGTTTAGGCAGGGCGGACGGTTGGTCCGACGGACGGACGGACATCGCAAAAACACATTCTCAGTATCAGGGGTTGAAATCTCGAAATCGAGTTTCCGAACCATTACTCCAACTATACGTGTACTCTCAGTGTTCTATACTACTATTAAGTGTATTACTCCGTAAGTACGTTCGTAGTAAAGGAAGAAAGTAAAACGGGAGAGGAATGTCGAAGATCATTAACGTATTAATTCACAGTGAAGTTCAGACCGTGCGCTTCCTTACCAACTCGTGTGCGTGTGGGGAAATGGCCCCAACGTTTTAAAAGCGGGGGATGCCTCCGTAAATACCTGATCAGCCAATAACCCTGGCGCTGTGAATTCTAGAGGCAACGTCTATTTTATTCTGTGGAAGCGAGGAGCGGTCGTTCTCCGCGGCGGGCTGATTTCCCAGGCTGCGCAGATGAACAGACTCCCACGCCACGCGCCCGGCGGCCGTGCCAGCCCCGACGCTCGTTATTCCCCCTCACCCCACCCGAAGGGTTCCCACCGGGAGAGATGGTCTCCAGTGCATCAACTGATGTCACTGCAGTCCCTCTGACCGGGAGAGATGGTCAGTGCATCAACCTGATGTCACTGCAGTCCCTCTGACCGGGAGAGATGGCTCAGTGCATCAACCTGATGTCACTGCAGTCCGCCTGACCAGGAGGTCTTAGGTTCCACTCCCGACGGCGGCAGGATTTTCGACACTGCTTGTCAGCTAGGTCGAATTCAGTCGCTGTCTGGAGGAGAATTCTAGCGGCCGGCTGCTCTGATCGGTAGTTTTCCGTGGTTTTCTCCGATCAGTACCAGGCGAATGCCGAAACAGTACCCTAACAAAACGGGGCCACGGGACCGCGCGCCGCGATCTTTC
>JAHLJT010002406.1:197755943-197780817 GCA_031308135.1 Acheta domesticus
CATTAAAAGTCCATGCACTTAGTTCATACCTTGCCCTCTCATGTATTTGTTTCACATTTTATAGCCTTGCTCGTGTTCTCATTAAAAACATAGTTCATGACTTATGCCCCAACCCTCGTAACATTTTCTAGTTTTGAATTAAAACCATTTTCCAGTTTTCGTATTTCAAATATTTTAGGAAAGGGAAGTGGGAACAAAAAAATGTATGCCTCAAGATTTTCGGGATATCGTATATCCCTCTACTGCTGTCTATTTACAAAATAAATACTTACTCTACCACTGATTTCCATATTGTGAACTCTCTTCCCCGACTCTGTCAACCCTTTCTTCTTTACTGGGAAATTCGCCGCTTCCTCTTTAAAAACGACAGGAGATATCCGTCATCCAACTGAAAGTCTTCCGAGATCGCTACCTCGAATCTTGGCAGTTGCGCCTGGCCGCCAGAACTGTTTCAGGAAAGTGCTCGTTTCAGATCACAACCAGTATACAGTATATGGAACAACATATACATTCAGGGTATACGTACAAACATACAAGGCGAGAACTGCAGAGAGCTAACAACCTGTGAATACAAAAGGCTACGAGACGAAAATTGTGTCTTTACACAACGAATGCTCATGAATAGTTGAAACAAGAGCAGGTCGTGTGCTCTTGGTTTATTAATCGTATGGCAAGGATTTCTGTAGAGTCTGCACAATGGGCGTGGTTCCCAAGCCAGAAATCTCAGCAGGGCCATGTCGAATTTCCCCGGTAAGGCGTTTGCGTTGAGACGAGGTGAGTGGTGATCACGCAGTGATAAGATAGGGGAATGAGATAGTCGGGAAAACAGAAGAACCACGAGGAAACCTACTTCGAAAAAATGTCGCCCAACGCTGATAACGATACAACAAAACGAATAATTTCGATTTTTTTACAGGTGTGTACTTGTTGAAAACCGAGAATCACCCTATGTTGTAAGACAGTATAGCAATATTGATGAAGCACTTTCGTCACTGAATTCAAGAGATATTGAACGTAGGTATACCACTATCCGACGTGGAAGTAATTCTGAGAAAGTAGTATAGTATTGTTTTCCTGGAAGCTACGCCTTGGTCGAATGCAAGATGTTTTGGTGATGTTGAAAGAAATTCAACGTTGGTATATTCGAATTCAACGGAAAACTAATTCTGAGATATAATTTCTGTTTTCCGGAAAAGTTCGCCGTAATACAATGGAAAGTGTTTTTCCTGACGTCTTGTGTGCAGCTCAATATTATCAGCTCGGTCAAGCTTAGGTTCCTCGTTAATCCGATCCTGCCGGTCAAGAATTACAGAATTATTGTTATGCTCTAAATGTCTGCCTAAAAAATCAAGAGGCCTGACCTTTCAAGAACCAAAATATACCAAGAAAGGTAGTGTTAGTTATGTATTCAAAGTAATTTATTTTTAAACTTCGAAACGAAAATTAAACCCACTGGGGTTCATAAGTGGTATTCTTTGCGAAGTTTTTAAAATTGTTATGCTCTGAATGTCTGCCTCAAAAATCAATGGACCTGACCTTACAAGAACCAAAATAATTAAAGAGCCTTTGGGCTGTGAACACGCCGGGCAGACGTGTCTCGCAAGGCAACGCCCCCGCGACGTCGGCGGTAGGGATGCCACATCTTTGTGCATGTTTTGAAAACATTAACATTTTTATAAAATCATCGATGGATTTAACATCGATTTTTTTAAGCCGATATTTTTTCAACACCGATGGTTTTTCTAAGTGTTTTAAGTTGTGTTATTTTTATGAAATCATCGGTAGATGGTCGATTGTTTAAAGCCGACATTTTTCAACATCTCTGTTTTGTGTTCGATGTTTTTACGTGGTTGATATTTTATTTTTTTAAAGAAAAAATGACCATCGTGATAAAATCCTGAAATAATGTTCAGATATTATAAATTTAACATACTTTAAACAATGCGATCAAGAGTAACAATGAAAAGAGAGTTTTTATTTTTGGTAAATGAAATCTCTGTATTTTGTATTTATCCTGTCAGATGATAAACGTTTTGTAAACGTCCTGGTCATTTTTCATTGTGTTTTACTCATTAAGTCTCAATTAAAAATTAACAAACGCGACAACCTTGAATTAAATCACTCCTACATCAACATTGACTGTCACTAATGGCGGATTAAATTCATCCACGTTTTTGGGCGATGATTTACGAACATCGATGTTTTAATTTTGAGAAACGATGTTTGGTTGGCGATGTCGTGTCCCTACTCGGACGACGCGCGCCGAATAGCAATCAAGGATACAGTATCGATAACAAAATATCGTTGTTACCAAACATCGTGGCGACCAAACCCCATCGATGTTTCTAAACATCATGTTCAAAAGTTGGTTCAGTAACGTATACTCGTAATATTAAATTATTTCGCAACAAAATTTAATTTAACAATGGCTGCGTTTATTAATTTTAATAATTTACGAGAGAAGTACGAGGAAGACCATAGCAAATGCCAGGTCATCGGGGTTATGTCGGGTGAGAGTCTGCCCGATGAAGGTATAGTACATACAAACAGCGTTCGTTTAGATCCAGCACATAAATTGACAGTGTCACATTGACATCAGTTATTATTTTTTTTAACTCTTACAAAATTGTGATTATATGAATTTTTCACTAAAATAAGATATCGAAAACGTAAAAAAATCGAACTTAAACCACTGACGTTAAAAAAATCTGATTTATATATTGATTTTTAAAATTTCAATGTTTCTATAAAAATAGATGTTGTGAAAACATCGACATCATGTTGCATCCGCAGTGGCAATGCACGCCAGGTTTGCATAGCGGTGGAGGCCACAGGTGGGGGGGCAGGGGTCCATCCCCCTCCCCAAAGGCCTAGAGCAAGGAATAAGAATGGGTTACCTCCTTCCTAATCTAAAAACATGACAATGATATTTCGATTCCATTATAAATTACTAAATTTGTTACCTAATAAACGATAACAAACGTGGCAATAGGATGCTAATTTAATTTGAAATTCTGGTACTCTGGCAGACGAGAAGCTGTTTCCGTCCATTTATACAGCGTTTGGAATTAGGTGCTAAATTCGAGCCTGCCTGCTGCACAGGGGCAGAGGAAGCAATCCAGAAAATTTGGAGGTGGGGTTGTAATTTCAGAACGCTCTCCTCTTTATTTTGCAAATATTTTTTAACTACAAACTTTAAAATTTAAAAAAAAGCCTCTACACTGGTTTTGCTGTGATTCTATCAACATTTGGTATGAATCAATGGGGTACAATTAAAAATAAAGCTGACTTCGGCGGGAGGGGAATTCCCCTGCTGCGGAAAGGATACTGCTGACCTTGTCCACTCCCGAGCTCCTTCCATCGCACCGCGCTGCGGGAAACCAACGCGAGAGGGCGACATCGAAATTGATAGAATCTGGCGATCGCCCGGCGCGGCTGGCACCTCCGGCGTCGGCGGAACACGACGTATTGCTTACGAAGAAAGATCCGCGGGCGGCGCGGGCGCTGAGTCGGCTGCGATTTACGGCGCTGCGCTGGGGGGGGCGGGCGGCGGTCGAGGTCAGGGCCGGAACGCCGCACAGTGGGGCCAGAGGGGGGGAAAGTTGGCAAAAAGTCCAAAATCAAAATGTGCTTCAGAGGCTCCATTTCACATGAAAAGGTAGTAAAATGTTTGCTTCATCGTTCCCCGATTGGTTTAGGGTAGGGGAATCACGACACTCCTTGCCTATGCAAGTTTGAACTTGCACAAGCGATGCGCGGCGCACTTCTTCGCTCGCGGAGGCGAAGAGAGGTGTGATTTTGATTGCACATAGTTTTGCTCTCGTGGGTAGGCAGAATTGAATGTGCCGTAGATGTGATACCTGGAGATATGTACTTTAATTCTGTATTAGTAAAAAACATATTACTTAAAAAATAATTTAGTAATTTCGGTTAGAAACCCCACGTGTCACAACGAAATAAAAGTTTTAAATCCGGTTTTTTCATACTGTCTTTTAGTTACCTTCCGGGCATTTCCGGACAATCATATTAATTGAACTGGATTCTGTAATTCATCTAGTTTTCAAAGCATTAATAAAAGTTTGCCCATGTTTGCCCCATTTTGCATGAAGGCGCATTGTTTATAATCATGCGCACCTCGTTTTGTAAGCCTTTCTATCGACAATATTATATTTTTTTTTATTTTTCCTTCGGGATCTCGCACTGATAGCTCTGAATTAACAAGGTGGGATCTGTTGATGCTTATTAAACACTCCGATAAGGAAAAAGCGGAAAAAATCAGATTTTGAAGGAATTCTTGGAAAAACATACTAAGTGGTCCAAACACGGAAAGTCGGATTTAAATAAAATTGTGTAAATTTTATGGCCGACTTTAGGAAAAAATGGTAAGATTCTAATCGCAGAGAGGATATATTTTTGCAAAAAAATAAAAATTGGTTGGCAGCTTTTATTAGAATACCAAATTCGACCTCCAACGTGAAAAAAATGGGTCGGCCACGTAAGCTCTTTAGAAGGTTTCTGATAGATCTAAACGTCAAAGAACTACAGTTTTACGGTCCAAACATTCTCCCACAGAGCTATCATATGTCGCCCAAATGAGTTTACGTTCTTCCCGTGAAGTTGACTCTGCTAAAGTTGTTAAAGATGTGACAATGACTACACCGAACCGCGCTTCAAAATACTCTATCGGTTACAAATAATTGGGCATCCCACAAACTCAGGAACGTCAGGGAACTGAAGCGTTATCTTTATTGAAGCAAACCTTACGAGAGAGCAGTACAATAAAATTATAAGAAAAAATATCTCTCGATTATACAAAAAGTTCAGTTGGCGAAAGCAGACTCTTGCTCGCAAAAAGAAGCAATTATTGTAACTGAAATATCTGCTGAAGTAAGACTACAGCCACTTTTAGACCACACAGTTTCGCGGCTTTTGCAAGCACAGAAATGTCTTGACTAATCATGTTTTAGGACAATCTGGCAAATTACATTTGTTTGGTATACGGGAATATGACAGATCACATCAATCCACAAGCAGACATTTATTTCAAATGCCTGCTGCAAGCAAGGAAGCAATCCAGATATTTTCATTTGTAATTTAGAACCCCTCCAATTTACTTATGCAAATATTTTTTAAATACAAACTTTAATATTTAACAAAAAATGTTCAACAAGGTTTTGCTGGATTCTATCAACATTTGGTAGGAAACCTGGGATCAATTAGAAATAAAGCTGACTTGTAGAGAATCAAAATTTCCCTGCTTTAAACAATTAAAGACCTTGTGTTTTATTCCTTCCATCGCACCGCGCTGCGGGAAACCAACGCGAGAGGGCGACATCGAAATTGATAGAATCTGGCGATCGCCCGGCGCGGCTGGCACCTCCGGCGTCGGCGGAACACGACGTATTGCTTACGAAGAAAGATCCGCGGGCGGCGCGGGCGCTGAGTCGGCTGCGATTTACGCGCTGCGCTGGGGGGGGCGGGCGGCGGGTCGAGGTCAGGGCCACGGCCGGTGGAGGCCGAGCCGGTTCAGGGTCGGAGCCCCGCCACGCGGTTATGTCATAACCTCGCAATTATACTCACGCTTTAGATTCACACGCGCTCTCGTACAAATGGCAAGGAAACTTAAATTGGAGGATTTACAATGTGTGGATTTACATTTTAGTATTCAAGTATAGTATTTAAAATTGTCTAAATAGATTTAAACATTTTCTTTGGGGACTTGAATTTACGATTTAAATTGGAGGATTTTTGTTCAGAATGTTTATTCCGAAATTTAAATTTCAAGGTTTAATTTCAGTATTTAAATTACGAAAATGAAATTGGAATTTGTACTTTTGTTTTTTAAGTTTGGAATTTCAATAACATTTCCCTCTGTAGTGTTCAGGTTCATGACCGGTGAGAGACCGATATGGATGGGATTCCTTGAGAGCAATTGCCATAACCCACAATTATTTTGTTGTTCATTTTATTTAATTTCTAACATTTTTAAACATTTCTATATTTATTATTTTACTAACGTCTTACATTATACATTCTCAGACAATCAAGTTTAATTCGGGATATTTAATTCTCGATTTAAAATCAGGAATTTACATTTCAGGGTTTTAAAAACAGTTTCAAAGCCATTTTAGATTAGATTAGATTAGATTAGATTAGATTTATTACTAATTATGGAATTAAGTTTGAGGACTTGGTGGCAGAATACACTAATTTAACATTACATAACTTAACAATTTTACAAAATTTATAAACTATAAATTAACGTGAACATTTCACCGTGCGAGCTTTCGTAGCACACCACTTCACCACACTTCACTTCACCGCACTATTAATCAATGAGCTGTAATATATTTCTTACACATTCTTTTTTCTCAACTTCATATTTGATTTTCAGACATTCAATTTAATTTACAAAATTTCAGAACATCCAATTAAGTGTATTTTACATCAACAAAATCCATATTTAATATAATTTTAAATTATTATTTTAGCCTTCTGAAAATCAATAACCATTTCAAAACTTACAAATTTCGCCTCAATCATAAAATTGTACTCCTGAAATTTCACTGATAAGTCACAACTTCTACTCTTGCTAATATGAGGCAAGTACAAGAACAACAAATGTTTATTAAACAGTTAAACCATTCAGCAGTGTATGTACAAAAGCGGTGAATATTCGTTGTAGATTTTCCAAATTAGTAGGAAGCTGTAAGCCGTGGTCACAAAGGGTTTATTTCGACCAGCTTTTCTTTACTGGATATTTCTAACTGACAATTTGCCATATAAAATTCTATATAAGGAAATGAAAATCCATCTCCTCGTGGAGATTAAAAACATAATATCACAAAGTAAGAAATTTGAGAGGTTTACGCTTCGTCATATTATGCACAGAAATTAATTTTTTATGTAGATATCTCAAATTGTTGTCTTAACTCTCGTATTTTTGCGATTTTTCCCTAAATACAAGGGAAGCGAAGCTCTTTGAAAGAAGGAATCCTTCAAAGCCTTTCAGAAAAAGTCAAAATTTGAATGTGTCGTAAGTCAATTCCATTTCCGCAGAGATTATTGATTTTCGGATGGAAATACAGATATTTTATTCATGATATATTGTCAAGTACAGAATCAACGTCAATTTCTATCCATTTAAACATTTAGCTACTAAATAGTATTGCCAGTCGCCTGAAAGGCCGTTGCGTGTTGCCGACATTTGCGAGAAATGTATCATGTGGTTTGCCACCCACCCACCCACGTCGACCCATCACCCCGACTGAGCAGCAGACGGCGTTCTAACCAGAATGTGCAAATGCATAACGTGGGAGCGTACGTGAGTGAGGTGTGGAGCAGCAAGGACGAAACGAGTCGGGCGTCACAGGATCTGATCAAGCGATATCGGACGTCGGACGCAGTCTGTCTGGTCGCAAGTGATCGTCGGCGCGCCCGACTCGGATTGCGGAGCGAGGGCGAAGATTCGGTTGCACCCGCGACCGTGCGTGGCTCGCGTTTCGCCCCGCATCGATCTCTGCGAGGGCGGGGAGTCTTTTTGCCCCCGCGATCGGCTTACTGCGAGCAGCGTTGCTCGGAAGGACGGAGTTGCGTGACGCGGAACCGGAGGTACAGTTGCCAACTTCTGCATTTTATTTGTACGGTGTAGGTTTGGACGTAGAGGAACTAGATATAGGGTTACTCTGAGAGGGACGAGTTTGACAGATCGGGAAACAAATGAACGTCGTGCAGGGCGATGAAATTGCAAGAGATAGTGATGAAGTCAGTCGAACGCACGGGCAAAATGAGTGCATGGACATAACCTGCTCATGGTGTTATGTTGGCAACAGCGGCCGAGCGGTAGCTGACAAGGCGGTTCCTTATTGTAGTAATCTCTCTATTCTATTCTTTCTCTATGCTTCGGGTACCTCCGCCGTACCAGAGAGTTTTGAGACCCGTTGGGTTGTGCTCCTTGGCTTTCTTGGCTCTATACTCCCACACCCCTGAGCACATGAACACAAAGTTGGATGACCGATCGTGGGGTGCCCGATCTTGGTTTCCCCAGCGCCGTCTCCTGTAGGTTTCAGAGACTACCAGTTCTGAGTTTGGTTAGGAGAGTTATGGAGGCCTACTCCTCCCTCCGAGGTCTGGACGATTCCGTCTCAGGACTACTACCAGGATTCCGTCTCAGGATCACTACCTGAACGAAACCGGAACCGAAGTGGGATACCTTCCGGAAGAATCTTAGAGGCCGGGGATCCCCGCCCGCCTCCTCCATAAGGCCTCCTTGCCCCAATTGACATGGGTATCACCCAGGCACTCAGGAAATCGAGTGGACGTTTCCAATCCTCCACCGAAGCGAACCGATGCTCCACCTCCTGCGGGCTAGGGCTAAGGTCTAGAAAGAACTAGAATTCCCACATACAATTAAGGCTGTGGAAGGGCATCAGAAACACCTCCTCTCTCGACTTGTACTTTGATTTATTTACACTGTCCGACAGTTCATCAGCTGTTACGGTGTCACCAAATCGGGAGCTTAAACGTCACTACAGTGACGTCCGAGCTCGCAATTGGATGACACCTAACAGCTCATGATCTGTCAAAGGACACTATGATTACCACGAAGTATACACCACATCCTCCACCGGCGCATGGCGGCGTCGCATCTCCTTTCCCGATACTGCGTTCTGAATTGAATTGAGGCTTTATTTTACGTGGCGAGACTCAAGCCATGAGGCCTGCTCTTCCGTCTGACCACGCAAATTGCTACTTTCCTTTCACCAACGAGCGTAAAGAAGGTATTACTTGGACGACGAAACAGGCGAATTCGAATTTAACTCAGAAGCTTCATTTTTGCTTGAGGATCTTTTACATGCAGTAAATATACGTTATGGACAGCCGGCTTTACTTCCCCTTCGAAGGAAGACGTACCAAGGATTTTTCGCCCTTAAAATCCACGACGTCGATTTGGTTTAAACCCGCGAACTTAGGTATGGCAGTCCGTCACGCCAATCGCTACACCATCGCCGCCGCATTCTGCGATCCCTGATTCCCTATGCGCTCCGACGCCGTCATGCATCCTATTTTTTGCTTCTCCCGCGATTCATTTGATGAAATGCGTTTTCAAGTGATGAAATGTGTTTTCAAGTGATGACTGAAGTATTTGTAGAACACAAGTGATAATATTACATTACTTTCCTACACTATGAATATGTGTGCTATTATAGAACCACAACTTAAAGTACTTGTAAATGAAAAGCTAAGTTAGAAAGAATGAAGCCATTTTGAAGGTTATGAAAACCACACAACTTCCTTGTATGGATTACTCGTATTATACACGATTCTTTGTTCTACATCCAATTGTGGACTTCCACATGTAACACAAAAAATATTCCAGTATTGTTACATTTCATAGAGCATGCTATATTAAGTTTGTTTCGAATGACGATTTTTATTTTGCTTTCCTTTTGCAGGTGTGTTGGTTTTTTGGCACGTAATCCAGTAGCTGAAAGTGTGCGACAGCGTTGGTGAGTCTCTTAAATTTCTTGGCTATATGGTATACACGCAATTATTCCAAAAAAGAAAACGCTAAAAACAATTCGCCTGTAAAATTATTTCTCCTGTCTTCACTTACTCATAAAGTTACAGAAGATACGTATTAATTTAGTTTACTTTATATATTTTTACAAATACTCTACAAAATTAACTCATCTTTTTGGGGTACAGTTAGAGAATTAAATTTAGGGTATTTTCTTTGTTATGAATATAATAAGAACACGGGATCATAATAACACGTTCATTTTTAAATTATATTTTAAGTTTTTTACTTTCATTATTTTTCATTTCTAGATCTAATTAAAATCAGTGCGCTAATAGTATGTGAACATACATAATAAAAGAAAATTGTGTTTCATCGAGTTGCTGGCGCAGCTTTCAGTTTCACACAAAGATATAAAATTGATCGGTCGTGGTTGTAATGATAGTTGTGTCGATATTCGACGACACATTATCACGCACGACGGTCTGTGTACGTTGTAAACAGCAGGTTGATGAATCGAATGTCCTGCACAGGTAAAGCCAGATTACTAATTGCCGAGAAGTTTGCTGCACATACTGTCAACTGTGATTTGCGACACAGTCGATGCAATTGAGACAAGTTTGGGGAGATTAATTCTCGTAGCGGTTGTTTAATGTCCCACCCTGAATTGATGCTTCCGTAACGAATCATCATTCCGCTAGCTCTAAAAGCGAATGACGCATTAAACTGAATAGATTAGCTTCGTGTTTGGTCGATAAATTACAGATTGTGAAACGGTTTCCAATTACATAAGAAATTATCGTGGCTTTGCAAGACTAAGGCCCATTTAATTCATCTGCATTTCGGGGAATTGCTTTGCCTTTTGCTCCCTCTGAATCTATAGAATTAATATAGAATTATTCATGAATGTCAAAGTCGATTAATCGATAATCCTGTAGTGCAGAAAAAAAGTTGTTTGAAGAGTAATAGAGACTCGAAAAGATACATTGTAATTTAAAAATTTACACGTGCGAAAATTTAGGTATTTCTCGTAATAACTTTTTACATCATTGTTCCTTTAGGTAAATATACAATCAGTGGCTGAAGCTCGAAATTTATATTTTGTTTTATTTCTGAGGAACATTCATATATCTCAAGATATTTGCATCGTACGAAAAGTGTGCCTTAAATAAAAAGTTTAAATGTTCAGAAGAACATTAAAACAGCGATAAAACTAGCCAGCATCCGCCACTCGCAGGGATAGGACTTAAGATAACTTAGAATTTTGAATAATCCTCATTGGAGAACTTGATTCTGAGGCAGAAATAGGATTCTTCGACAAAAATTGTCAAACTTTGCATCAAAAGGATTTTTTTCTATTCGTGACGTAATAGTAAAAACTAAAAAGAAAACGGAGCCTCTTTGCTGCTGCTTCTTGCAGCATATTTCGGCACAATCGTGTTTCCACATATTAAAACTTTTGTAAATTTAGGCTCCATTTTTAATTGACAGTTAGTTTCCTCCATCGAACTACCTTGTCTTTCCTATTCAGCGCCTTCACAAGTGAAATGACGCGCAAAACAGGAGTTTGGTTAAATGAAAAAGAGACGGCTCCGAAGAAGACGAAAAACACGAAATCTGTGGATTCATCGGCGGGCATAGTGTTCCGCCGAAAAGTGAGAGCTAGGAATCTGGGTCTCGATCCCATATCTGTCCAAGCGCGAGAAACTGCTGCGCAGGAATAATGGCGCAACTCATCGGCGCGGATGAGAGCAACTGCCCCAAACGGAGCTCCCGCGCATTGAGCCATGCAAGGCCGGCTGCGATGGCTCAGAGGCGGCCGCTGCCACTGCAGCGTCCCCGACCGGGAGGTATAGAAGAATTCACGTAAGAACAACCAAAAGTGACAGTTCGCTAAACAAGTGAACATCTCATGTTATTCAGAGAAGTATCCCTCCGCCGCGGCAGCTGTGTCAGAAAAACGTGCACCAGTACGCACCTTACATTCAAGACTCGGTTTTAAAATAAACATAATACTTATCACGCAAAAAGTAAATTCCATATAATATGTATTAAAAAAAATAAATTTTTACAGAAGAGCACATAAAACTGCACTTCCTAATTTCAATTATTTCTCGTGACGCTCTATATTTTCGTCGGACGAGGACATCACAAAAGGAAGCGTTGAAACCATTTACAAGTTAGCCAACTGCAAACGAACGAATCGAGGAAGGAGGGTTCAGTGGGATCAAGGACACAACGACCACAAAACCTTCGGTTATGTTGCCAGCACTAGCTGTCAAATTGCTTGTTCTTACATGAATCTCTCTTTACTGAGGGTGCGAGTACCGTCGGTGGCGAAACTTCAATACCAACTAGACAGCTACGTCGAATTCTGTCTGGAAGAGACAAAAATCTTTTGGCCTGCTGCTCTGACAAGTACTTTTACGAGGTTTTTTCGATCATTTCCAGGCGAATGTGGGAGCAGGACCCAGTAAACGGGCCACGGGTCACACGCGATTTTTGCTTATCATCCTCTCTCCTTACACTCATACTTTCACGCAACACGCTTCTTCAACATCCGTAGATCGTTAGGGAGTCTGGAGGTCGACCCGGCTGGGGAGGCACGCAGATGCGGGAGAGGAACCCCGCTGGCGTTTAGCTCGACGCCGGATCTCACATTCCGCAGAGGGGAATAAGCTACGTAGCTAGTGTCGAAAATCCTACCATCGTTAAAACTCATACCAGGGGCCTTTCAACTCCCATATACCGTTGTGGAAACCATTACAGTCGCGCGCTCTCCTGCATCACCTTCTTACAGGAACTAAAATACGAACGGCTGCCAACGACACATCAAACGTGCGTTGCTGCTGCGTAATGTTACAGAAGATAGCATCGATGTTCGAGCTTTCTTAAGCGGTTCCTTATATGTATACATTAAGAATAATTTAACATTTAGAAGACACATTTCGTATTTCTCACAAATTGGCCAATTTTTATGTGCGGAAGTTTGGCGAGCGTAACCTGCAGCTATACCGGCGACATTAGCACCTCCTATAGTAGCACCATCAAGCTTTGTCCTCGGTTTTGATGGAAAGTTGCAAGACCCTGACTCAGACCGTAGGACAGTGTTGTTAAGGTCGATGCCACGAGCGAGAGTCTGCAGCACGAATGCCACGACGAAATCGCCCCTTCACGTAGTTCGTCACCCCCGCCACCAGACAACGCCATCCCTATTGTAAAACGGCGGGGTTACTAATAGTTTCCTTTCCCGACGCCTACTTGCGCAGAGTAGCTCGTGGCATGCCACGGAGCCACGATGCGTGCCACTGCCACCAGTAGAAGACCTTGACACAACTGCCCTAGGACCTCCCAGTCAGAGGCATTCCAGTGATGTCAGTTGATGCCCTGAACCACGAGGAGATGACTATTCCAGCCACGAGCCCTGACCCTAAGCCGCTCTATACTGCGATTTTCGTAACTTTGTCCCTGACAGGAATCAGCCGTTTCGCTGCCATCCAATCAGGAGCTTATATTTCGCGACAGTGACGTCACTATGGTGACGTTCAAGGCTCCCGATTGATGAACCGTGAACAGCTGATTTCTGTCAGGGGCAAAGTTGCGAAATCGCAGTATAGGACCTCCCGATCAGAGTCGCTGCAGAGTGAGAAGCAGTGAGCGAAAGCCAGTCGCTGGGAGCACTAGGGCCTTGCAACTCACGACAAAGCTCGAGGGTGCTACTATAGGAGGCGCTAGTGCCGGGTGCAGCTGCGGGTTAGGCTCGCCAACTTCCGCACATAAAAATTGGCTAATCTGTGGGAAATACGAAAGTGTCTTGTAAATGTTAAATTACTCATAATAAATTCGTATAAGAAACCGCCGAAGAAAGCGTGAACATCGACGCTATCTTCGTAACATTACGCGCCTACTTGCGTCTCGCGAACCTAGATAGATATAGATAGATTTTTTTGCAGTTTGCTTTGAGCTAATGCTCGGTGGCAAACATGATAACAATTAGAATTAGGACAATAATAACCCATTTACAATTAGAATAACCATTAGAATTAGAGGATGATATCCTAGTTCTAATTAATTACTAGTTATCTCTAAATTGACTTCTAGTTTAACTAACACTTCACTGTATAACGGATATGACAGTAATAAATATAACAAAAACTATATAAGCAATAATAAAAAATAATAATAACTTAAAAAGTACACCAAAGCTAAAAGCAGAGTTAATAGTGATATGTATATCAATAATAAAATTAATAATAATAATAATAATAATGACAACAGTAGTGAACCTACGCAGCAGCCACGCACGTTTGCTGTATCGCTGGCAGCAGTTCGTCTTTTAGTTCCTGGAAGAAGGTGCTGCAGGAGAGCGCGCCACTGTAATGGTCTCCACCGCGTTCTATGGGAGTTGAAAGGCCCTGGGGAGCACTCGGGAATCGAGGCGAGGCGCGGCGCGGCGCGAAGAAAGCGGGGAGCGCAGGGGCGGGCGCGCAGCCGTCGCGTCGTTGCGCAAAGGTGCCCAAAAGGCCGGTCGCCAGGCTTCATCGGCCCCAGCCGTGACTGCCCGCCGACACGACGCGACACGACACGAGGCGACGCGACGCGACGCGACGCGCTGACGCAAGGCGGCGTGAAACCCGCTCTCGCCCCCGCTCGCCCTCCTAACCTCTGCTGGCTGCGTTTCTGCGATTTCTCTCCGCCGCTCTCAAACGGAACAATCCGATACTCACTGGTGATTAGGGGTGCGAGATTTTAGGATTTTATAAACTTCATTTTAGTTGTTTTTTTAAAATATCATTTAGCCCATTTTATTTTTTGTCATTTTTTCTCTAATCAAGTCGGTATCAGGCTTAACAATAAGTACTATAATCACTTTTAAATCCTTAACTATTCAATGCTTTTACTTCTGAACTTCAACATGAGTCTTAAACAACATTTACGAATATTTTTCAACTTATTAAATATTCCCCTGAACATTAGCATCCAAAACAAAAATCAATTTTAAGATGCGCTGTTGCAATGAGCACCATGTACAATTGTAAAATATCTCATGTGAAATACCTCGTTGTCTCTCAATGAACATTTGAAATGAGGAAAGATTCCTCAACGGAACATGAAAATCAATTGTCCCCATTTCATAGATGCCACTACTCTCGATCTCCAAGGTAATTTCCAGATATTTTATATCCTAGAAGTACTCTGTTTGTGTTTTTATGTTTGCAAAGCCAGGATTAGTACCATTTTAGAGAACATTAGTGAGAATACATCTCCTACAACCCCTGGTACTTATTTCCATGAATCGTCTTAAATGATCTTCATTGCTTCGTTCAGTAAAAGATGGCAGCTTCTAATTTTTAGTAGAAAATAAGTATTCATTTAATTATTAGCAATATTAAAAGTCGGTAATGTTAGATGCTGGGTCCAGTAAAATGTTGATCAACCGAAATGTTTGCATACAGTTTTAACAAATGTATATTTAGCCTTTTTTCATCATAGCTCATTTTAGACCTTTTTAGGGTCTAAAGGATTCACTTATTGGCTCCGAAAAGCTTGAAATGGATATGTATATTAAAATAATAACGTTAAGAATTGAGGAACAAAAAAGGTTTAAAACCTAAGAATCCGGGCCCTAGTGATCAAACACTCTTCTTACTTGTTCTTAGATCTCTTTCTTTCTTACTTATTCTGAGATTCAATAACAGTGACTTGAGACTGACGAAGAAGTTTTCTAATTTCGAAGCAGTAACACTAAAATAAAATATTTAACTGGCGTCCGCAATGCGCTGTTTGTCGCTCAGATTTCTCTTCGTAATTCCGCTACGTCTTGATTACTATTCCCGTCCGTCACATCTTGATTACTATTCCCTTGGGGGGTGCAAACCGTTATTTTTTTATTGATCTTAGTTGGAGCTATATAACTCTGACTTCAGTCAGTTATTGCAAATGTCTCTATAGTACTCTTCCTACTACATTGCGAACTGGTTGAGAAGATTACCAGGAAAACAACGAAAAGACATTGGAATCTTCGTATAATGACAGGCTTAAAGCCTGATGAGAAAAGTAGGAAGGTTGCCTGTACTAAACCACAAACCCAAGATTTCGTTCGCTCCTGTTTTTCTGCACGTCAAAACACATCTACGGCTGTTTTCGTACGGTTCGTTTAAAACATTAATCCCAGGCGGTTGTTGTGAATTCTACCGTGGGATTGATTCAGTTTTAAGAACTTTTTTTTAATATCCTTCAAAATAGAAGAAGAGTATGCAATCCAAATGGATCCAGGCATGCCATGGTAGGGTAAGATGGGGCCGGACAGAGCAAGGAAGAGCTGGTAGGAATAGGGCGGCGTTGCTACAGAAACAATGCTCGAAAGTTTCTTTAGCTTTACAAACTTTCATCCATGCTAGTTTTATTAAAAAACACAATTTTTTCTCATTTTCCAGTATTTTAGGTCCCTTAATTTTTCATCCAAATGAAACTTTAAGAATATCATAAAAGAACAAAACCATTTTACATACTGGGAAAAAATTTGATCTCTTTTTTTTATGTCGATTGAGCTTTCTGAAAATATTGCATTTTGAGTTTATTTACTCTGGAAAACCTTTGGGATTTAAGAGAATAGAAACATTAAGCAAATATTACTTTATTGGTGATGCAAGTACATAATACAAAATGTAATTAAGTTCAAAATCCACCTGTAGTTTAAATATTAAGGACATGAGAGATGTTCCAAAAATATAGATATTTAAAATTTTCGGCATTTTAAAAAGGCAATTATATATTGTGATTTAGTGCATTGTGCACTAGTCATACAAAAAGTTTTAAAAAACAAATTTTGATTAGTTGCTATAAATTTTGTTTTACGTACTATTTTTGGAAAATACAAGTCATCACGATTTGACTCAAAATTATGCAAAAAAGGTCGGATAGTTTGAAGATTTTTATCGTACACTTAAGTATGTTGTCCTTCCGTTGTACGAAACATTTCAAGAAAAAATAGAGGCGTTTTAGAGAAAATATTGAAAATATCCCATGGACCAGGCTACTCCCAAAAATTAAGTTTAGTGTCTCTAGAATACGAAGCATGTATTACGTTAAAAATGTGAATTCAACATTTGCATGTTGAATGTATCATTTATTGATTACGTTGTTGTAAAACGCATGCAGTTCTAAAATGATTTTCGTCAAAATTCATATATTTATAGCAGTTGTTATCAGGCAGGCTTGTCTAGATGAGGATACAAAACACAAACATATTTGCGCTGTATCTTTAAGAATTCTGAAATTGAGTGACTTAGAAGAGACACATCTGGAGTCACTTATCTCGGGGACGATCGGTTTTCTTTTAAGATAAAATTTGTGATTTCCATGCATGCTCTGAATTCTTTCAGAATGTGAATGTGTGTTGTTTTGTGCCTAGTTTAGTTGGGGCAATGGAGAAATTGTGAATATAAATTTAGTTCACAATACGGCAACAGCCTGAATGCTAGAAAATGCAAACATATGATGCATAATATGGTAAAGAGCATTTTTCCCCCATCGTGGTACGGCACCGGTAGAAACAGAGTGCTTGGAGAGATAATAAACGCTTTTTAAAATTCAAATTTTCATTTTGCGGTGGATGTTGAGAAGGGAAATATAATTTCCAGAGAAAATCCTCCGCAGACTTTAATTTAAAACTCGCAGTTAATAAGCAATTTAAAAGTTGCCAGCACACGAGTTGTCAGAAAACGAAAGTGAGATGGGGGGTTACGTTTAAGGTAAATTGTTAACGAATGAAAGAACGTCTAAAAACGTGAAAAATTCAGTAGATTATCCGAAACCCTTCACATTTTTTCGTGAGCAGTTTTCTCGGTATATTACCGCCACGATATTGCTCTTCGACACTTATAAATTCATGTTATAATGCCACAAATAAATTGGTTCCCATTCATAATCGCAAGACTGTTTAAGATTTCGGTGCGTTCTAAAAGAGAGATAATCATTAACAATGTATGATTCTTTCCCAAAACACGTATGTCTTAAATGAAATATCTGAAGTTGCATTAATGACAGTTTCACCTCCTTAATAAGCCTAAAGATTGCTTAGTGTATACGACCCTGTCCCCTAAAACAGAAACGTGTAAATATCATATTTCGAGATCATTTTATCCAAATTGGCTTTGTGTTACAACATTACGAGATACAAAAGGAGAAAGTGGGCGTCCCAAAACGTCGGTGGCCGAATTCTTTAAGAAAGTCTCGCCAAGCAAGTGGTCACAAAATGTCAAAGAGAGAGAGACAGACACAGAGACAAAGAGAGATGGGAGGCAAATATAACGAAATTTAATTAATTATTTAGCAAAATTTTTATATCCTAGCAGGGAACGAAATTTGGGTTTCAATGAGACTGATTGAAGGTATTGTATTTGGAAAATTAGTAGTAGAAGATATCAGAATTTTGGAATTTCAAATAGCCAAAATTGAGAAATTCGAACTAATCCTGTAGTGAATTATATAATTTAATCATTATTGGTACTTGTAAATACACTAAATGTGATTTATCGAGAATGAATAACTTTCATAGTTTTGATAAATTTAAACAGAAGGTAAGACATGTCACAGTGGTCGATTGTATACGTCACAGACGGCGTCTACCAAGCTCTGGGAGGGAGGTCACGTGGGGCACCCACGTCACTATAGCTACGGAGTGGGAGTAAATCATGTGATCGGTCGGTCATGTGACCGAATCTATTTAAGGTGAGGTAAAGGCATATTAGCCAGGATACATTTGCGGCACGGCGCCGAATTGGTATCTTCATTAAGTGCTCACGCACTGCACTCTAGGGCGAGCGGCCGGACTTGTCCGGGGAAGACGTCAGTCTCATCTTTAGCGACGCGGTCAAGCGTTCGCTGTATCTTGCGGTCAAGCAAGGGCGGGTGGGGAACTCGCAAGGCAGTCGAGGGTGGCGGCTAGGATAAGCTGTACTTAGGAGGGTTCCGTAAAGCACGGATAAAGTAAATGAACTTGTGCAACATTGTATATATTTCTTTAGTTATTAATAAACTTGTTTTTTTTACGAGTCCTTCGTGTCTGTCTGAGTAATTAAACGACGCCACACCCTACTACATCCCGAGGGGGGGGGACGATTGTTCGCACCGGCTGACGGTGGATCAGGGCATCAATTGATGCCGTTTGCAATGCCTGTGACAGGGAAATCCTCGGGTCAGGTTCCTGATAGTGGAAGGATTTTCTACACTAGCTGGATTGCTAGGTCGAGTTCAGCCCCTGTTTGGAGGAGAATTCTAGTGGCAAACTGCTTCGGTAGTTTTCTTGTTTCTCCGAACAACACCAGGGTCATCCCGAAGCAGTATCCTAACAAACGGGCCACGGATCGTGCGCGATTTTGCCTTCCTCTACCTTGTCCTATCCTCACCCGTTACTTACAAACTCACTCTTATGCACTACACTACCTTACATGGCGGGAGACCAGTCGGGAGCTTACAGCTTGTCCCGTTTGGTGCCCCGCGGGTGAGAGACACCTGGTTTAAGGTGGGAAACCGTAAGTAGACGTGTAGGTTGGCGCCGGATCTTGCCACGCAGCGGGGGAAGAACACCACTGTCTCCCGTGATAAAACATATTCTACTTATGGGACTAATGGCCTTAGCAGTTGACTGGCCCGGAATAACTAATCAATTAATCAATCTAACGACGCGCAGACTCCCCAGGCGACGGGCATCAACTATTGATGTTCGTTCTTTAGATAAATTTACACAGTAATCGAGTATCTTGCATTTTGACTTCTTCTGGTCCACCAATACTTATAATTTTTGCGGATTCTTTGAGAATATTCTCAGATAATGATCAAAAACCGCGTTTTTGGATGATTTAGCTTTGACGTGTTTGGGAGCAGTTTTAAGGCACCTTCGCAAGTGATTAATTGCTCATTTGATTTCTTTCGGCAAGGGAAATTGATTGGCACTATTTTTAGACATTTCAATGTTGAATAGTGTCAAAGAATTCTGCAAAAATATTTGAGAAGTGGGAGGTGTTCACAGAACTTCCAGTGGTGAACCTTGTGTATTGCCTTTCTATTGCATTTCCGGGAAATGTGAAATCCGTAGGTCATCGATTAAAGATGACAGTTTAAGTTGAATTGTTATGTAATGAAACATTCAAATTAAAAAATACTTCCATGGATACTTTTTGTGTTAACCCTTTGTGCAAGAAAATGGAACGCCACATATGCCTTCTTCATTCTTCCTCTGAAAGTCTCCCAAACTACCCACCACACGATGCCAACGATGTGTAAGGCAACTGAAGGTGTGCCTATGTGACTGAGAATGCTGCACAATTATCGTCTCACCTCACGTCTTTATGTGACAATGCAAGTCATCGTGTCCTCACTCAGGAAGCTAATCAATTGTCACGCTGAATCATTAGGGCTACAGATTCTGTTCTTATTCAAATACAAGTCTGAATGAAAATAGGTATAACATTACTAGTACTTATAAACAACAAGAAGTACTTTCTTAATGAGGTCTTCTATCTGGGTTCCTTCTCCAGCTTTGTTTCATGCCACTACCACTTTCTGATCTACATTATTTTATCATTTCATCCATTGGGCAAACACTAAGCTTTGACGTCTTCCGATAACTTGATGAATTATTCGATTGAAGAGTATCGACAAAAAAGTTACAGGATCTTCAGGTGCCAGTTCGGAGCATTTACAAATAACACCAAAGCAAAACAAGCCGAAAGTCGCTCTTCCGACACCAGGGGCTCCTCGAACTTGGTCACGCGGTTCCTCATTTGTCGCCTTCAAAGAACGGGTCTCGGAAGTCGGGCCCGTGCGGCGAGGTTCACAGTGGGTCGATCGTTATGGAGATACAACCCTTACAACCAACGTAAAATAAACATCTTTATTTGATTTAACATTCACCTTAATATATTTTTCTATTTACATTCATTTTCTTGAACTCTTCCGCAGTTTCATTTTATGTTAACTTGTTTTCATGTGAGAAAATGTAAATAGTGTAAAATCAGGGTTTTCATTGATTTTATTCACCGAAAGAAGTGAGGGCACATTGAAAAACGTTTATCTCTTTTCACGGTGAATTCCTGCTGGTTATCAACTTAACACATTTTTCTTTCACTATTGATGGCTGCCTGTGAATGCCTGTAAATTACCTCAGTTTCATTTATTTCTGCGTGTATAAACAAGTTTATTAATTGAACACTCTCAATCGCGCTTTTCGGAATTACAATTGTGTATTTTATTGTATCAAGTTCCTATATAATTTGAACAAAACATGTTGTTTCGAGCTAGTTCTTGAAGTGGAAACCGATATTGTAAAATAAATTATTGTTGTTAAACAATGTGTTGCATTATTCGATCCTATTTAAAGAAAAATTATTCTACTGTGAGGTACAGAGCTTTTTTCTCTTCATAACTGCCTAAAGGTTGTTTTTAATTTGAATTATCACAAGAGTAAATAGCTGTTATTTTTTTAACATTCCCGCGTTAAGGAGGATCACAGTATGACTTGAACAACAACACATTTATTCACGAGTGAAAATGTGGCACCGAAGAGCTCAGTGGCGCATCCAAGAGGAGGAGCTCAAGGGGCTCGACACCCCCTCCCACGAGAAGCAGAAGCTACATATTGAGAAATACAGTTGTAACTAAGTCCTGTAATAGTCATGATAATCTAAATTAATACGCTATGCAAATAACATCAATTTCTAAAAAGGTATGATGTAAAATTTATACGAATACATCACGTCAGTTTGCACACTACAACTACAGCCCCCATCCCCATAGAAAAATACTGTTTTCGCAATAGAGAAAAGTTCTGGAGGTCTTAAAGGTAAGAAGATTCTACATACGCTCAAACGAAACCAACTTGCATTGTTTAATGGATAGTAGCGAAGAATAACAACTGAAAGAGAATTTGACTTAAATTGTCTTAGCTGTAACGTTGTAAAAAATAAAGCTCTGTGTGTTGTCAGTACGACAAAATAAATAAAGCAATAAAATAGCAGTCTTGGAAAAAAGGATCTACGTTGTTTTTGCCTACTAAAATGTTATATATGTGTAATAGGATACACTCATGAATACAGTTGTGTACAACTCGGTAGGAATAATTTAGACAGAAATATATAATAAAGTATTACATACTAATAATATTAAGGGAGGAGTTCAGGACCACTTGACAACACACAAAAACATGCCCTGCACTTTATGCTCCCTCACATTTCAACGCATTAAACATCTAAATTCATTATACCACAAAATCCTTTCATTGCTACGTTCTTTTCCCATTGAGTCATTTTTTCAACGACACCTTTCGGCCAGTGTTTGCGTCTGCTTTCTCCCGCGGACCGCCCGCCGCCGCCGCCGCAGAGAGAAGGAGCTCGTGTTGATAATGGGCACGGATGTCAGAATTTGTTCGCTGCGGTTTGGGGAAGGTGGGAGAGAGGGGGTCATTCGTCTGATCATATCGAGGCGCCGGACAAACGATTCGTTCCCAGCAGTTGTTCTCGCAGCTTTTCCGTTTCCCCGGCCCTCGAGCGGCCGCCGCGCCGGTTGGGTCCATCGCGTGCGAGGAACGTAGGAGTTGACTTTCACGAGAGACTCAACTCAGCTCCGCGCCGTGCCGTGCCGCCCCGCCCCTCCCCGCTCAGCCCCACCACGTTACCCTTGCCCCGCCACGCCCCGCCCCACCCTGCACCGCACGCCATGCCCGTCACGCCATGCTCCGCCCCGTCATGCGCTGCCCCGCCCTGCCCAGCCACGCCACGCGCCCGCCATGCCTGCCCCGCCACGCAAGGCCCCGCCACGCAATGCTACTCCCGCCCCGCTACGCCACGCGCTGCCCCGCCCTGCCCCGCCACGCCATGTCCCGCCACGCCATGCCCCGCACGCCATGTCCGCCACGCCATGTCCCGCCACGCCATGTCCCGCAACGCCAAGTCCCGCCACGCATGCCCCGCCACGCCAAGTCCGCCACGCCATGCCCCGCAACGCCATGTCCCGCCCACGCCATGTCCCGCCACGCCATGCCCCGCCACGCCATGCCCCGCTACGCCATGCCCCGCCACGCCATGTCCCGCCACGCCATGCTACGCCCCGCCCCGCCACGCCATGTCCGCCACGCCATGCTACGCCCCCCCGCCAAGCCATGGCCCCCACGCCATGCCCCGCCACGCCAGGCCCCGCCACGCCAGGCCCCGCCACGCCAGGCCCCTCTACGCCCCGCTACGCCACGCGCTGCCCCGCCACACCATGCCCCTCTACGCCCCGCCACGCCATGCCCCGCTACGCCACGCGCTGCCCCCCTGCCCTCCTGCCCCGCCCTGCCCCGCCCTGCCCCGCTACAATCATGCCCCGCCACGCCATGTTCGCCACGCCATGCCCCGCCCCTCCACACGCCACGCCACGCCCCCACGCCCCCGCCACTCCAGCCTCACCCCGCCACGCCACGCCACGCTCCGCACTCTCCGCCACTCCCCGCCCCGCCACGCTCCGCGGCGCCCCGCCCAAGAATGCTCGCCGCGAAAGCAACGACGCACGCGGAATCGAAGGGGCTATTATTGTAACCGCGCCGGAACAAGTGAGAGCGTTGTACGTGATGCAGCGGACCCGCGTTCGGTTAGATCGTTTACAAGGAGTAGAGAAATGGTTAACACGACGGAGTGAAGGAGCTGGTGGGAGTTTTAGCAACCACCCACTAGGAAGAAAAAACCCCATCCCCCTCTACGTAGGATAGAAGGCAAAACAAACTTGTCAGAAACAACCTAGATTTCATCATTAACTACATTAAAAAATAATAACAATTACAATCTCCAGCCATCGACTTCATCTTCTATAACCTAAATCTTACTATCTTATTCCATCTCATCTCGAATCCCTTCCAGTCCCTTCTGTTCCTATCCTTCGACCAAGAAAAACCCTCAATGAAATAAACCATCCGCCTACACAAATAATCTGCCTTATCTACCTTAAACTCCTAAACCTTCCTTTGTACGGAGGAAAGGAATTCGTCACCAGACAAATCAACAAGGAGAATCACTAAGCGCTAAGAGTCACCTTTTGGCAGTAGGGCACATCACAACAAAACGCATCAATCTCAGCAGGAAGAGGTAATCTATTTTTTCAAAAAGGGTTTCTGCGCATGCATCTGTCAACAAGACGGTTGAAGACAAGTACGTCTTCTAGTCGCGTTGAATTTTGCTGTCATATACACGTTTGCTCCCTTCTTCATCGGGTTGAATTAACTTGTTTTTATGGCAGTGCAAGGGACAACACTGCTATTCATTAAATATAACGATATTTATTTACTGAAGGAATCCAGGGGCCAAATTCTTTGGGGACTCAGCGAATGGCGATCGGTGAGAAAATTTTAAAGACTACAATCTGGTTTTCTCGCTTGCGAAAAATATATGCACTACGGCTTACTATTCACGGCTATTCCTATTACGGCTTACTATTATGCCAACGGCTTACTATTACTCGCACAAGTTTTCTTGACACACGAACTTTTAGTCCTTGTCCAAACGCTGAAAAGCATGGACCGTTGAGATACTTAGGTTCGACTCGGATGAACCTTCCAGTGTACAATAGTGCAACATCCACCTCGTACCTTCAAATATCTTATTCTCGTGCCATGCCTTCGCTCGATAACTTCGTACCGAAAGTTCCTGCGCCCTTTTAAGCCGTGACTAGAGCTCGCCTCTTTCCGCACACCCCTTCTGTGGATTATAAAAAGAAACATGAGCACGAAGTAAAAGACTTTGGGATCGGCGACTTATCGCCTGTGTCTTTGTGGTAAACGTCTTCCAGATTTTAAACTTGAAATATAATATTCAATAGAGTTCCTTAGACCGTTGTTGTTTGTGTTCACAACAGAGGCGTACTAGGATTCAGGCAACCATGGCAAGAATAGAATTTGTGCCCCCGTGGGGATGCTTGAAATTAAGTTTGTTGTTATTTATTTTAACGGGTGTACTGTTAAAATAGCCCTTGTGAGTGGCGCCGGGCACGTGCCTTGTCTTCATACCGTAGATACGCCACTGGTCCACAAGACTGCTTCTCTAAAATTACTCATTCGCCGAAATGACGTCCACTGTATCTGTAAACGTTGTATTAAACCCCCTTTGACCCATGTGAATGGCGAGTGACTGGTTGTGCAATGATCAGCTGAAAATACGTTCGCCATGCAGGAATAGTCTAACTAGTATCATGATCCAATAAGGGGATGCTTAGATTCTTCAAGTACAAAGATTTTCTTTGGATATGACAGTATCAGACAATCGCAAGTGCAGTATCGCTGGATGAACAAATAATATCGTCTTACCAGTAACTATAGAAATTGGA
>JAHLJT010002406.1:197781817-197800182 GCA_031308135.1 Acheta domesticus
TATATCAATAATAAAATTAATAATAATAATAATAATAATGACAACAGTAGTGAACCTACGCAGCAGCCACGCACGTTTGCTGTATCGCTGGCAGCAGTTCGTCTTTTAGTTCCTGGAAGAAGGTGCTGCAGGAGAGCGCGCCACTGTAATGGTCTCCACCGCGTTCTATGGGAGTTGAAAGGCCCTGGGGAGCACTCGGGAATCGAGGCGAGGGCAGCGGCGCGGCGCGCAGAAAGCGGGGAGCGCAGGGGCGGGCGCGCAGCCGTCGCGTCGTTGCGCAAAAGGTGCCCAAAAGGCGGTCGCCAGGCTTCATCGGCCCCAGCCGTGACTGCCCGCCGACACGACGCGACACGACACGAGGCGACGCGACGCGACGCGACGCGCTGACGCAAGGCGGCGTGAAACCGCTCTCGCCCCGCTCGCCCTCCTAACCTCTGCTGGCTGCGTTTCTGCGATTTCTCTCCGCCGCTCTCAAACGGAACAATCCGATACTCACTGTGATTAGGGTGCGAGATTTAGGATTTTATAAACTTCATTTTAGTTGTTTTTTAAAAATATCATTTTAGCCCATTTTTATTTTTTGTCATTTTTTCTCTAATCCAGTCGGTATCAGGCTTAACATAATTACTATAAATCACTTTTAATCCTTAACTATTCAATGCTTTACTTCTGAACTTCAACATGAGTCTTAAACAACATTACGAATATTTTTCAATTATTAATATTCCCCTGAACATTAGCATCCAAAACAAAAATCAATTTTAAGATGCGCTGTGCAATGATCACCATGTACAATTGTAAAATATCTCATGTGAAATACCTCGTTGTCTCTCAATGAACATTTGAATATGAGGAAAGATTCCTCAACGGAACATGAAAATCAATTGTCCCCATTTCATAGATGCCCCCTACTCTCGATCGCCAGGTAATTTTCCAGATATTTTATATCCTAGAAGTACTCTGTTTGTGTTTTTTATGTTTGCAAAGCCAGATTAGTACCATTTTTAGAGAACATTAGTGAGAATACATCTCCTACAACCCCTGGTACTTATTTCCATGAATCGTCTTAAATGATCTTCATTGCTTCGTCAGTAAAAGATGGCAGCTTCTAATTTTTAGTAGAAATAAGTATTCATTTAATTATTAGCCAATATTAAAAGTCGGTAATGTTAGATGCTGGGTTCAGTAAAATGTTGATCAACCGAAATGTTTGGCATACAGTTTTAACAAATGTATATTAGCCTTTTTTCATCATAGCTCATTTAGACCTTTTTAGGGTCTAAAGGATTCACTTATTTGGCTCCGAAAAGCTTGAAATGGATATGTATATTAAAATAATAACGTTAAGAATTGAGGAACAAAAAAGGTTTAAATTTAACCTAAGAATCCGGGCCCTAGTGATCAAACACTCTTTCTTACTTGTTCTTAGATCTCTTTCTTTCTTACTTATTCTGAGATTCAATAACAGTGACTTGAGACTGACGAAGAAGTTTTCTAATTTCGAAGCAGTAACACTAAAATAAAATATTTAACTGGCGTTCCGCAATGCGCTGTTTGTCGCTCAGATTTCTCTTCGTAATTCCGCTACGTCTTGATTACTATTCCCGTCCGTCACATCTTGATACTATTCCCTTGGGGTGCAACCGTTATTTTTTTATGATCTTAGTTGGAGCTATATAACTCTGACTTCAGTCAGTTATTGCAAATGTCTCTATGTACTCTTCCTACTACTTGCGAACTTGGTTGAGAAGATTACCAGGAAACAACGAAAAGACATTGGAATCTTCGTATAATGACAGGCTAAAGCCTGATGAGAAAAAGTAGGAAGGTTGCCTGTACTAAACCACAAACCCAAGATTCGTTCGCTCCTGTTTTCTGCACGTCAAAAACAATCTACGGCTGTTCGTACGGTTCGTTTTAAAACATTAACACAGGCGGTTGTGTGAATTCTACCGTGGGATTGAATTCAGTTTTAAGAACTTTTTTTTAATATTCCTTCAAAATAGAAGAAGAGTATGCAATCAAATAGACAGGCATGCCAGGGTAGGTAAGATGGGCCGGACAGAGCAAGGAAGAGCTGGTAGGAATAGGGCGGCGTTGCTACAGAAACAATGCTCGAAAGTTTCTTTAGCTTTACAAACTTTCATCCATGCTAGTTTTATTAAAAAACACAATTTTTTTCTCATTTTCCAGTATTTTAGGTCCCTTAATTTTTCATCCAAATGAAACTCTTAAGAATTATCATAAAAGAACAAAACCATTTTACATACTGGGAAAAATTTGATCTTCTTTTGTTATGTCGATTGAGCTTTCTGAAAATATTGCATTTTGAGTTTATTTACTCTGGAAACCTTTGGGATTTAAGAGAATAGAAACATTAAGCAAATATTACTTTATTGGTGAATGCAAGTACATAATACAAAATGTATATTAAGTTCAAAATCCACCTGTAGTTTAAATATTAAGACATGAGAGATGTTCCAAAAAAATATAGATATTTAAAATTTTCGGCATTTTAAAAAGGCAATTATATATTGTGATTTAGTGCATGTGCACTAGTCTACAAAAAGTTTAAAAAACAAATTTTGATTAGTTGCTGATAAATTTTGTTTTACGTACTATTTTTGGAAAATACAAGTCACACGATTGACTCAAAATTATGCAAAAAAGGTCGGATATTTGAAGATTTTTATCGTACACTTAAGTATGTTGTCCTTCCGTTGTACGAAACATTTCAGAAAAATAGAGGCGTTTAGAGAAAATATTGAAAATATCCCATGGACCCAGGCTACTCCCAAAAAAAAAAATTAAGTTAGTGTCTCTAGGAAACGAAGCATGTATTACGTTAAAAAATGTGAATTCAACATTTGCATGTTGAATGTATCATTGATTGATTTACGTTGTTGTAAAACGCATGCAGTTCTAAAATGATTTTCGTCAAAATTCAATATATTTATAGCAGTTTTTATCAGGCAGGCTTGTCTAGATGAGGATACAAAAACACAAACATTATTTGCGCGTATCTTTAAGAATTCTGAAATTGAGTGACTTAGAAGAGACACATCTGGAGTCACTTATCTCGGGGACGATCGGTTTTCTTTTAGATAAAATTTGTGATTTCCATGCATGCTCTGAATTCTTTCAGAATGTGAATGTGATGATGTTGTTTTGTGCCTAGTTTAGTTGGGGCAATGGAGAAATTGTGAATATAAATTTAGTTCACAATACGGCAACAGCCTGAATGCTAGAAAATGCAAACATATGATGCATAATATGGTAAAGAGCATTTTTCCCCATCGTGGTTACGGCACGGTAGAACAGAGTGCTTGAGAGATAATAAACGCTTTTTAAAATTCAAATTTTTTCATTTTGCGGTGGATGTTGAGAAGGGAAATATAATTTCCAGAGAAAATCCTCCGCAGACCTTTAATTAAAACTCGCAGTTAATAAGCAATATTTAAAAGTTTGCCAGCACACGAGTTGTCAGAAAACGAAAGAGGTTGATGGAGGGTTACGTTTAAGGTAAAATTGTAACGAATGAAAGAACGTCTAAAAACGTGAAAAATTCAGTAGATTATCCGAAACCCTTCACATTTTTTCGTGAGCAGTTTTCTCGGTATATTACCGCCACGATATTGCTCTTCGACACTTATAAATTCAATGTTATAATGCCACAAATAAATTGGTTCCCATTCATAATCGCAAGATTGTTTAAGATTTCGGTGCGTTCTAAAAGAGATAATCATTAACAATGTATGATTCTTTCCAAAAACACGTATGTCTTAAATGAATATCTGAAGTTGCATTAATGACAGTTTCACCTCCTTAATAAGCCTAAAGATTGCTTAGTGTATACGACCCTGTCCCCTAAAACAGAAACGTAAATATCATATTTCGAGATCATTTTATCCAAATTGGCTTTGTGTTTACACATTACGAGATACAAAAGGAGAAAGTGGGCGTCCCAAAACGTCGGTGGCCGAATTCTTTAAGAAAGTCTCGCCAAGCAAGTGGTCACAAAATGTCAAAGAGAGAGAGACAGACACAGAGACAAAGAGAGATGGGAGCAAATATAACGAAATTTAATTAATTATTTAGCAAATTTTTTATCCTAGCAGGGAACGAAATTTGGGTTTCAATGAGACTGATTGAAGGTATTGTATTTGGAAAATTAGTAGTAGAAGATATCAGAATTTGGAATTTCAAATAGCCAAAATTGAGAAATTCGAACTAATCCTGTAGTGAATTATATAATTTAATCATTATGGTACTTGTAAATACACTAAATGTGATTTATCGAGAATGAATAACTTTCATAGTTTTGATAAATTAAACAGAAGGTAAGACATGTCACAGTGGTTCGATTGTATACGTCACAGACGGCGTCTACCAAGCTCTGGGAGGGAGGTCACGTGGGGCACCACGTCACTATAGCTACGGAGTGGGAGTAAATCATGTGATCGGTCGGTCATGTGACCGAATCTATTTAAGTGAGGTAAAGGCATATTAGCCAGGATACATTTGCGGCACGGCGCCGAATTGGTATCTTCATTAAGTGCTCACGCACTGCACTCTAGGGCGAGCGGCCGGACTTGTCCGGGGAGACGTCAGTCTCATCTTTAGCGACGCGGTCAAGCGTTCGCTGTATCTTGCGGTCAAGCAAGGGCGGGTGGGGAACTCGCAAGGCAGTCGAGGGTGGCGGCTAGGATAAGCTGTACTTAGGAGGGTTCCGTAAAGCACGGATAAAGTAAATGAACTTGTGCAACATTGTATATATCTTTAGTTATTAAAAACTTGTTTTTTTTACGAGTCCTTCGTGTCTGTCTGAGTAATTAAACGACGCCACACCCTACTACATCCCGAGGGGGGGGAACGATTGTTCGCACCGGCTGACGGTGGATCAGGGCATCAATTGATGCCGTTGCAATGCCTGTGACAGGGAAATCCTCGGGTCAGGTTTCCTGATAGTGGAAGGATTTTCTACACTAGCTGGATTGCTAGAGTCGAGTTCAGCCCCTGTTTGGAGGAGAATTCTAGTGGCAAACTGCTTCGGTAGTTTTCTTGTTTCTCGAACAACACCAGGGTCATCCCGAAGCAGTATCCTAACAAACGGGCCACGGATCGTGCGCGATTTGCCTTCCTCTACCTTGTCCTATCCTCACCGTTACTTACAAACTCACTCTTATGCACTACACTACCTTACATGGCGGGAGACCAGTCGGGAGCTTACAGCTTGTCCCGTTGGTGCGCCCGCGGGTGAGAGACACCTGGTTAAGGTGGAAACCGTAAGTAGACGTGTAGGTTGGCGCCGGATCTTGCCACGCAGCGGGGGAAGAACACCACTGTCTCCCGTGATAAAACATATTCTACTTATGGGACTAATGGCCTTAGCAGTTGACTGGCCCGGAATAACTAATCAATTAATCAATCTAACGACGCGCAGACTCCCCAGGCGACGGGCATCAACTATTGATGTTCGTTCTTTAGATAAATTTACACAGTAATCGACTATCTTGCATTTTGACTTCTTCTGGTCCACCAATACTTATAATTTTTGCGGATCTTTGAAAATATTCTCAGATAATGATCAAAAACCGCGTTTTTTGGATGATTTAGCTTTGACACGCGTTTTTGGGAGCAGTTTTAAGGCACCTTCGCAAGTGATTAATTGCTCATTTGATTTCTTTCGCAAGGGAAATTGATTGGCACATTTTTAGACATTTCAATGTTGAATTGTGTCAAGAATTCGGCAAAATTATTTTGAGAAGTGTGGTGGGAGGTGTTCACAGAACTTCCAGTGGTGAACCGTTGTGTATTTGCCTTTCTATATTGCTTTTCGGCAATGTGAACCCGTAGGTCATGAATTTAAAGATGACATTTAAGTTGAATTATTATGTTAATGAACATTCAAATTAAAAAAAATACTTCCATGGATACTTTTGTGTAACCCTTATGCAAGAAAATGGAACGCACACATATGCCTTCTTCATTCTTCCTCTGAAGTCTCCAAACTACCACCACACGATGCCAACGATGTGTAAGGCAACTGAAGGTGTCCTATGTGACTGAGAATGCTGCACAATTATCGTTCTACCTCACGTCTCATTTATGTGACAATGCAAGTCATCGTGTCCTCACTCAGGAAGCTAATCAATTGTCACGCTGAATCATTAGGGCTACAGATTCTGTTCTTATTCAATACATGTCTGAATGAAAATAGGTATAACATTACTAGTACTTATAAACAACAAGAAGTACTTTCTTAATGAGGTCTTCTATCTGCGTTCCTTCTCCAGCTTTGTTTCATGCCACTACCACTTTCTGATCTACATTATTTTATCATTTCATCCATCGCGTAAACACTAAGCTTTGACGTCTTCCGATAACTTTGATGAATTAATTCGATTGAAGAGTATCGACAAAAAAGTTACAGATCTTCAGTTGCCAGTTCGGAGCATTTACAAATAAACCAAAGCAAAACAAGCCGAAAGTCGCTCTTCCGACACCAGGGGCTCCTCGAACTTGGTCACGCGGTTCCTCATTTGTCGCCTTCAAAGAACGGGTCTCGGAAGTCGGCCCGTGCGGCGAGGTTCACAGTGGGTCGATCGTTATGGAGATACAACCCTTACAACCAACGTAAAATAAACATCTTTATTTGATTTAACATTCACCTTAATATATTTTCTATTTACATTCATTTTCTTGAACTCTTCCGCAGTTTCATTTTATGTTAACTTGTTTTCAGTTTGAGAAAATGTAATAGTGTAAAATCATGGTTTTCATTGATTTATTCACCCGAAAGAAGTGAGGGCACATTGAAAAACGTTTCATCTCTTTCACGGGAATTCCCTGCTGTTATCAACTTAACACAATTTTTTCTTCACTTATTGATGGCTGCCTGTGAATATGCCTGTAAATTACCTCAGTTTCATTTATTTCTGCGTGTATAAACAAGTTTATTAATTGAACACTCTCATCGCGCTTTCGGAATTATAATTGTGTATTTATTGTATCCCAAGTTCCTATATAATTTGAACAAAAACAGTTGTTGTTTTCGAGCTAGATTCTTGAAGTGGAAACCGATATTGTAAATAAATAATTTGTTGTTAAAAATGTTTGCATTACTTCGTCCTATTTAAAAGAAAATTATTCTACTTTGAGTTACAGAGCTTTTTCTCTTCATAACTGCCTAAAGGTTGTTTTTTAATTTTTGAATTATCACAAGAGTAAATAGCTGTTTTTTTTTAACATTCCCGCGTTAAGGAGGATCACAGTATGACTTGAACACAACACATTTTATTCAGAGTGAAAATGTGGCACCCGAAGAGCTCAGTGGCGCATCCAAGAGGAGGAGCCAAGGGGCATCCTCCTCCCCCCTCCCCCCGAGAAGCAGAAGATACATATTGAGAAATACAGTTGTAACTAAGTCTCTGTAGTAACTAAATCATTATATCTCAATAAATACGCTATAAATAACCATAATTAAAAAGTATGAATGTAAAATTTATACGAATACATCACGTCAGTTTGCACACTACACTACAGCCCCCATCCCCATAGAAAATCCTGTTTACGCCAAATAGAGAAAAGTTCTGGAGTCTAAGGTAAGAATATTCTACATACGCTCAAACGAAACACAACTTGCATTGTTTTACATGGATATTCATAGTAACAACAACGAATAACAACTGAAATAGAATTCGACTTAAATTGTCTTAGCTGTAAAGTTGTAAAAATAAACAAACTCTGTGGTTGTCATTACGAACAAAATAAATAAGCAATAAATAGCAGTATTGGAAAAAGGATCTACCGTTGTTTTTGCCTACTAAAAATGTTATATTATTGTGTAATAGGATAACACTCATTGAACTACAGTTGTGTACAACTCGGTAGCAATAATTTACAAAAATAAATAATAGTATTAAAATATTAATATTAAGGGAGGGAGTTCTGGACCACTTGAACACAAAAGACTGCCCTGCCTTTAGCTCCCTCACATTTCAACGCATTAAACCATCTAAATTCATTTATACCACATAAATCCTTTCATTGCTACGTTCCTTTTCCCATTGATCATTTTTTCAACGCACCTTTCGGCCCAGTGTTTGCGTCTGCTTTCTCCCGCGGACCCGCCCGCCGCCGCCGCCGCAGAGAGAAGGAGCTCGTGTTGATAATGGGCACGGATGTCAGCAATTTGTTCGCTGCGGTTTGGGGGGGAAGGTGTGGAGAGAGGGGGTCATTCGTCTGATCATATTCGAGGCGCCGGACAAAACGATTCGTTCCCAGCAGTTGTTCCTCGCAGCTTTTCCGTTTCGGCCCCGAGCGGCCGGGCCGGGGGGGGCGTGCGGGCGGGGGTTGACTTTCACGGGGACCCCCCTCGAGCTGGCCCCGTGCCGGTTGGGTCCATCGCGTCAGAGGAACGTACCCCTTGATTTACACGAGAGACTCGACTCAGCTCCGCGCCGTGCCGCGCCGTGCCGCTTCGCCTGCCCCGCTCCGCCACGCACGCTCCCCCCACCTGCCCCGCCACGCCATGCTCCGACCCCGTCACGCGCTCCCTAGCCCTGCCCCGCTATGCCGTGCTGCCCCGCCCCCACGCCCCCATGTCCCCCCCGCCATGCCACGCCAGCTACGCCCCGCCCCGCCCCGCCATGCCCGCCAATGCCCCGCCAAGCCCCGCCAGCCAAGGCCACGCAAGGCTCCGCCACGTCACCACGTCCCGCCACGCACAGGCCTCGCCACGCCAGGCCCCGCCACGCCAGGCCCTCTACGCCCCGCTACGCCACGCCCCCGCTGCCCGCCTGCCCCCGCCCTGCCCGCCCCGCCACGCCAGGCCCTCTACGCCGCTACGCCACCGTGCTGCCACGCCAGGCCGCCACGCCAGGCCCCTCTACGCCCCCTACGCCCGCTACGCCACGCGCTGCCCCGCCTGACCGGCCACACCATGCCCAGCTACGCCATGCCCCTCTACGCCCCGCCACGCAATGCCCCGCTACGCCACGCCCTGCCCCGCCCTGCCCCGCTACATCATGCCCCGCCACGCCATGCCCCGCCACCCCTCCCCACGCCACGCCACGCCCCCACGCCCCGCCACTCCCAGCCTCACCCCGCCACGCCACGCCACGCTCCGCCACTCTCCGCCACTCCCCGCCACCGCCACGCTCCCGCGGCGCCCCGCCCAAGAATGCTCGGCCGCGAAAGCAACGACGCACGCGGAATCGAAGGGGCTCGTTATTGTAACCGCGCCGGAACAAGTGAGAGCGTTGTACGTGATGCAGCGGCCCGCGCTTCGGTTAGATCGTTACAAGGACGTAGAGAAATGGTTAACACGACGGAGTGAAGGAGCTGGTGGGGAGTTTAGCAAACCACCACTAGGAAGAAAACCCCCCATCCTCCTCTACGTAGGATAGAAAGCAAAACAAACTTGTCAGAAACAAACCTAGATTACATCATTAACTACATAATATAATAACAATTACAATCTCCAGCCATCGACTTATCTTCTATACCTAAATCTTCCTATCTTATTCCACCTCATCTCGAATCCCTTCCAGTCCCTCTGTTCCTATCCTTCGACAAGAAAACCCTCAATGAAATAAACCATCCGCCTACACCAAAATAATCTGCCTTATCTACCTCAAACTCCTAAACCTTTCCTTTGTACGGAGGAAAAGGAATTCGTCACCCAAACAAATCAACAAGGAGAATCACTAAGCGCTAAGAGTCACCTTTGCAGTCGGCACATCACAACAAAACGCATCAATCTCAGCCAGGCAGAGGTAAATCTATTTTTCAAAAAGGGTTTCTGCGCATGCAATCTGTCAACAAGACGGTTGAAGACAAGTACGTCTTCTAGTCGCGTTGCATTTTGCTGTCATATACACGTTTGCTCCCTTCTTCATCGGGTTGAATTAACTTGTTTTTTATTGGCAGTGCAAGGGACAACACTGCTATTCATTAAATATAACGTATTTATTTACTGAAGAATTCAGGGCCAAAATTCTTTGCTTTAGGGACTCAGCGAATGGCGATCGGTGAGAAAATTTTAAAGACTACAATCTAGTTTTTCTCGCTTGCGAAAAATATATGCACTTACGGCTACTATTACGGCTAATTCCTATTACGGCTTACTATTATGCCAACGGCTTACTATTACTCGCACAAGTTTTCTTGACACACGAACTTTCTAGTCCTTGTCCAACGCTGAAAAGCATGGACCGTTGAGATACTTAGGTTCGACTCGGAATGACACGTTCCAGTGTACAGAGTGCCAACATCCACCTCGTACCTTCAAACTAATCTTATTTCTCGTGCCATGCCTTCGCTCGATAACTTCGTACCGAAAGTTCCTGCGCCCTTTTAAGCGTGACCTAGAGCTCGCCTCTTCCCGCACACCCTTCTGTGGAATATAAAATGAAACATGCGCACGAAGTAAAAACTTTGGGATCGGCGACTTATTCGCCTGTGTCTTTGTGGTAAACGTCTTCCAAGATTTTAAACTTGAAATATAATATCAATAGGAGTTCCTTAGGCCGTTGTTGTTTGGTTCACAACAGAGGCGTATCTAGGTATTCAGGCGCCCATGACAAGAATAGAATTTGCGCCCCTGTGGGATGCTTGAAATTAAGTTTGTTATTTATTTAACGGGTGTACTGTAAATAGCGCCCTTGTGAGTGGCGCCCGTGGCACGTGCCATGTCATCATACCGTAGATACGCACTGGCCACAAGACTGCTTCTCTAAATTACTCCATTCGCCGAAATGACGTCTACTGTATCTGTAACGCGTCGTATTAAACACACGTTGACCCATGTGAATGCGACGTAACTGGTTATGCAATGATCAGCTGAAAATATGTTCGCCATGCAGAATAGTCTAAATTAGTATCATGGTCCGCATTAGGGGAAGGCATTTTTAGATTCTTCAAGTACAAAGATGTTCTTTGGATATTGACAGTATCAGACAATCGCAAGAGCAGTATCGCTGATGAACAAATAATATCGTATACCAGTAACTATAGAAATTCGAGTTCTAAACATACTTTCACTTCAATATCTCAGATTAATTGTTTTATAATATACCGTAGCAATATTAAACAATAAAAAAAGTTTTGCTTTGCCCTAACTTCAAGCTAGATCGAATATTCCATTCGCGTAAAACGCTGTCCCTGTCTGGAGCTAATCACTTCCTAATGAATACATCCCTGGACACAAGGCAGCGATGATTTATAAACGATTTCTCCTTTGAAGAGAAACTGCTGTCGGGAACGAATCGCTGCAGCTTTTGTCCGAGATGGAATCGCAAATGATTCCTGCCCCCATTCACAGAAAAATGTACAGTGATAAACCGTAGGGACGCAATTTCCGCACGATTGAATACGCGGAAGTACGATACCTACGCGATGAGAACATTTCCCACGACGAGCTCTTACGTGTTGACTGGTGTAATTGAGATCTATTTATCTTTCTCAACAAGGTGTGGACAAATTAAAGACTACTTGTGAAATACCTCGTACACACACCACAGCACTTTATGTTAGAGGCTTCGAAAAGTGTTACTCTTGCTCCTTCTCATAATAAGAATGGAAAATACGGGTATATTTTTCAATCGTTCGCATCCTACAGGACAACGGGTTCATTAAACAAGTTGAGAAATGTATGACAAGTTTCATGGGATGGCGACTTTCTTATTAAGCGAAAACAATTTAAACGCTTTCTCTCTCTCCTAGGACGACATTCCCTTCTTTAATCGTGGAGGTTCAGTATGTAGGTTTCGGAACCCATAGAAAGGCCATCTTAGCTTGCAAGAGAGTAAGTCATCGGTAATCCTCGACGGTGTACGTGATGAATTTCGTAAATCGCCCCCCCCCCCCACCAGTTAATATTCTTGGCGTTGAAGCAGCTTCCGCCGGGAACAGGATCTGAAGATTTGCACTCTGGGTTTCAAACAGCTCCGGAGTGTAAAACGGGCGATGGTAAAAACAAACAGACACAGCAGTTGCCTGAAAACAGTGAGCTGTTGTGAAGAGTCTATATAGCAACATTTCTGATTGGGTTTCCCAACATCTTTAAAATCAGTTAAGAAATATTTTAAAAATATTAAGATCGATAATACAGAAGAAAAAATAAACAGTAAATATCTATCAGTAATCAGATAAACGTAAAACCATCCGCCAAACACCCAAAACTGAGTTGGATTTTAAAAGCTAAAATTTAAGCTCTTGAAAGCTTTAGAAGAGTTGGATAATATTTTTCATACGTAAAGGATAATCTTGTTTTGCAATTCCGTTATTTCTATATTTACTGATAATACATTAGAGCGTTTTTAAGAAAACGGGGTCCATATTACGTCAATTCTGAATTTACGCCCCTATCCAGATGATTTACATTAGGTAGTTGTTTATAAAATAATAGCGGTCTTTCAATTTGTAGCGTAATAAAGAGTCTTTATTAAAGCATTGTAATTATTCAATTATTGTTCAGTATTTTTATCAACAGAGAAATTGGGCGTAATTCAAGAGACTCCAGTCAATTCCAGGTCGGGATGATTAATTCTTTCAACAATCTAAATTGTATTTATTCAGCCTTCTTCCACTAAATAATTAGTTGCCGTAATTTAAGATATATGTCATTAATTCCTTTCAAAACATATTGAATGCTTTTTCCGTTGTTCCAAGCCACGTGATCAACAATGGATAATTATCCCTGTTAGCTCGACGTTTGCTTCTCTTCGAGAATCATTCTACCGTTGGAATATGGAGTCGGTTCCTTGTTAGGGCGTGGTTCGCGAACCGTAAGGAGCTGGCACGGACCTGACGCACGTACCACGCGCCAGAATGCATTGTCGACCCAACTCATTACATTCTCCGCGCGGTTTGGTCCCGTACTACCGCGCCCAGGGCGTACAAGCTGCAAATGGCTTCGACACCGGGGAGGATGACACTGCTACCAGCAACCATCTTGCCTGGCGGAAGTGAATCGACAATGTGCTACTTAATGATGTGTGAAAGTACTTTTATCTTGCATCACACCAATGTAGTAGAAAAATACTGGCTAGACATTTACTACGGTGTGCAACACAGGAAGAATAGTAGTTTATTGCTAAGATTTAAATTACTCGTATCTCTCCTTCTATTACGAGGAGAATACGAAATACTATAGCCAATGAACGGGTATATCAGTTGAGGAAAAATCGTACTTCAGCGTATAATCCGTTTATATTATAATTTAACTGACAATTAGTTAAGAATTTGGTTTATTACTTATTTTGAAGTTTACAGTAATAGTTGGGGGTAGCAATAATTAAAACTTATAAGCTAGAATATGACACCTATTTTTAAACATGACACTTACTAAAAAAGGTCTATAGTCTTCAATCAGATGCTGTGATATAACGCTTTTTTTTAACTAAAAAGGGCAGTACCTGCATTGGTTGTACATACGTTATGCAAATACAATTTCATGCGTGCATTATCAGTTCGTGCAGAATGCGGTCGTCATGAAGGACATCTGTTAATCCTTTGATACATGTACATGGTTGTACACTGCGTCCATTGGGAGTTATTAGTCGAATGCTGACCCCGGATGCATAGCTTTTTTCTGGGGCGCAGTTCCTGCGAATTCTCAAACCAGTGCGACGGCTGGTTACGATTATCTGAAGTCGTCACTTCACAAACGAAGGATGCAATGGCGCGAGGTTGCCAGCTCGTTCACAACCTACTGCAAGGTTCATTACACTATCTTTAAGCAATATACCAACAATCTAGTGTCACTCATTTAGTGTTTTCTAAACTAGAAGAATTAAAATGGTTGAGATTCAATGATAAGAAAGAACATAAAAATTCGTTATAATTGAATATATTTTAACTCCTACAGAAACATCACTTCTAAATACTGTTTCTCTCCAGTACATGAAGATTGCTTCAGTAAACATTCAAATTAGCATAAAGTATTTACTATGGTTTTCCACAAAGTATTTTTTGGCTTTTCTTTCTACTAACACTAACTGAAATTCTCAAGGAAATAAAAGGTAGCGGAATTTAAATGAAGGTTGTAGTTCGAAGTCAAAATCGATGGTTCAGATACATTCTCGGATAAAATTCCTTTCAAGGTCTACTTTTCTATTCAAGAAACATGTGAAGGAAACTTTACTGTACGAAGGGCGTCAAAATGATGTATAATTTTCCATGCGATGTCTTCATCTATGAGCCATTCCGATGAGATATTTTCATCATAAGACTGGAGAAAATATCCCTCCACTATTCCCAAACCACGATTTCACTTCTCCATCCCGAGGAACTTAAAAGCCTCCGCACCGGAGAAGGTAATGGGAGGAGACTGCCTGGTGTTGGGCCGTGAGTCACCGGCGCGGAGTTCGATTACTGGCTGCATGACTGCGCGCCCTCGAGCAGGCCCCGGCACGAGGCAGGGGGCGTGGCATCGAGACCGCAAAAGGCAGCTCGGGTGTCCCAAAGGCTCCGGTGTCCTACTCGCATCCGCAACGCCCGTCTCCGCCCCCGTCTCCGCCCCCGCCTCCGCCCCCGCCTCCATCCGCCCTCACCTCCGCCCTCACCCTCCGCCCCGTCTCCGCCCCGCCTCGCCCCCGCCTCCATCCTCACCTCCGCCCTCACCTCGCCCCACCTCCGCCCCCACCTCCGCCCCCACCCTCCGCCCCCACCTCCGCCCTCACCTCCGCCCTCACATCCGCCCCACCTCCGCCCTCACCTCCGCCCTCACCTCCGCCCTCACCTCCGCCCTCACTCCGCCCTCACCTCCGCCCTCACCTCCGCCCTCACCTCGCCCTCACCTCCGCCCTCACCTCCGCCCTCACCTCCGCCCTCACCTCCGCCCTCACCTCCGCCCTCACCTCCGCCCTCACCTCCGCCCTCCTCCGCCCTCACCTCCGCCGAACAGGCAAAAAAAGAATCAAAAGTGAAGTTTGGAAAGGCAAGGATTTGGCATTGTTTACTAGACGTCTGCAATGAGCAATAATAACTCCAAACATTTTTCCTTCTTCTAAAGCTAGGTAATCAATGCCACTAATCTACTCCGATGTATTACGGATGTCTTTCGAAAGTTAAAAGGCCAACTGAAAATGATGTTGATCAACATTCTCCACTGACGACGCGAAGATGACCGACGGTCTCAGGGGAAAAATCGAAGGTATAGTACATGCGCTTCCCTATTCACTTAACTATACAGTTTATTCCTTTACCACAGACTAACATGCAAAGATTCGACTACCCACAGGCTCATGCTCGTACAGAGGGTTTAAACCCATGTGGGAATTATAAGATAATGCACTAGGATGTAAAATTAGGTCGTTCATAAGATGGTAATTTTCCTTCATAAAGGCGCCTTGTTAAAAACTGTAACTGTTTTAAAGTCTGAAATGCGATAACATTGTTATGCAGATATAAGAATATATATGTTACTAATGTATAAGTATTTTGAAATTAAAATAAGTTGGCTATTATGATAATATTTATGATAGTCATCGTGTTAATGATATATACAAAAAGATTGTTTGTGATACCGTGAACTAATAATACAGGAGTACGGTGAAATCTGAAAGGGTAGTTGGCAACACACAACTTCGCTAATGATTTCGTCAACGAAAATACATCAACAACCGGAAATAAAACCGTTAATTTTTCCACCCAAAACGCAAATTCTTTAATTTACAAATTTTCAATTTGAATTGGTCATTCCCAAATATGAAAATGTCTTTTGAGTCGTAATAAGCCAAACTATTCGACAAAACACAAATTATTAGTTATATATTAAATTTTATGTTAGATAGGGATTCAGAATTCGACACTTTAATTACAGTCAATGTGTTCAATTTTTACAAGAGTAGATTCGCGTAGTTTTGAAGTGTTGCTGATATTCTCCACACTTAATATAAAAAAATGAATTTTCGTTGGTGTTTGAATAACATTTAAGCATGGAAGATGAAAATTTAAGCATGAACTCGTGTTACGAGTTTTCAGAATTTGATATATGGAATAATAACTCCAATATAGTCTATTGAGAAAATAAAGAGAGGTGATGTAAGAATACTTGTTAACAAGTAAGAAGAAGTTTACTGATGTGAGTCGATCTAGTAACTACACTCTCGATTTCTCTAGCCGTTAAAATATTCCCACCGGCAGTTGATCTCCGATTATGAAATATTATCTGCAAATTGTCATCGTACCATACATCACTTATTCAAGCAACGTCATTGTGGCTAATTCCGGAATTGCCTGGCATACATAACGTATATGGTATCGTCGTCCTCGCAACCTTACCTAGAACAGTACAACCATAAATGACCTATTTCTGTACGTGCAAGGGTGATATTTTTGAATGTTTATTTTAACTCTCAATTCAAACTTTGTTGTAAACGTTGAATAATTGAAAACAATCGGGAACAGAAAATAGTCAACGAACATCTGAGTCGAGAGTAAACAGGAAACCATTTCTATTGTGCCGGGACTGAAACCTAACGCCGCCACGACTCTAAATGAAGAATGCCCCTCATTAAGCCGAGCGACCCTTTGGCGCCCTCTGAATGGCGGCGTAGTACGTAACCACCTGCCCATTGCCGGAGCGAGTGGATGAGCTGCAGTGCGGAGGCGCTCTCAATTAGCAGCTCGACACGCCCCGCGAGCCCATTCGTTACGCCCCACGCGCCTCACGTCACGCCGCCCCGCTACGCCCCTCCCCGCTCCCTCCCCGCCCCTGCCTCGCCCCCGCCCCGCCCCCGCCACGCCACGCCCCACCCCGCCCTCCGACTCACCCCCGCCCTCGTTCCCACCCCGCCCTCGTTCCCACCCCGCCCTCCGACCCACCCCGCCCTCCGACCCCCCCCACCCCGCCCTCCGTCCCACCCCGCCCTCCGGACCCACCCCGCCCTCCGTCCCTGCCACGGCCCCCGTCGCAGCTTCTTTCGCGGCGGAAGGTCTCCACTGATGTCTAATCTGCCGCTTCCAGCTACAGAATACCCCCCTACACCGCGGTCTGGTCCACAACGCCCCGTCCCGCCCCCGACGTCAGACGTAGTCTCCGTCCGTCCCCGGCCATCGGCCCCCGCCATCGCCCCCACCATCGCCCCCACCATCGCCCCCCGCCGTCGCCCCCACCATCGCCCCCGCCGGCGCTCCCCCCGCCCGCCCGTCACTCCCCTGCCTCCGCCCCCCAATCCCGCCACGTCCTAACCCGCGCCGCCGCCCGACGGCTTTCGTTGCCTGTCGGTCGATGTAACCTTCTCCACGGCGGATGCTTCTCTGTTGTCACCGCCGCCGCTTCCAGCTACTGAACAGCCCTTGCATTGCGGTCGGCTCCACACCGCTCCGCCCCGCCACCTGACGTTAATTCTGTCCGTCACCACCGTCGCCCCGCATCGCAGTCTGGTCCCGCCCAGTCCCGTCCCGTCCCGTCCCGCCCCGCCCCCGCCCCACCCACCCCGCCCTGCCACGCCCCGCCACTCCACGCCACGCGACGCCCGCCCCGCTCCGCCGTCCAACGTAGCCTCCGCCTGTCCCCGCCCTGCAATCCAGTGTATCCTGCCTTCGCCGCCCGTCAACGTCAGCCAACGTAGCCTCCTCCACGATGCGAAATTCTTGTCTGTTGTTGTCGCCGTCGCCGCCGCCGCCGCTTCCAACCCTGAACCAGCTCCTGCACCGCGGTCCGGTTCACAGCGCCGTCTCCGCCCTCTGACCAGTCGTACCTCCGTCCGCCCGCGCGTCCGTCCCGGGGACGGGTGTCTCCTGCCGTCGCTGTCCGTCGCAGCTCGCTCACGGCGGAAGGCCTTCTTGTCACCGACGCCCAGACCCCGTTAACCCTAGCGACTGTCCCCGCCCCTCCTTAGCCCCTTCAATGTGTTTCTTCAAAGGCTTCGCAGTTGACCGCCGACTCCAGCAGCTCCCCCTGCCTTCTCCGCCCCTGGCAGACCCCACCTGCTCGCCCTCGCACTCAACAGGCCCATTCCTAGCAGCCGACGCAATCACAATTCACGAAGCAGACCACGCACCCATCGCAAAGGCGGCCTCAGAAAATAGTTTTAGGGACGAAGCGTTAAAAATACATTAAAAGGAAAAATCTTAATTGAATTTATGGTAATAAACTTTTTAATTCCTCTATTGTGTACTTTTAATTTGAATATTTTAATTTTTAAACAGTTTTAAACTAAAATATGCAAACGATATTTTAATGAATATTTCTCGTAGTACTACTTATTATAGTACGTTTGTATTCAAATCCGGAATCTTGTAAGGAGTGTAGTATTTTGTTTTTACAGTATGTTAATTATAAATATTAATTAAATGATCATAAAGCATATGCGTCATATTGAAGAAAATGTGTTTAAAGTGCTTCATTAATC